>OZ020313.1:8117961-8624190 GCA_963971305.1 Arcuatula senhousia | reverse complement strand
AAGTGACCTTATTATTTCTAGTTTAAGAAATGTATGGTTGTTCTCAATATTTATTATTGCAGTACATTAAACCTTGAGAGTGAATGTTAAACAATGAATATATTAACCAACTTAGGTGTGAAAACATCCAAGTTTGACATTTTATTCAACAGAACATTTAAATTCTATTTCCTAATGGAACATTCCTAACTAAGTAATTTAGAGCTTGATAATTTGTCAGTAAGATCTTAATTGTACAAGTTATCCTAACACACTATGAATTATTCATTGCGATTCAAAAAAAGTAAAACTTGAATTTATTAATTTTTTTCCATTTCTGAAACACGCATGTCTAAGTTAATCAACAAAGAGTTATATCCAGAAAAGCCTTATCTCAAGATAAATATTTACACCTGCAAACATTTTGTTCATAGGTATGCTTTATTGAAGATTCAATCTTTTTAAAATTACCTTGTTTGATACATGCCACAAAAGATTGTCCAGCCTTAATATAAGATGCTTCATTTTTTTATTTATGAAGTCAAATTAAATTAGGACACTCTATGAGCCTTGTTGAATAGGCAAAAAGGGTAACGTTCTGTTTTTATTACCTTTGCTTCTTTCTTACACCGTTTGTTTAAGTTTCCTTCTCTTCCCTGGCTCAGAATGTTTTGCTCTTGAGATAAGTCTAGTCTAGATTTTCAATTTAAACTTTCAACAAAGCTCTATGACAAAAGTGATGACTACAACTTATCAATCGCCCTTTCCCTTCTTGTGTAGCAACATTCCGTCCGGTTCAGCTTTATCATAGAGTTTACGTATCATAGTCGATTCATTATTCCAGAGTTTGCGTGACTAAGACTAATTTGCTTGGCAGAGCGTCACGTCTGAAACAAAATTGCTTACACGGGATTGTGTTGCTCCTTGTTTGCTGTCTTCACGCAAGAAAAGTTTTCGGAAGACATCATTCGCTCATAAATAGATATGAGTGTTCAATCTCTCAGATGAGTGCAGATGTAGTATGTCTCACAGTGAATTGACGGTTGGCAGTGCGACGGGTGTGCAATAGCAAGTAGAAACTGCATACTCTTCCGGAACACCTGAGTTCACTTCGTTATGACTTCAATTTGGGTTGATGATTGTTATTAAGTTTTCAATTTCTGTGTTGTATGTTGGTGTTAATTGGTTTTGTCTCTTCCCTATTGGACTTAAAAAATTCAGATGCCATATTGGTACCTCAGATTTTTTTTAAATAGAAAATAAGTGTACGCGACACAACCCACAATTAAACGGCAATTTAGAAAAACCACAATGGACAACCGCTAGCAGCCTTCAACGAGGCCATTTGGCACTGCTCGAGGTTCTACAGTTGGCCCAGGGTCAAAATAAAATGCATATAATTCAAATCCAGCCCTGAAATAGTCACAGATAGACCAATATAAATTCAATATTTTCAATGTTACTTCATCGTTTTGTGCTTGTAAGCAAATTGCAAAGCTATTCATACAGATTAAATGTAGGGAAGTGTTTTTAAAGGTAATGCATGTATAAAATGCACAACAAAGCCATATTCCTTAATACAATATGATTTTCGGCTTTGATTTACGAATGTGATTGGGCGTTTCTGATCATTAAGTTATTTCAGACATATGAATTTGTAAAGCTCGTTTGAATTCAATTTTTAAAAATCTATAATTTACAAATTGTATTTTAGGCTTTTACTTCACTTTTGTCAGATCTGGTTTCTAATCAAAAACACCATGTTAAAAAAAAACTTATAACTACTTGCTGTTTAAAAAAGCAATGTGTGGTATTTCAGTTGAATGGTAAATGAATCAGATAGATAACACTCTAAAGGAACAACAGCTTAATTTTCCTGAAATTGGCATCAAATTGATACTGTTCGTTGATTTCTATTCTATATACGGAATAAACAATGGAATTACCTATATTTGATGTATTAGATAGGTTACATGATAATGTACTTTAGAAAAGAGACTTCCGCTTTCACTGATTGTATGTTATGATAGTAGGTTTATTGGTTGCACAGCTGGGTAAATGACAAACACCAGATTGTATTGATGTGCAGTCAAATTGATTGATTGTGATTCACTAGGAGGAAGTCTGGAAGTCATAGAATATTTTTACGGATGAGGTGGTCAAATCTCTTTATACTTTGCAAGGTTCTTGTGATTATTCGGTTTCAGCTTACTGTTGGTTCATTTTTTTTTCGTGGTTTCATAAAAAGGGATCAACTTGTGGATTCTTTATTTCGTGTTTCTGATTTCTCTAGCATACAGATCATAGCGGATAACGGCCACCCACGAAAACCACGAAAATTGATACGCTATGAATAATAAGGAAGCCACAGGATATTCACATTATTCTAAATTCCTAAGGAGTATTTTGTAAATTTTAGTTCGTATCATGCGTTCTACTGTCCACATAAACTCATAGGCAAACGACAGCTAGTAAGGAAGCCACGAGTAAAAGCTTTTACAACTGTTTTGGTGCTAAGCAAAGCAAACTAAGAGACACAGATATAACCTGGTTACCACGAGTTATGAAATTAAACCACCAGTATCGACAATGTACTGTTATGCTGTATGTTTGGTACTTAATGCATGCCTTTACCAAACTGGTAAAATGTCAAAAGTTATCTTATTGAAATGAATGTTTTCTAGAAACTTTTAGATTGATTTTCTGTCAACAACATGCTATTGGAATCTTAATTAACGAAATGTGATGAAAAAATATTGTACTAAAACTATTTCTATCAAATGTTTTCAAAAGGTCTTACGCGATCAAATCTATCTAACTTTTGAGCATTTCTAATTCATTAAAAGCATAGATTGTATTGGTGATTTTTTATTGCGGTGGTTTCAATATAAAATTCTTCTTGCCAATTAATTTTATAGCATGTAAAATATATCCTGTAAATTAAAATAAAATTTTTGTTCCAGGCAATTATTTCTACTTTGCCTGACGCGCGTTTCACTAAGACTAATCAAAGTACTTCTTTCAAATAAGTTGAACTATTTTGTACTCTTTGAGTGAGTTCATTATTACTCTGTCATAATGTATCAAATTAGATTTCATGAAAAAAATATCAACACCAAACTTGCGGTGATGTTTTAAAATCAAGAAAGAAATCTGTCATGAAACTTTTTAATACAAGTATTATATTTTAAAAAAAGTATGGCCTTTTTCTTTTCAGATTAAATTTTGTTTTCTGACAATGGTACCCTGCAATATTTTTATTGATTGTCTATTGCGTGAATTAATTTTACCCAAGCAATATAATATAAATGAGCCAATGGACTTTTATAAACTTTTTAAGTTGGAAATGATTTATTTGAATTTCCAAATCGGAACAGAATAAAAATTGTCCAATGAGTCAGAAACGGATTCAAAATAGATACCCACGATATGGGATCATGGGATACATATTGATTCTCAAAAGCCTAACCAGGGACTGCAGATGCAATCATCAGAAACATTAAGTAACAGACTTTTCTGTCGAAGACATCGTACGTAATAGGAATAATTTATCAGTTAAACGAACAAATAACATAAAGAGGTTGCATTTACAATTTTCTAAAATCAAACAACAATCTTTCCTTTAGTTAACAATTTAAAACCATTCGATGTCTTTTTGAATATACCTTAAAATTGTCTATGAATAGAAAATAATTACACTATAAGTTCTCTTAAACTGATGAAATACTACTGGAGTACTGGAGAGGTCAATATGACAACTGCAATACAGATAAAAAGACCTAAGATTAGGAAACTACTTTAGCATAGTAAGACTTATCATCAATGGAAAACACAAAATTCAATACTCACAGGTACACAGAAACGTCTATATTGTATGTAATTGAAATAAAAAAAACAACCTTGAAATGGACCTTAGGCTATACTTTTAACTATGAACGAGTACTAGTACAAATATTTAATTGTGTTGGTGGCCGTCAATCCACTTTAGGAAGAATTTCCTGGGTAGATCAGATAGATTCCTAATAAAGATACAATATACATGTAGACAGAAGTCGTTTGGATGATGTTGATTGGCAGTCAGATTATTAATGTCACATTTGTGGGGTATTTGTTAAATGAAACTTGGAGTTTACAAAAAAAAACATTACAACCTATTTTTTAAGTGTTCAAATGAATTCTCGGTCATAGGTAAACCTGATCTTCTTAAAAAAATAAATAGTACGGAAGATCAATAGCAATGGCGTTGAGAGTCGCATTAGTGCTAAGCAAAGAAAACAAAACAATTACAGTGATAAAAAAGTAGGTGTCTTCGAGCTTTTGTATTTTTTTTTATCTGTAATTCATTTTGGATACAATTATTTAATTTGATCGTCGGTCCATGTTCATTTGAATACTCTTTATATATCCACTTGAATTAGAATGACTTATTTTCTTATGTAACTTCCAAGCATTTGGTACTTTAATGAAAATCAAAACAGTATTGAATTGACATATATGTGAATAACTCTAAGTTTTTGGAATAATTGGCCATGTACAATAATGTATATAGCCTTCCGCAACAAAACTGGTTAAATGTTAAAAGTTATCTTCGTTCCAATGAATATTTTCTGGAATGATTGATTTTCTGTCAACAACATGCCTTTGGAATCTTAATTAACGAAATGTGTTGAAAAACATTGTAATAAAACATTTCTATCAAATGTTATGAAAATGTTCAGGACCTATGAATCGATCAAACTTCAAATATTTTCCATGCAGAATGTCTGGGCGCTTTTTGTAACTTCAATGTTATTGAGTTGATTTCAGTTAAAATGTGTTCGTCATCTTAACAATTCAAATGTAGAGTATGAATGTACAATTATCATAATCATTTTATTGTATATCTTTGAGTTTCTGTAAATGACATTGATAAGACATATGGCAATATTTCTTTTAATTAAAGATGTTCGCTGCTTAATTTTTAAGCTGAAATGTTTTACATTGATACCTTGAATGTTATATGATCTGCCATAATTAACAGTACAAAATAAGTTAAAATGACTTTGTTCACAAAGTATCATATTTTGCCCTTAATTTAGTCAAAATTTAGAATATAGTATACTTGAACAGTTTTGGCCAAGAAAAAAATATCAAATTATTATTCTCAAAATTAATCATACCCTTTTTTAATAATGTCATCAATGCTGACTTTCTATTTGGGTAAGAAAGGTTAATATAGAAGAAAATTTATGAAAATTATCGAAATTCGCAAGTTTTGGTGGAGGATATACTAGTAGAGCGGTCGTCACTTTTTACAAACAAATATTTTTTTATTAAATTTTATCATGGTGAATTTAGTATTATCCGATCTGCGACATAACAATGAAAAGATATACCAACTATTTCGAACATTCCGCGACAAAAGCCAAAAACATGTTAGTCAACGATTGATTCTATCAGATACAATGATTCAGATGTTATACGAATGAGTTGATGGCAGAGTAGGTTAATTTAGGCTTGATGAGAAGATTCCACCAGTAGAGCTAATAATCAAGATTACAACATAGTTCCAAAAGGAAAAAAAGACCTTTTTGCATTTAAGAATCTTTTTCAATTATTTTGTAAATAAAATCTAGTATTTAAAGTGTTAAAAGACATTTCTAAAACATCAAATGTAATGTCAAATGCAAGTCAAAGGCATATCAATATGTAAATAATTCACCAGTTATCCGTTTTACTTGAAATGTTGCCTATGTGTCTAGTGTATCAAAATTATACTTGATCTATGTGAAATTCCTGTGACCAAGATATACTAGTAATCCACGTACGGAACCGTGATGACACTGTTGATAAGATATTGATTAAATGTTTCTATACTAAATCTAAATGGATCAGTTATTGGTAGATGATTATCAGTCTCATTTGCATTTGGTTGGCTTTGTGCATTGACATAGGTTGACGAACGCAACTGAATTATGATTTGATAGGATGCCCCATTGGTACCTCTGCTTCCTTTTTTCGTTAGATTATCTAAATTAGTTCTTTATTTACATGTACTTACATCCCGCTTGCTCCCGCCTATGAAGTTAATATATTACAAGTGATTCATTATTCCAGAGCTTGCGGACATACATTGCTTTCCTTGATAGAGCATCAACATTGGCATGAAAATTGCTAACACATGGTAATGTTGATCCTTTATTGTTATCTTTACTTGAACTTTGTTGTCATTTGTATTTTTAACACATTCGCTCATACAACAAAAATGGGATTTCTTTTTCTCATTTGACACGCTGAATGAGCCGTTCGCAACGCGACGGATTGTTGCAATAAGCCGGGCCTACCATTTCGAAGCACCTGAGTTCACTTTCGTTACGACTTGAATTCATGATGTTGAATTTTTATCAGTTGTTTTGTGTTGTTCTTCTTCTTCGAGCTGTTCTCGTTTGTTTTAACTGTTTTTGTCTCTGCCATTTTGGATTTTTCTACATTGGTACATCTCTGCTTCTTAGTAATCTACGATAATTAATCGGCAGTGGTGTTGTCTAATTTGTCTAGTGATTTTAACCCTATCAGTATGAGATGTATTTTTATTGCTTACATTTCTATTTTTTTTCTTGATTTTATCAATAACAAATTAGTTTAAATTTAGATAAGAAAACAAGGTATAAACTTATATGAGTTTCTTCCTCTCTAGTTTTCAGTATGTGGGCGCGGTCTATGTATATGCTTTTTTAGGCCTTCTCTTCTGAACTAATCTGTACTTATTTTTCTTTTGCGTGCATGGTGCATTGTTTTCCCAAGAAACGGGAAAACCTTTTTGATCAGTTCCAAAGTACTAGCATACACTAACCTCTTTCAGATCATCTTCCATAATTGTGTCAAAAGAGAGCAGAAATAAAGAATTACCTATGATAGCATTACCTTTAAGCGACTTTTAGCTTGATGCTTGCTTTTTAGTTATATCTTTACTGTTACTCTTAATATTCAATTACAATTAACATATCTATCTTATAATGAAACATAACATTGTGCAAGTTGTACTTTATAGATATTATTGAAAAGGACAAAGAAACAAGCAAAATCCTTATATTGATCTGTCTATTTGAAACATATGGTAAATACAGTATAAATAGTCAAAGCGCACATAAACGCGATACGGTAACCTAAAAGATCCAAAAGTGCAAGTAAAAATTAAAAACAAAATATGCTGCAGATGATAAAAATTGCAAAACAATTACATTTCTTAAATGATACGTTAGGACATCTGAGAGCCGGTGGTGTAGTGGTTAACGCGTCGGGCTACTAACACCAAGGTTCGTGGTTCGATCCTCGTCAGGGGTGAAATTTCCATGAACCAATTTTCCGACTCTCTCTTTACACCATTTGCGAGCATGGTCTCATAGAACGATGCTAGTCCTTCGGAAGGGACGAAAAAAGGTTATCCCGTGTATGTGGAGAGCAATACCCCATGCACGTTAAAGACCTCTTTGTAGAGTTCGATAAGAGTAGGCTCAATGGAGGCCGCTGCAAAGGCCACACTCGCAAACTGCTAGCTGGAGAGGGATTTACATAAGCATTAAGCTTGTTTCCCAATCCAGGATAAATAAATATGTTTAAACTAAGACATCTGAGCGAAAAAAATTCCATATTACGAAATGAATATCATAGTTTATATAAAGATAATTATATTATGCACTACTCGAACCAATTATACAAAGTAATTTCCATTAAAATGTAAAACTTTTTTTTAAATTTACATATTTTGTCAGAACGTTAACATATAAGATGCTTACTCATTTACAAAATTACAAATACCAAAACGCGGGTATGAACGGTTAATTTGGATATGCTATATATCGATATTTCAAGGAGTAACCTCTCATCAGTAGCATTTAAATCAAAACATTGGAAGGTCAAATTCCAAAACTGTTGAAAACGAAAAGTACTCAAAACCAAAACGTTCGAACAAGGAAGCCAAATCCAGCACCGAGGATATCAACCATGTGCATTACAAGGAAAGAAACCTGGTGTTTTAAACAATTTTGAATTTAAAAAACGGAAATTTCAGCGACAAAAATATTAGACATTTTATGGTAAATCGTGTCAGACAAGTCTGACTACCAGGCTTGTGATTACCCTCGGGGACCTCTGGTCCACCAGCAGCGGTTATCGCCCAGTGGTTTCAAAATTACAAATACCAAAACGCGGGTATGGACGGTTAATTTGGATATGCTATATATCGATATTTCAAGGAGTAACCTCTCATCAGTAGCATTTAAATCAAAACATTGGAAGGTCAAATTCCAAAACTGTTGAAAACGAAAAGTACTCAAAACCAAAACGTTCGAACAAGGAAGCCAAATCCAGCACCGAGGATATCAACCATGTGCATTACAAGGAAAGAAACCTGGTGTTTTAAACAATTTTGAATTTAAAAAACGGAAATTTCAGCGACAAAAATATTAGACATTTTATGGTAAATCGTGTCAGACAAGTCTGACTACCAGGCTTGTGATTACCCTCGGGGACCTCTGGTCCACCAGCAGCGGTTATCGCCCAGTGGTTTCAAAATTACAAATACCAAAACGCTGGTATGGACGGTTAATTTGGATATGCTATATATCGATATTTCAAGGAGTAACCTCTCATCAGTAGCATTTAAATCAAAACATTGGAAGGTCAAATTCCAAAACTGTTGAAAACGAAAAGTACTCAAAACCAAAACGTTCGAACAAGGAAGCCAAATCCAGCACCGAGGATATCAACCATGTGCATTACAAGGAAAGAAACCTGGTGTTTTAAACAATTTTGAATTTAAAAAACGGAAATTTCAGCGACAAAAATATTAGACATTTTATGGTAAATCGTGTCAGACAAGTCTGACTACCAGGAATAAAGATATTTACGATATGGCTTATTCAAATTGATCTTTTGTATCTAAACATCAATATTTTATGCACTTTTAATACAAACCCGATCAAAATGTTCAAAATATTGATCCCCAAATACCTAATCGGAACTGATATCGGGGTCTGTCTCTTTGGGTTCAGAAGAACAAGGTGCATTGGAGTCGAAAGCAGTACTCTTTATCTCCAAGCATGTCACTGTTTTCCAAGATCTTAATATTGGTACAAAGTAAACATTTTCTAAGGACATTTATCCACTGTTGTCCTCCAGATGTGAAGTTTTGTATAGTTTTGTGTGTAAAAATAGCAAAATTTAGAAACAAAAGCTATTGTATAATAGTCCCCAGCACCAGAACACTTATACTATTTCCCCACAAACAATCACTTCCAGGAGGGGTTGTCGCAATATTACCGTAGAGTTAAGTTCATCGGATCTTGGGTAATGTTACAGGCGCAGTCCGGAAGGACTTGACCTATTTCTATGTCATGAACTTCGAGCATGCATTGATAGTAACAATACGTCACACTACTATCACTACATTGATGTTTTCCCTTTGAACGAGTGATCATGTACTCGTCGGTAACGCAAGAACCCCATTGGTATCTATCATATCTTTGAATATCGACACAATCTCTGATTCCCGAAGGTCCAGTTTCTGCGTTGCACCTATATTGTTCGTCATGAACAATATATTTTCCTAAATGCAGGAAAAACACCAAATATATTGTCTTTATTTCAGTTTGAAAAACAAACATATCCTATAAGATTTGAGTTTTGTTATATCATCTCGGAATCATTAAAAGGTTTCGGTTTTATATATGTAATTTAACGCCTCTTTGATTTCAAACAAAACGTAAATATACTGAGTGACATTTAAAACGCAACACTTAAATTTTAAGAATACTTTTGATTTATGTTAAAGTTTCATAAATTGGAAAAGATAGATCTGTTTTTAACCAATATGTAACCATTCGATACATTCATGGTTCAATGATTTTTTAAATTTTTTGCCCTACAGTAACCAGTCAGGGGACCGACTTGTACAAGTCAGAATGATCAGATTCAATCTTACTTGTACAAGTCAGATTAAACAAACAAGAGTTATCTTCTCCTTATTTTTAGAAATATCAATCTGACTTCTACGAGTAGAATATACTAGAATGTCTTTTTATCAAAGTCTCTTATCCAGAGATATTCTCTATGGTTAAATTCCTTTTCTATATACTGAGATCTATTTATAAATCTTACAAAATAGTCATGGGTTTGTAATTTAGATTTTATGTTTTTATATCATTCTTACTTGTACAAGTCAGAATCAAAATTTTACTGCCCTCCTTTGGCAATAAATTTCTCTACTTTGGCGGTCGTGAACACCATGGTCTTTAATTATGCTTAAATCATTAAATAACAATTATTTATCTAGTATAAACCACATTGGTGTTCAAAACCGTGGATATAAATGACATTCTTAGATAATTAGCTATGAAATTCTTAGATGATAATTGAAACTTTACAGTCAATCTGTTTCCTATTTGCTCATGATTCTTTCATCCTACATGCAGTATGTCATTGTTGACCTTGTGAAATAATTTGAATAAGATTTATTGGTTTTGAGAAATGTTATTTCAAAAACATTGAATATTGGAGCAAATTTAATAGAAACAATTCTTACTCTAACAAGTCAGATTCATTCTGACCCATAGAAGTCAGAATTGGATCTGACTCTACAGAGTAAGAAACCATAAATAGAATCTTACTGGTACAAGTAAGATCTATTCTGACTTCTACAAGTTGGTCCCCTGAACCCCGTACAAACGCACGAAATTCTTTTTTCGACATGGAGACATGCATGAATAGCTTCAAGAAAAGTCCGTTTGTTAACCTTAACTTACGGTAACAAAAATCCCATCCTAAGTTTTCAAGTTTTTCTCGACACAAATTTGATAATGCCAAGGCTTTCAGACAACCAGCGAAATGAGGTTTTGACAATGATCCAAGGAGGGATAGCTTGGCGTGAAATTACTCGTCGAATGAATTGTGCACAATAGACAATTACTCGTTTGTCCCCAAACGATATTATCAGACAGGTTCAGCAAACGACAAATCACGTCTAAAAAGACAACTTTAACGAGCTGTTAGGAGACACCAACAACCGTCGGCCACGCTTCGACGGCGCGAAATTGCCCTACAAGAGGAATGGAACAATGTTCCACAAGAACCAATTCGTCGTTTTATCCGATCAATGCCACGAAGTTGTTGCGCATGTGTTGCAGAAAATGGTGGTCACATTCGCTTTTAACTGTGGGAAATTCAGATTTGACTGTAAAAAACTGTGTGAACCGTTGCACAGAAAAGAATCAACATTAAATTTAAATGCTTGCGTCGAATTGTTGCTATTGTTCAGAAGTTTTAAAAATACCAGTTGTTTAAGTAATGTTGTTTAGATACAAAAAAAAATATTTTGGTAAATACTTGTGTTGCGCTTTCATTGTAGCTCAGTATATGTACCTAACACTTTTTTATCTATTGACAACGTGTTTGAAATTAAAGAGGCGTCAAATTACATAAATAAAACCTATACATTGTATTGCTTTCAAGTTATTATATATGCAACAACAAAATTTATTAGATATACAATTTGTATCCTACTCCATGTCAAAGTCTCGGTAATAACACGTCCGGCACGCTAGGTGATAGCAAACATGTATGATACTGTCCTGATGCTGATCTTTGTGCTTTGCCAAATAACTCTATCGGTTAATTTGACTTGCAATATACACTGTCAGGTTCAAATTTTTCATTTCTTGATTTAGAGAGTGCTGCATGCTTCTTAGACCATCAACTGCAAGCAACATCATTGTCAAAACCAAACAAAAGCCCCTACAATACATTAAAAAAATAAGAAAAAATACAAAACAGTCACTGGTTAGAGTTAACACTATTGTCAAGCTGTGGAGTCAAAGATGTCTGAATTAAATTAAGTCATAATCAAGTTTAACTCGATATTATAGTTGTCACGGAATCATGGGTCAACCTGGAAATAAACAACCCTGAGATATTTCCAAATGTTCTTCTATATATCTTAAAGACAGAACAAGTGGAACAGGTGGTGGTGTTTTAATTTCTTAACAATATCTAACTACCTGTATTAAATACAAATATAAATACCAAAGGAATCGAATAGAAAATCTGAGATGTGGAATAAGTGTACGTGACACAGGTGTCATAACAAACGATCATTAAGAAACCTCAATGGCAAATCGTCAGCAGTTTCATTCAACGAGGCAAATCTGCAATCGGCACAATGTCTTTATAAAATGCATTCAGTAAATTCGGTCCTAGTATCGAAACAATCAATGTTGATGCATACAATAAACTTCGTGAAAATGACACAGACAGTTTCAATGAACTAGACAAACCTTTTGCATAAAATACCAACAAACGGTCAAATATGGTTCCTCTCAAAATATGACTAGTCAAATCAAGAATTCCAACCAAATTGCAAACTTACAAGCACTAAAACATTTTGGAAATAATACATGACCACAACCTAGAACAAATAGTAGAATTACCCACTAGAAATAAAGGCACTCTAGTTTTGTTTTTTCATAAACCGTTCAGCCATCACCCATTCCAAACACTAAACACTTCAGATGTAATGGTCTTTAGATCACGACATCTTATTACATACGAACTGAACATAATTACCGAGAAAAAAAATCTATCAGTTTGATAAAGCGAATTTGGGAACAAAGCAGACTCGAATAAAACAACTCAGTGAAAATTGAACTGAACTGAGCTGAAAAACACAGAATAATGGAGTAATATAGACACTAGAGCAGAAGACATAGTAAATATACATGTTCAAACAAAGACAATTGAACCCAAATAAAGTACAATGTATTTATTATAGTATCATATAAGTAGATAACAATCAGTTGAACGAAAACCAAATAAAACAAGAATATGCCCAACAGACATAATGCCCCATCTCGCAATATTTATTTTTCCCCAATCACTTAACCTTGAAGTTGTTCCAAGAGTACAATTTTATAATACCTGGTTTAACCCACCATTTCGTTTGAAATGCCTGTACCAAGTCAGGACCATTGCGATCCACCAGTTCTCCGGTATGACTGATTCGTTTTTGTCATTTTCTGTGGACTATGAGATTGATCATTCAAGTTCGGTAGTTTTGTTATTACCTTTATTTATGGAATTTAACCATTCTTCTATAAGTGGTCATTCATGTGGAAAATATAGGTCACATCTAGCATCCTAAGCTTGCATTGTGCGTAGCCGCACTAGGTGCACCAACCATACCAATATGATTAATGTGGCATTTGTAAGTAAGTGGGAATAGACTTTAACCTTTTTGCTGAAAGTGGTCATTCATGCAGAAAATATAGGTCACAGCCAGCATCCGAAGCATGCATTGTGCTTAGCATCACCAGGTGCACCTACCATACCAATATGATTGATGTGGCATTTGTAAGTGAGTAGGAATTTGGAAATATGGAAATACAATGTATGGGACGAACAAACGGACGGACGAAGAGACGGACCAACAGACTTGAACAATGTAAGCCATCTACTTTCGTAGATGGGGCATAAAAATCTTGCCATTCATTAGAACCCCCCAAATGAAAATATGAGTTTTCCACTCTCAAAGTAAACGATTATAACTACTGAGCAGGCAAAAGCAAAATATAAATAGTTCCACTAACCATTCACAACTACCAGGCTCTTAAACCCAACACATATTTTAAAATGAGCTAAAACAACTTAATAATACCATACACTACTGCAAAAAGAACCAAGTAACTTAAACACCATATGGAACATGTAAACTATTACACAATCTTAATTTCGACAAACTCATAGGCGCCGACATGATCTCGCCACACTTTCTCCAAGAAGTTCCTATTAAAAATAGCAAAAATCTTAACTTACCTTTGTAACACGTCGATTTCAATAATAGTGCAAAATGATTCGGAAATGCAATAGTAGTATCAGAACAAGAAAACTACAAGACGATATCACTTATGTGTATTTCAAGCAAAATATTAGAACACATGAAAGAAGCAAAGAGGCATTAATGGGGCATTCGAGTGTCAAAAGTCCGAAAGGGCAACGACAAATCCAGTAGACACGAACAAGAAGAGAACGAGGAAACCAAACAAAAAACAAAAAAAACGAGAAAATCAACCAAACAGAATCAACAACGCGAACTCAATCATAATGAGAGTAAACTCATGTGCTCGGGAATTTCTTGAATTACTTTTATAGTTTTCAAGATTATGAGCCTAAAAAGTGCAAAGTTTGGGGGGAAATCGAAAAAAGGAAAATAAATCCTACATGAGTGATTGGATTTTTCTTGAGAATTTGCAGGGCTGGTAGATCTTGATATGCTGATCACTTTTGCTTCCCATCACAATTTCTATATCTGTAACCGTTTGAGTTATTTGCAAAAAAACTAGAGTTCATCTCTACGTTCTATTTTTAGCCTTGGCGGCCATGTTTTTTAAAAATCAAAAATCCAAACACTAGTTTTGTAGCACTCATGCTAATAAACAACTATACTAAGTTTGAATGTTATTAGACGTATGGTGTTAGACTAGACAAGTTAACAATTTTATTGTTATCAGGAATTGCTGTAAAAAGGTCAATTTTGACATTATAAGGGGAATAATTCCTAAAAGGAACGGTTCTACAGCATTGACTTTGTTGCATTTTTGTATCTCTTGATGTGCTGACCAATATGCAATTTAAATTTATCAAATAACTTTCATTATTTTTATGATATTGAGCTTATAAAAAAGTGCAAATTTTATAATCGGGAAAAGGGCAATAAATCCTACATGGGATCTTCCTGAAAATTTCAGGGTAGGTAGATCTTGTCATGCACAAAAATCAAGAAAAACAGGGCTTCAAAATATTGACAGCGCACGCAAATGCTCCAGGTACAAGCTAAGTTCTTGTTTGTAGCAACAATTTGCCACCTTTAGGGATTTTTGTATCAATCATTAATCAGAGATTGTTTGTTATACCATCAGAATATCATATTGTTTACGAAACATAAAATAAGGTTTGGGATTCGACGAATACACAAATCACTGCTTCAGAGAATGAAATAACTTAACGCTTGAATTAATGATAAAAAATATTCATCTATACCTGTCTCTACACCTACTGTGACATTAAATAACACGTTTTTACAGTCTTCATCAGCGCATTGTAAGGCCGACTTTATTTCCATTGATGTTTCGCCAGAACTCCATTCGAAGTTATTAGAAGAAAGCATCGTTTTAAATTTTACAACGGTTTCAGTTGCATTTCTTGTGTTAGTTACATTTTGAGCATTCAAATCGTATGCCGCCCTCTCAGCTAGAAGCGATTTGATTGGTACATCCCCTGTTGACGTATTTGATGTGACGTTTGGTTCCAAATAAGAGAACCAAAGAATGTTATTATTGGTCCAATCTAAAGTGTAAGCTAAGTGATCAATAAATTGATTTGTCAAAGTATCGATTGGAATCGGAACAGATCGACGATTTCGAGGCAGATTTTTATGCACATACATTGAAACCCGCAGTACGTAGTAAAGCAGTCTTGGAAGGGGCGAAATACTGATCAGTAATGGATTGATAAATCCGCATTTTCTGCTTGCTTTGAGGAATCCAGTAATTTTTTTGCGGGGGCGTTGATTAAACCAGACTCCAATTTCCAAAATATATATCCCCAATCCCTAATCGGGAGGTTGCAAATACTGATATTATGGTTTGTCTCGTCGGGTCTGATATTAAGCAAATTTAATTGTCTGGAACTTTGTTGTCATTTGTTTAGCAAGGTGCGTGAGAGTCGAATGCAGTCTTCTTTATTTCTTGACATGTCCATGTTTTCCAGGGTCTCAATATTGGAACCAAAGAAACTTATAAACATTTTCTAACGGCGTCGACCCATTGTTGACCTGAAAATGTTCAGTTGTTTGTGTACAGATTGCAGAAATTAGTAGCATAATCTATTGCATAATCGTCCTCGGCACCAGAACACCTATACGTTTTTTCCAAACACTCTGCATACCACGAACAATCAGTTCCGATAGGGCTATAGCAATGTTCTGGTAAGGTTAAGTTCATCGGTTCCTGGTTAATGTTGCAAGCACACTCTGGAAGTACCTGACCACTGCTTTTGTCATGAACATCAAGCATGCATTGGTAATAACAATATGTACGGGTTCTATCACTACAATGGTACCTTCCCTTTGACTTGACGATCATATACTCATCAGTTATGCAAGTACCCCACTGGTACCCATTATAAATGAAAAGTTCGATACAATGTATAATTCCCGATGGTCCAGTTTCTGTGTTGCACCTATACGTTCCGCCCCCATTAGCAACAAAATATCCTAAATACATGTATATAAAAACCACCAAATATATTGTTTCCATATCACAAATTACAAATTTTACATTTGATGTGTTTTCTAATCCAAGTTTATTGCAGAGGCGTACAAATGTAAATTGACGACCAATATTTCTTTTCAAACAAATAGAAACTAAATTTAAATAACAAATATTCTTCATTGACAACCAGAAAACTTTAAACTCTTCACAATTTACCGTTTATTTACAAATGCACTCAACACTATTATTTAACAAATCTTGTCTAATATCTTGCTATGTATAAAATACGGTAATAATTGTCAGAATAGTTGTTAAGGAAGTTTGCTTCTCAAATTTTGGGATTTTTGATATATTTTAGAGATCTTTCGGACTTTATCCATCTACTATTCTTGAAATGTTCGCACGTGAACCCCATATTTTCTTTTTTATTCGGAAATATGCTCATCTTATATGCACTTCACATTTTTTGTTTAAAATTTTATTTACTCTCTTATACATTTTGATAGGTTTAAAGATGCCAATCTGAGGCAATGTAAAAGTATAGAAAACCTAGAGAAAACCTATTTCCCGCCAAAATTATAAACTCTTATAACAAAATAAGGAGCACGCGAATCTTCATTTTTCTTCCTTATTTGATTTAAGGTCCACATTTTTTAAACAGATCCAACTTTATCTCACATTTTTTACTTAAAGATAGATGAACTAATCCTTTTAAATACCACTAAGTATTTTTCGATTAAAAGTATTTGTAACACTCACGAAACTGATATGTATTTGATATTATTCTGCTATGTGAAAGAAAAAAAATTACAATTGCAAACATTTTTATTTCGCCTGATGCGCGTTTTGTCTTTCTTTTCAAGGCCAATCAGAGGCTCTATACTTCAATATTTAAAAAAAAACTAGATTATAAAGTGTAGATAACAATAAAACAAAAAGATATTGAATAGGAAAACCAAACTACATGTATGACTAAGATCAACCTATATTTGAGTAAGGCAGAACCTTAGAAAAAGAGTTTTCAAGAATTTTGAAATTTTAGCAAAAACTTTATAGCTCTGATGAGTTTATGCTGGAACAGGCTACCCTCGGGGAATTCAAACTCTACCAGCAGCGCTAACTAGAATCAGAAAACAGTTGATCAAACCTACTAGTATGTTTCAACATGATTCATATGTTAAAAGTGATAGCCCAGACTCCCGCGTCCTAGAGCCTTATAAATATGCAACTTCCGACATACATGTGTTAAAACAAGCGATTTCTAGTACCTTGAAATTCCCTTGAAAAAGTCCTAATACTCTTTTATATTTTCCAGGTTGGTCACTTGTCAATCATCTTGGACTTCGTCGTTCAAATCTTACCTAAATGACTGGGCAAATTAGGCTTCTTTTAACGTTGTGAATAAAATAGACTAATACGAACGTAATATTATATGCCTTAAAAATGACATTAAAACATTTTAAAAACACTACCACCTGATGATTTATCATTCATTTTATTCTTGAATAGACAAACCGCATGTCAGGCGTACCAAAAGTTATACTTTGCAACTTTGTTATATTTTTCATCAGTATAACAAATTCATTTCAAACAAATTTTATGTTAGTTTGATACAAAGCTCTACGACAAACGTAATGACTTAAACTTTCCATTAGTAAATTTTCCTTTTTTTGTGTAGAAACATTTCGTCCTATCCCGCTTAAGGAGTTTATGCTTCACAACTGAGTTCTTATTCCCGGTTTGTAGACTGTACTCATGTCTTAAAATCAAGTTATTAAAACAAGTTTACGTAGCTTGACGATTGTTAACGTCACTCGGGAAATTTTACGAAAGACAGCATGTGCCTGTAGAAAAAATATAATTTCTCTCTCTCATATGAGAGGTGATGTAGACAAATAGGCTTAGTATTTTCGTTTTGAAACCTGATTTAATCCACACTAAATCGATCGAAGACATTTTGACAGGTGTGCTATAGGAAGCAGGAAATGCTAAGTCTTCCCTTCTTCTTCTGGTTTCGAGTTGATATCAAGTTGTCGAGTGCGGTTTAGTCGTATGATTGATTTTAGTTGTTTTGTGTTTTTATTGTGGTGTTGTTTTTTTTTTTGGCCTACCGATTTCGTCTTTATCTTTTCGTTTTATCAATATTTAATTGCCCCTTTGGTACATCTTAGGTTCTCTCATCTTGGCCATTTATTAACACAGAACAGTATTTATTGAAAATATCTACGACAGCTATTTGAAACATGTACTTTGAAGCATCCACCGGCGGACGCTAAAATGAATAAGTATGCATATGATGCCTTTAACCGGAAGACGTATAAGCTAGACGAGAAGTCCGCACCAAATGGCAAGGAATGCAACAATAAATTCTTTTTTTGTTGTATCAATATGAATATTCTGATTATTCCTAGCTATAGAGACGTATAAATGTAAGGACGTTTTGTTAAAGTTTCATTATGATCATTGATGATATTATTGACGGAAATTTTAATTTAGATTCTACTTATAATTTTCGCGAAACAAGACATAAAGGACAAAATTTCAGCCAAACAAGAACAATTCGGCAGATAAATTTCATTTCCTATAGTCATTTCATTAACCTTGTCTGCCTCAATAAACAAAATTGTTGTTTTTTTTTTTCTCTAGCCTTTCCATTTGAAAATAAAATTAGAAATTATTTAAAGATGTCATCTATCACGTCCGATACAGTCGTATATTTTTACCATGCTTTGTGGCTTCCATTAAATTTTTAGTCATTAAGTGTTTTAAGGAAAAACACTTTAAAAATTTGTGTTATGATTGCATGTGCATTCTTAAAAAAAATAACACAAGAGCTTCAGTTTCTTGATTTTTATTTAAGAAATAATCCGTTCTTGCTGAAAGTAATGTTTATGTATGAGGTATTTTTATGCTTTATCGTTATATAATTATAAGTGACCTTATCTCCGGGTGTTTATCAGGTTGAACCTGCAGCATATTATATTAAACACCGCTAGGGTTATAAAAGAAATAGCATACTATTACGCGTATATCTTTTCATTTTGCATCACTCACACTTAAGTTTCATTCACTATCCTTTAAGACCTGAGCAATTATTTTTTAGGTCTTTATAAAAACCAATGAGCATCAAACAATAGCTGACATTGTGAAGATGAATAGTGTAGAAACCCCGGGATGGGATGGAAACAGTTGAACACATTTCAAATGGCTCCAATGGAGCTATCAAATGTTTGTGCACTTAACAATTGTGTATGGTGGGATTCTTTTAAAACTCATGAAGGAAAATGACTAAGTGTCTAAACAAATAACACAGATGAGGCTACACCTCAAATTATGTCAAGACATTTCCATCAGTTCACAAGAGACCAAACTACAATGTGAAGAAATAGTTAAAAAACGAAGAATTAAATTTTGGTACAGCTAAGAAACATAACAACTAGCTTCACTATGTTGCAAATTAGACGATTTTGAAAAATACTTCACACATGTCATGCATGTCATCTGATACAAATTACGGATATACTGGTACTGCAGAATTGATAATATCGAAAAAGATTTGGATTAAAAGCGACACGTCTGACGCAAAAATTGCTCACACAGGGTTATGTTGCTCCTCGATTGCTGTCTTCACTCAAGAAATTTTACGGAAGACATCATGCACTTGTAGACAAACATGGGATTTCGATCTCTCAGATGAGTGCAGATGTTGGTTTGTCATAGGGTGTTGATTTGTCTTCCTTTATCGGATTTGACACGCTGAATGGACTATTGACAACGCGACGGGTGTGCTATAGCAAGCAGGAACTGCTTACTCTTCCGGAGCACCTGAGTTCACTCTTGTTTCGACTGGAGTTCACGTTGTTGATTGATATTCAGTTGTTTTGTGTTTCCATGTTTTACATGTTTTCTGTTTTTGTCCTGTTCTTGTTGGTGTTTACTGGTTTTGTCTCTGCTCTTTCGGACTTTTGACATTCGGATACCCCATTGGTACCTCTGCTCTTTGCCTTAAACTATGTTAATTTTGCTCCAAATTTTCGACCATGTTTATTGATTATTTGTTTACCTTCGTGACAATAGGTACATTTTAATTGTAATTATATATTAAAGCCATCAATCGGGATCTTTGATGGTTTGTTTCCGAAGACTTTAATATGGTGACAAATTAAACAAATTCGGTGTGAATTATCTAGATCCTTTTCATTACGTAAGTACGAGTAGTTATTTTCATTTATCTTTGTTAGTGTTTTCGTCGCCATCTATATTTCTACACGAGTCATACCTCTAGATATATAATACTGGTCCCGTGTATTTATTTGAAAAAAATATAAACAACATTTTATACAGTGTGCATGCAAAAGGCGGGATAAGAGATTACTGGTTTTTTTTTATTTCTAAAATTAATAGTGTACCACAGCAAGTTGCCTTTTTTGTAAGTACAATTTTTTTTTTTCGTAGACAATATCCATTAATTTTTTTTTTAATTTCGCTATATTTGCGGCAAACATCTTGACGTAAAAATTTTAACACCCAAAATATTAATCCAGGAAATCAAATGAAACAGCAAAACTAAATTTCTGTGTAATACAAAGACCTACAAAGAATCACTTTTTCAAACCGAAAGGTGAAATTTTCCACAATCGAAAGAAAACCACTTAATACACACTGTACTTTACTATTTTTTAAGGCAAAGCGTTTCATGCGTGATACAGAAACAATGTTGCCTTTTATTCAAAGTAAATACTAGTGTCTTTTTTGACGGCAACACGTCTGAGATTGAAATAAATGTTATACTGCTCGACAGTTTAAACGTTCAAAAATTGTGTCACTTCAAATTATAAGTTAAAACGAGATATTCAACTTTCAGTTTGTTTTGCTTTCAGGTTAATTTGTACAAGTATCCTCACAAACGAAATCATCAATCTACTTATTTTTTTCTTAAGACTTGCATTTAAGCAACTGTCAAATTCATATCCAATTTTACATCAGGACATCAACAGTTTATTGCTAAAATCTATTTACATCATTCATGTCATATATTTTCCCTTTATTGGTATGTTGTTTCTTGCAGCAAAAGCGGCGCACCAAACTGACAAGCACAACAATCATAAAAATGAATAATACAACAAGTACAGCTCCAATGGCAAAGTGGTAAGGTCTCCAGGTAAATCCTTGCTCTTGTTCTGAAACAAACAAATAGAGATTGGTAAAGGTCACTACGACAGATTGAACTGTTATGAAGACAATTAGCGTCTATGTAAAACACATATACGACATATTATCAGGACAAATAATGTGTAGTAGGATATAGATTTGGAACCAATATTAATATTGACATGTTTTTGTTAACAATAGCACTGTTGTTCCAGTATGATTGTAACTTTTAAATTGTAATTTAAAGACGGACAAAATATTCATATATTTTGTCTCAAACTACAGTTAGGGACCGACCATTTAACTTGAGCGGGGCTTGGTTTATTCATAAAAAATATTCTGAAAATTATTTTTAATGAAAAAAATATTTTGGCAGCAGAGGGTAAGAAAAAAAATATTCTAAAGAAGGATTTCTGCCATATAAAATAATGATAATAATGAAAAAAATATTCTGTCGCGCAGCTTTCGAAAAATATTCTGACCAGAACAAAAGACCAAGACCCCCCTTCAAGTTAAATGGTCCGTCCCTTAAATAATGGTTGAATATAGCTTGTGATTTTATCCCACAAGAAGGGGTGTGAGTGATATTGACCTTAAATCGACTATACTAAAATAAAAAACGAAAAATAAAACAGACCTACATTAAATTATAATAGAATTAACTTTGACACTAAAATAATGAAAGTGTATTATACCTATTGACCGAAACGCTTCATTATTGATTTTTGTGCAGTTTCTGCTGTACATATATTCAAAATTGATATAATTTTTAGCTTTTTCATCTAAAGGTCAATACCTTTCGACTAAGTCGACCTCTTTTTTTTGCCATAAAAGTTTCCCCATTGGCAAAATAAAAGAGAAAAGGCACTAGAACAAAAAAAAATGAAAAACAGGTTTTCGACAGCATGAGAACAAGACATACTTTCGCTACAAGAAAAATTATGTTTGTTGCAACAATGGCAATGTGTTTTATGTTTTTGTTTCAATCATAAATCAGAAATTTTAAATCACAATGGATATAATAATAATATCCAAATATTATTCTTTCATAACTTGTTTTCTGAAATGTAACCCAAGGTTTGGGATTCGATGAATGCACAAAACACTGCTTGACAGATATAAAAGAATTCAATCTCGAATTAATAATATATATTTTTAAATGAATTTTTCAAATATACCTCTCTCTACGTGCACTGTAACATTAAATAAGACAGTTGTACATTCTTCGTCAGCGCATTGCAAAGCTGAATTTATTTCAAATAATCGTCGCCAGAAATCCAAGCGAAGTTATTCGAAGAAAGCATCGTCCTAAATTTTTCAACTGTTTCAGTCGCATTTGTAGGGTTAGTTAAATTTTGAGCCTTCAAATCGTATACCGCCCTCTCAGAAAGAAGCAATTTGATTGGTACGTCCCCTGATGGCGTATTTGATGTGACGTTTGGGTCCAAATAAGAGAACCAAAGAATGTTATTATTGGTCCAATCTAAAGTGTCAGCTACGTGATCGATAAATTTATTTGTTAGTGTATAGATTGGTGTTGGAACAGATCGATGATTTCGACGATTTTTAAGCACATTAATTGAAACACGCAGTACATAGTAAAGCAATCTAAGATGGGGCGGAACAATAACTAGAAATGGAGTGATAAATCCACATTTTCTGCTCACTTAAAAAAATCCAGAAATTGTATCTGTAGGAGCGGCGATCAAACCAGACTTTAATGTCCAAAATCTATGTCCCCAATCCTTAATCGGTAGATTGCAAATACTGATGTCGGGGTTTGTTTCGTCGGGTTGCGTATAGCAAGGTGCGTGAGAGTCGAATGCAGTCGTCTCTATTTCTTGACATGTCCATGTTTTCCATGGTCTCAATATTGGAACCAAGGAAACTTGTAATCATTTTTAACGGCTTTGACCCATTGTTGACCTGAAGATGTAAAGTGAGGGGTATTTATAGTCGTGACTATAGGGGAATGCCACTCTGCATCGACTATTACCAATTAAGGTAAAGACTCGCTATGTGACATGAGTCGTCCAGCCCATGACACACCATCGCGAGTGTTAGCTGCTCCAGAATATTCTTTGTTGTCGCTGGAAGAGTGCCCGTCTGGCACCACGGGGAGGTATTGGTCGAATTTACAAGACGAAGATGTAAAACTGTTGTTTTTATACAGATTGCAATAATTTGTAGCATAAGCTATTGCGTAATCATCGTCAGTCCCAGAAAACTTATACTTTTTCTCCAAACACTCCTCATACCACGAACAATCAGTTCCAGGAGGGCTGTAGCAATGCTCCGGAAGTGTAAAGTTCATAGGTTCCTGATTTGTGTTGCAGGCACAGTCTGTGAGAGCATTGCCATTGTTTTGTCATGAACCTCGAGCATGCATTGGGTATAACAATACGTAATTCTTCTGTCTTCACATCGATGTCTACCTTTGGACTTTATTTGAATATACACGTCAGTAAGACAAGTACCCCACTGATAACCTTCATATCTTAAAATGTCGATAGAATCTATGATTCCTGATGGCCCAGTTTCTGAATGGTACATATAACGTCCCCCATTAACAACAAAATATTCTAAATGTAGGAAAAACACAAAATATTTTGTCTTCATTTAAGTTTTTTTTTAATATTTAGAAAATTCATGAATCCAATCAAATATTCGATTTGTTTTCTTATTTCAGGAAATTGTAAAAGTTAAAAAAAGTAATTTGAACAATCTTCCTTTTCATACTACCTTAAGTTACAATTATTTTTCATTGAATACCAGTCAGCGATTAACTGTTTACAATGCACCGAAGCTTGTTTACACTATTAATAATAGATCTGATCTAATAATGTGCTATATATAGAGCATGGTTTTGGGGGCGGTTGCTAAAAAACGCCATTTTTGTTCTTTAAAAAAAGTATTTGTAACATTGTACAGCGATATGTTTTTTATTTTTTTTTGCTATATGAAAGAAGGAAGAAGAACATTAGTGTTACATTATCTTCATAATTATAAAAATCCTTTTGAAAAGCAGTGATAGCCATTCATTGCAAGATATAAAGGTAGTGTTTACAAGCAATGGGGCTGAAGGTTTATTGGTGCAAAATCCATTTGTTTAATCAAAACGACTTCCTTCAATCTTCCTTGAAAAACGACCTGAATATATATCCCTTAAAATCGACCTGCAAATATTTTAAGCTCTGTGCGACCTGTTGGGTACATTTTTGTGCCATTTGGGCCCCCACATAAATTTTCCTCATTTATAGGAGTCTTGAATAGACGCGTAGCAATATTATTCCTCGAAACTTCGCTGCACTTTTTTATTATCTGTACGACAAGTACATAGAAAACAAAGTATATCTCAGTTTCAGCTTGGTATTAACAGTATGGTCAAAATAAAACTAAGGCAGCTTACTTAAACATGTAATTGTATATCATACTGTATTTCGTATTCTGTAAGTGTCATAAATTTCGAAACAGATGTTCTTTGAAACCAGGGTTACAAAAAGAAGCCGACTATTACGCTGAACTAGTATATCTTTTACTTTTGCATCCATCGAACTTGCTCTGTATTCACGTGTGGTTAACAACCGAGCATTATTGTTGGGTGTTAAAGTAAAGGAATGAGCATCGAAAATGAGATGGAAATAGTTAACACGGAACGTGTAGGAACCCCATGATGGGAACAGGTAGACTAAACACACGGATTTATCATAGTTGTGTGCAAATCATTTATTATAATCGTATAATCTTGTGGCAAAAACGATTGTAATGCATATTTTTATAAAAGTATGTTTATATAAAATATATACAGATTTGAAGACGACAGAATATACAAGAAATAATTTCCCTTTTTGAATACAGTTGAATATTGATCGCGGAATTTAATTAAATTAGTGTACATTTTTTTATCAGCAGATCAAATAATGTACGATTCAACGTGGGTTCAAAGCAGCGAGCAGTGCCTATTGTCCTCGCTGAAGACTGCTGGTGGTCTTTTTAAAATTGGCGCTTGGTTATGTGGGATGTGTTACGTATACTTATTTTACACCTCATTGTCTTCTATTAATTTTGCTGATAGCCGTTATGTTGTTTTAAATGTTTTGGAATGTGTACTATTCTATGTAGTTGTCTCTTGACCAATCTGATTTTTTCTTGACCTTGAAAGCATTCTGTCATTCAAATAAATACTTCAATTTTAGCATAGCACCTATCTGCAGTTTTTGGTTTTCTTTATAAATACTTCAATGTTGCTTCATTTTATAAGTTTTATATTTGAGTATATTTCTTAGAATCAGGCAGATACCATTAATAGGGTGGCACATCGGTAATAAATACACAAAAAAGTTTCAACAGAATTAGGTAAAGCAACCCCAGTAAACTTTGTTTTGACCACTAAATTTTTCAGTCTATCTTGGGTTTAAGAGATATTACCAGTCAAAATTTAGTTACAGTGTATAGTGAAAAGTACAGGAAAATTTCCCGCCATATTTTTTTCTTATATAACCAGTCAAAAAATATCTAGGCACCAAATACATATTAGAATGTAAAAACTGCACTGGGTTTGTTTTTATGGTAAAATGAATGCATCTATACCCCAAAATCTGAAATTGGAAATTATCGATGTGCCACCCCCGGTCTGATCCTTATGTGGAATAGTACTTTAAAATCCTAAGAACGAATTATTTCCATATAATGTAATGGATATAACATGTAGGGTTTATTTAAATTGTTTGCATAATATACTACTTAGACAATCGATTTTCAACTGATAGAAATTTCAGTTAAAATGTCATGACTTTTCCAGTGCTTTCGAAATTAACATTTCATGTACCTCAGAATTTAAACATTTTATTGCATACTCTTTAGCTATGATTTCAAATTTATTTTTGATCATTTGAGAGGTTACAAGAAGTAAAAAAAAACGATGAATTATTTTACATGATAACTGTACTACAATTACTTTAATTTGCATTCATATAGTACAAACTCTATCAAAATTTAAATCAAATAATTCCTTAACAAACGTTTTTAAAATACGACATCAGACACTGGTGGAAAAATGCAAAATAAAGTTGAACGTATTGGTAAGTGTTTGTTTTGATTTGTGTTAGCTGATTGTTGTACCGAGGTGATCATCTTATCCCTATCATGTCTCCACAACCGTTTTCCGTTGTGTGTTCATTTCGGTCCCTAAGATAGCAATGGAAAAGGGAGGTTTGGCGCGCCATAAAACCTGGTTTAACCCACCATCTCATTTGAAATGCCTGTGCCAAGTCAGGATCATTGCGATCTATAACTATCAGATGTGTCTTTCCTCTTGGACATTGAGATTGATCCTCCAAGTTATTACCTTTATTTTCAAGATGAAGAAATAGATCGTCAAATAATAATTTAGTTTAGTTTAATTTCTGAGACTTAGTTGTTTTATTTGTTCACATTAATATTTTAAACAATATTATTACATCAATAACCTTGTGGTGAAATCAATAAAAAGCAAATATTGACTTAAGCATATTATTCATGCATTATTTTGTTCTGACGAAAGTGTGGCAATACAGCTGAAGGATTGATTCCACCATTTAAATCCTACAACTTATATTTTCATGAAAAAGAAACTGTGCATATCTATTGGAAATCAATTGTACATAAATTTCTCCTAGTAAGAAAATCTTAAAAAATACAGTTATCGAGTTGAAATTTTCACTGAATGTCGAGTGGATTATGTAGATCATTTTCGGGAAAAAAAACATAATTTTTTTTTAATTCCAGTTTCTGATATTTAAAAAACTTTTTTACCCCAAAAATGAAAAATGAAAATTTTCACCCAAAATTTAAGCTGTTAACTTTTAATCACCAATGGGAGAATCATTTTTGTTAAAAATCAGCTAAGGAAACTTCATTTAATAAATGTGCGTTGTTTCCAAAGTGTGATTTTGTGAATTCCAGACTGACACTATCTGATTTCAAACTGCAATAAAACATCTTTTAGGGGCCTAAAAATGAAAAATGTTGTCAATGTCTTTAGAAAAAATGATTTTGCAATACTTTTTGATAAAATGTATCAAATACTTAATAACATATTGAATTTCTGATTTTTCAAAGGGATGCACAGTTTCTTTTTTCCATTAGTATAATTTAACCAATAAATATACCGTGGATTCATTTATTTTCGTGGGTACCAATTTTAGTGGTTTAGTAAACCAGGATAAGTTCGTTGATTCTTAAATTCGTTGTTCTGAAGTCTTTGCCATATAGATCAATGTTAAATTTCCTTTTCGTGGGGTATCAAATTTCATGGATCAATGCCACTCACGAAAACCACGAAAATTAATACCCAACGAATAAAAATAAAACCACAGTACTTTATAACCAGGACTTCCATGATTCATTGCCATGTGTTAAAGCTTCCTTAAACTTAGTGAAAATCCAAAAGCAGTTCTCAGACTGTCTGAAGTAATGTTTTAATGTTAAAATTGATACATGGCGTAACATGTAATGGTTAATCAAATCTGTTTTTTTTTTTTTATTTAATAAATTTCAACAGACTTAACTTCGCAACTCTACTACTGACTTCGTAATAAGTTGCAAAAACAAACAAGTAAAAAAAGTGGATCACAAAATTTTTCCCTAAAAATAATTGTCATGTTCCATGTCGGTAAAAACAGGCATGATACAAAATTAAAACATGATGTAAAGTCTTTATAAGTAGCGTTGTGCAAAGCTAAGCTTTCTGTGCGACCTGAAAGTGGTCATTCTTGAAACTGAAATAAATTAACCATTGCACGAACTTATTTCATATCCCTCTATTATCCCATATTGGCACTGCTGGTTAAGTTCAGACGCTGCGTTTCCTTGATAATATGATTTTGTGATGCTTTGTTTCTTTGTATTATTGTGATATCGAAAAACGTGTAGTCGTTTGAAATGTTTTATTTGTGACATTCTTGTTTAGAACAAATCATCTGATTGGAGGATTTGAGAGTTGAGATGCGCTCACTTGATCGCATCTCACACCGGCCATCTGAACTCGAAAAAAGCAATTTATGGAAGAAATACCACAATCTCGAAATCCTGATAAAAGAAAAGCTGATTCGGGAAACCAGAGAACCCCAGGCTTACCGTTTTAACAGCCTATAAATGTAAACACCATACTTTACACCACAGCTGTCCAAGTACATCATTCGTTTATTTATTCTTTATTTATAACTAGTATTAGTGATCACTACTTGATACTCGGATTTATTAAAAAAAAACATTCTGAAAGACGTCGCGAAGTTTTTTCGTCTTTTCAAGACTATTTGTACTTTTTTATGACTAAATCTTATTATCCTATGCGTTCAGCATTTAGAGAAAAACAGAATCACTAAAAATGCTGCTGCTTTCGTCTGGTAATTATTGCTTTCAGACATTCAATGTCTCAGTAATCATGTTATGAAGTTCTATAACCAAACGTTAGCAATTTTTATTACTTGTAAGATTACTTAATATAACACTAAACAGGGTTTTCCGATGCTTCTTAAACATGCATGTTTAAAGAGGTTTGTTCTTATTTCATTTTCTAATTGCACCAGTCGAAAACATTTGAACTTTCATACTAATTTTAGGAGGACAAAATATTGATGTTATGTCATGCGTTTACATTCACTTTGAATGAACGTTATACACATTGTTTCTCTGCAAATAGTTGTCACGTCATTCAACACCATATGGATTTGGGTTTTTTTCACAAATGTTTATCATTGTTTATTGGAAATAAAACAAATGACAACATAATAATGTTCAAAACATTAAAAGAAAAGTATTTTAGTTTCGTATTTTATTAACTAGCATTATAGGAGCCTTATGTGCTGTCTTATTGGATACAATTGTAAAATTGATAAAATTCCCAAAGAACTTCGAAATTCTCAGGAAAAAAGTTTGAGAATCAAGTTATGAACTCTTTAAAATTGGTGTTTAGAACTTACACACCTTTTAAACACGGAAAGTCCTCAACTTTTTGGATTGTATTTAAATAAAACACTTTCGAAAGTAAACATGTAAAACCACCTGTATAGCTTTAAATTTTGTTTAACTTTATAAAAATATCAGTTCAGACAGTTATCTAATATACTTTTTTCATTCATTCAAACTTTATTTAACAAAAAATCAACACAAATTTTATTTTAGGCGTTTAGAATCTGAACACCATTTTATATTTTACGCTCTTTGCACACGCGTTTTGGTACAAACATGTGTGATCTTAGACCAACAATACTGAAAACACGCCGCGACCTTGGGAGACACTGAAAATAAAGTCACATAACAGGAAACTTTAATTAAAAAAGCTAAATAACTAAGCCATAAAGTTTTAAATGTTTTGAATCAAAATTTGTTAGGTCTAAAAATATTTCCAGTTTCTATTACAAAAAGTTAAACAAATTTAGGAGAGTTTGGGGGTCTTACACAGAGCATCTTTTTTAGTCACCTTGCACATAGCCTTGTTGAGCCTATAAGTCTATTCAAATGACTTTTGTTCGCTTAAATGATGTGAAATTCATTTCTTTGTTTGATTTGACAAAAATATTGAGCTTTTTTTTAATCTACTTTCAAGAGAGATAATTGGCGGGAAAAGGTGCGACTTATTCTATAAAGAAATATTCAGGAAAAAATTGTTTTTCTAAGGTATCTCGAAAATAAGCACCGTCACCCCATGTTATGGTAACATACTCTATGTTTGTTATTTCACACAAATTTGTACTAAATTATATTTAAATGGTTTTAAAAATATATGCATAAGGATAAGGTACAGTAAGGCTCATATTAATTTTATTATTATTATTATTATTATTATTATTATAACATGTACTATTATTATTTACAATATTTCTAAAGCGCTTATCTAATAGACATATTACTCTAAGCGCTGAACAATTAATATACAATAATATCAGGTTTAACATGAAAAAAATATGTAAAACACAATTAAAACATGAGTATAGCAATGCATATAACATATTTGGCCCCTTCTATGACTAAAAATTACAAAATTATTATGGAAATTATTTCCTATGCTATTTAGAAGTAAACTTATTCAAATATTTCTTGAAGAAATAATCTGATATTGACGAAAAACAAGATGGTTATACAAACCAAATATTAGTATGTACGATTCATGTCAGAATGGGACAAATTTTGGGTCAGTGTTTTTTATGCCTCCACCTTCTTGACACAGAAATGTTGTTACTGAATTCTAAAATTCACTTCAATTAAAGTCTAGACTAGTTAAGATATCCCTGAATCATATAGGCGGAGGCATTTGAAAATAATCATTTAAGCTCAGAAAATCTACATTTTTTTCCCCGATTTTGTTGATTTTACACTGTGTTAAATGACTATGAGATTGAAAAACCGAGAAGATTATTGAAATTGAATGCATACTCGTAAATATGAACCATTTTACTCCATATATGAAGTTCATTATGCTGGCGTCACACTGTCCCGATTTTGACATACGATTGACACACGAATGCGAAAATTTCAACTTCGTGCGAAGTTAGTCCCGAAGTTGCTAAAAATCAAAATCAATGCCAAAGGATATACGATTAGAACAGATTGCTAAACGATTCGAAAAGTAGCAAATACGAATGGCTGCGAACCGATTACGAAGTTGTTACGATGTTATCAAGATTAGTCGAGAATTAGACTCGAAGGAGAAACGAAGTTATACGATGGCTGTACGACGCTATGTTTAGCATACGATTGGTCTACGATGCATCCCGAGGGTTATACGAAGTATGAATTGTAATAACACGATTAGCAATAAGATTATATAGTTTATTGTACATGTTGTATATAAATTGTCCTTTGCTGCTTCCATAAAAAGTTAAAACGAAGGCTTTTCAAATATACCCTTCTTTCCCTGATGTCGACCAGTAAAAGTAGATGAGACATTGATCGAAAGTTAATATGTAAAGACTATTACGACAGAACAGAAAAAGGTGCTGGTGTGAGTTGACTGTTCAAAGCACACATAATTTGAAAACAGCAAGCATATGTCATGTATGCTGTAACTATGTAGAAAAATTACAACAAAGCATGCATTGTTATTGCAATGGCGCAAAGGATGCAACCAATTGATTTCTATGGGGGAGCTATGGATATTTTCTTTGTCCTGCCTTTTTGTTTTCGGAAAAAGTCTAGCCTGAATCTTTTTTATTTTTAAAGCAACTATATAAATTTTTTGGCCAAATATACCATCCTTATGGAACGCCATAGCTGCCTTATGATGATGTGTTTCATTATGTGATGATACTTCTTCATTATGTGATGATACTTTGTCATTATGTGGTGGTACTTTGTCATTATGTGATGGTACTTTGTCATTATGTGATGATACTTCTTCATTATGTGGTGATACTTTGTCATTATGTGATGATACTTCGTCATTATGTGATGATACTTTGTCATTATGTGATGGTACTTCTTCATTATGTGATGATACTTTGTCATTATGTGATGATACTTTGTCGTTATGTGATGATACTTCTTCATTATGTGATGATACTTTGTCATTATGTGATGATACTTCTTCATTATGTGATGATACTTTGTCATTATGTGATGATACTTCTTCATTATGTGATGATACTTTGTCATTATGTGATGATACTTTGTCTTTATGAGATCAAAGTTTATTATTATGAACAGTGCTGAAAAAAATAGTCATTTCTTATTTTTTTCAACAGGAAGTTTTTCTGTGTAACCCCCCCCCCCCAAAAAAAAAATCGTTTCCAAAAGGACGCTTTCTCGAATTTCAAATAAATAACCAATATATAATTTATTATATATTAATACTTTGTAAACAACATTTTTCATGCGGTTTTACTTAAAGGTTCATTTAAAATGGGTTTGTTTAAGTTCTTTATTTCTAGCTCGGGATTTAAATCTATGTTTTAAATTAAACTGTTCGGCTTTTAGGGTCTTTCATTCAAAATTAACAGAAAAAATACAATCTATCACTAGAGGTTGCGTCTATCAACAAAGTAATTCACCACTAAAGAAGAAAATTGTTGTTTATAAAGTTTTAATATATATAATCATATTGTCATGGTTATGGATTTGAAATTCAAGACACCGACCATTTGGAAACCTTTTTTTTGGGGGGGGAGGTACACAGAAAAACTACACGTCGAATAAAATATTTGTTATAAGAAAAGAATAATTTTTTAGCGCTGTCCATAATAATAAACTTTGATCTCATAAAGACAAAGTATCATCACATAATGACAAAGTATCATCACATAATGAAGAAGTACCATCACATAATGACAAAGTATCATCACATAATGACGAAGTATGATCACATAATGACAAAGTATCACCACATAATGAAGAAGTATCATCACATAATGACAAAGTACCATCACATAATGACTAAGTACCACCACATAATGACAAAGTATCATCACATAATGAAGAAGTATCATCACATAATGAAACATATCATCATAAGGCAGCTATGGCGTTCCATACATCCTGCCTTTTTATTTCTGGATTTTTGCCATCTGCCTTTTGATTTCTGGATTTTTGCCATTCTGCCTTTTTATTTCAAATATCACCATAGCCCCCATATAAAAATCAAATGGTAGCTCCCTAAATAGGACAACCCGTTTTGCAATAAAGTGTAAGTTGTAATTACTTGTTACAATATGTCCTTTGCTCTAATTATTGGTATAATATATGGATAAAAGATAAAACTAGGGCTTTAATTCTTAGTATACCCACGCTGCATGTCCACAATGTCGACAAGTAAGAGTGGATGCATGTAATATCTTAATGTAGAGACTGAAGATAGCAAAGAAAACTGATGTTACTTGATTTATTAAGCTCTTTCAAAGTCTAAGAAAGTTACACAAGAGTAACCCGTTATAACGCGTTTTTATTGAATAGAAGCGTGTTATTTCGGGAGAATTGATAAAAGCGCGATATATTGATTTTTAGATCACCAAAATGAGCCCAACGGGCTTCCGTACTTTTGGCATGAATTTCAACAATTTTATGTTTTGCGAACGATTCTTGAACAAAGCATGTTCACCTTACAATACATACTTCCTTATCGGTCCCATTTAAGGTTCCCGTAACCATTTGCGGACCGAAACGGAACGTAAACTTGATCTGAAACCCGTAATGATGGACTTGTATACAGTACATACAAACAATGCAATTTAATAACTATGAGGGTTTAGAAAAAAGTGTGTAAAACTGAAATTTCAGTGAATTTTCAAAGTTCAAAGTGTCCTAACTCCTCTAAAAGTTTGCGGACCGGAAAGACACGATAACTTATATACGTATAAGTCTTTCAAAAAAGTGTGGAAAGCGTATTGTCACAATGAAAGGGCCGGGCCGGTAAGACACACAAACGGACCGACGGAGTGAAAAACCTAAAGCCCCCTTCTGCTTTTGGTAGGGGACTGATAAAAACTGAAGTGAGTTTGAAATGTTAAAACCTTTATTTCTGATATTGAAATTTAAGTATTAAAAGATGCTACCAAAGCCTAGAAGAGGACGCGAATACGAAAGCGCCTGGCAGGAAAGAACAGCATGAAAAGGAAAGCATCAGAATGCTCTAGATCATGGCTGTCTTCTCCTTGTTTTGTCTGGAAAGCGCATTTATCCTGAAAAGCTAAGATATCGCAAATAGAAAAATGATGATCACCATTATAAACTTAAAGGTATAGTACATAGAAACGATGGGCAAAAGATTAAATAGATGTCCGTCCCTTAATCTTTATCTTTCGTACATATACATTTAATTTAGTGAAAATTACGAAAATAAGTGTAGTAGATAAAAAATAAAGTAAAACTTAAAAGAAAATGAACCATACGACAAAATGCATACTGCTGCAAAATTTGGTATTTAGACATTATCTTGCTTCTTAACAGGGCCGTGTTTCCATCGCCATGCCATTACCCTATGCCATTACTCTAATTACGACGGCTATACGAATATAAAGCGAGGCCCTTACGACGTCGTGTTCCAATCGGGGACCATCGGAGAACTTCTCGTTTCATTCGTCTCGCCATCGTAAGATAAATGTAACCGACGACAATAAGAACGCAACACGAAATGATAAGATGCAATCACGAAGGCATTACGATGCAAAAGATGGAATTACGAACAACACGAAGATAAGCCTTCGCACGAACCTTCGACAGTTTTTAAACACGTTAATGCTGGCGTCACGCTATCCCGTCTTTGACCCCGATGGAAAAACGATTATGGACATTTTCAAAATCGGGAGTGATCGTATTCAAATCGCGCTATTCGTGTTGCCATCTTTTACCATCGTAGCACCATCGGCTGAAATATTCCAGCTTCGGGAACAACTTCGTAATGCCTTCCTAATTTTTTAAACATGTTAAAAAACTCCCGAAGGTTCGTGCGAAGGTCCTTGTTCGTGTTGTGTTCGGTAATCCATCCTTTCTATCGTAATGCCTTCGTGAAAGCATCTTCTGATTTCGTGTTGCCTTCTTAGTGTCGTCGGATTAATTTTTCGTACGATGGCGGCACGAATAAAACAAGAAGCTCTCCGAAGGTGGTGCGAAGGAAACACGGCGTCGCAAAGACCTCGCTTTGTATTCGTATATCCGTCGTAACTAATGTAATGGCATAGAGTAATGGCATGGAGATGGAAACACGGCACTGGTCAAAGCAGTACGATTTCTGAGGTAAAAAAAATATCAAACGTGTCAAAAGTGCCTTATAGGGACATTTTTTAATCCATTTCAGTTAGGGGCGTGTTACAATAAATCGTTTAGAAAAAGAAAAGTTAGTACATGTATATAGCTCTGTTTTTCCCCCTCATAATTAAAATGCAGCAGGAGGAAGACTTACAAGACTGCAGCTTATGATACAAGTATCCTCATTAATTCTTTATTCATAATTTTTTTAGTTTCGAAAAATTGATAATGGAAATTAAAAAAAATTGAAACTAGAATGAACAGTCTCAAAAGTACAAGATGAAAAGACAAAACAAAGCGAAGACAGTCTGGATCTAGAATCTTCTGACGCTTTTCTTTTCGTCATGTTCTTTCCAGCCAGGCGCTTCATTCGCATCCTCGTCCAAGCTTTTGTGGCATCTTTTAATACTTGAAATTCAATATCAGAAATAAAGGTTTAAACATTTTAAACTTACTTTAGTTTTATCAGTCCCCTACCGACAAAAGCCGAAGGGGACTTTAGGTTTGCACTCCGTCTGCCCGTTTGTGTGTCTGTCCGGCCAGGCCGTCTCGCTGTCACAATAACTTTTTCGCACTTTTTAAAAAACCTTATATATAGATATTAAACTTTAAACTGAATTTTTTGGTATGTGGGTCTTACCATAATGAGTTAAAGATCATGTTAACGCGTTGTTCCGGTCCGCAATTTTTTACAGAGTAAGGACCCTTTGAACTTTAGAATTTCACTGAAATATCAGTTTCCCACCCTTAATTTTAGTTATTATAAACAGCTGGAATTTACCGTAATTTAAGATGTAATAAAAAGGCACATCAAGCCCAGCATACGACTGCAATATGGATAGTCAATTATTTAAGACACATACAAAGTGATATCCTAGAAACACTAAAAAGGTAATATTAGAGCGACACAGAGAGGTGCATTAGTGCAGAAAAGAATACCAAATATGGTGTTTGGTGATTAGAAAATGGGTCTTTGACCTACTTACACGAGGGTGCATGCAGGTGACACCGTACACTATAGTTAGAGCTATGGCAATCTGTGTTATAACATGACAACTCTTGCGCGCCATAGTCACTCTTTTTAGCCAACAAGGTTCAACACCTTGATCACTTAGTGGGCGGAGCACTGAACCATCGTCTCAAGACCCTTAGTAGCTACTTACGACAAGATGGGACCTTATATTGGCCCATTCTCCCGGAGAAACCATACAGCCGTGTAACATCTCAACTACTATCTTGAAAATAAAAAATACAAATTATTTCAAGATATATTTTCGTTGTGTCTGACATATTCTTGATTTGTATGAGATTATAAAGACTGTGATATCTTCAACCGTAAGGAATGGACAATCTTTATATAATATTGATTCAATGATGATGTCTAATAGTAAATCTAAATGAAGAAATTAGACAGCGTCCCACTCACAATTTATTATTTATAGATGTAGCAATAAGATAGTGACCAGTTACAATTTAATATGGTTTATCATCTGTTTTAAGGATAAGGGAACTATAAAAAAAAGTGGGGTTTTTTATCGTTTGCATTGGAACACGTCATAATTGGTAGAGTGGACACGTTACAAATCTTTTGCATTCTTGCAATAAAACACAGGAATATACAACATTCTTAATAAACGTGTAATGTGTTCGCCAATTACAATCAAAATGAGAAATAATCACAATTAAATTATTCTAGGAGACAATCTTGTTCATCCCATATATATACTAGATCTGTTTAAGATTGTCATGCCGAGAAAGAATCGACCATAAGGAACATACACACATTAAGACAGGTTATTAACTCAGGGATGGTGACCTATTGTAATTCTAAATAAAATAATGAAATAAATAATACAACAAAACTACCGATTTTTGATAATCAATGTCATATGTCAAACTATAAATCAACCAAAGCAAAGACATATCGGAAAAAATGCATAAGATAAGAAACAGACAATACAGAGACGCTTATTTACAAAAAAACACCTGAAGATCAATCAACTAAACGAACTCAAGTCGTACAAACTGTTAGTAGCGTGAACGAAGGTGTTACCGATTACCGAAAGGGTACAACGTAAAATACAGAAGCCTTGCATATTCTACTTTTAAAATGTTTGGAAATGACGATAAAAATATTATAAAGACAAATTTGAGGAGCTATCACGATGTCTGCAACAAACATAAGTTTTAATGTCCGAGACAAGCGCAACCATAAGGAACTGACAATCTTGATAAGGTATTGATTCATCGATGTTTTCATACAGTAATTCTGTTGATGCAATTAGATAGCGTCCAGTCGCAGTTTGTTATGTTGAACTATATCATGGTTAATCAAGGAAAGCCAGTGCCTAGGTGGCAATCACTCAATCAATCATAGTCCTACAATAAACAATCGGAACTTCCTAACCAGTATTCAAAAACATTTTTGTTTGCTCATTCAAAAAGTTAAAAAACAGTAGTCAATGTTTGTACCCCTAAATAATACAGCTCATAAAAATGTTGAAAAATTTATACCATTCAATTTTAATTGTACGTTTACAATCTTTCTAATTTAAGACACGTCTATAATTAATTGTTTATTTTCTTGATATATGAAGGCAATTAAGACAACTTCTTGTTGACAAGAAGCTATAGGACATAATCAGAAAGGGGCAGAGGTACCAATGGGGTATCCGAATGTCAAAAGTCCGAAAGGGCAGAGAAAAAACCAGTAAACACGAACAAGGACGGGACAAAAACAGACATCATTTCAAACATGGAAACTCAAATTAACTGAATGTCTATCAACAACGCGAACTCCAGTCGAAACAAGAGTGAACTCAGGTGCTTCAGATACGTAAATTTTTATATAACAATGATTTTGGTCTGGATTTTTCTCAAAAAGAAGGCATTTATATTTCATTTTCTTTTTATAAGTTTTGTTCAGCATTATTCTAAGTTTTCGAAAAATTGTGAAGAAAAAAGTTTGAATATTTGTCAGTTTATACCAAGTCGTAGATAAATCGTGTTTTTAACAATTATTTTATATATATATATATATATATATATATATATATAATTGTTATTATTCATTATAACACCATTTCTATCCTTTAAGTTTACAATCGATTTTCTAACCTTGACTTCGATTTTGTTCTGGAATCATTTCTATTATTCAATATTTTATGTGCTTATTCTTCAATTTTTTTATCAAGAAGATGTCAAATTGACTCAAAGCGTACGCGTGTTTTTAAAGTTTTGCTTTATGTCCAGTCCTCATTTTCGATACCAGTTGGTTGTAGCGGTTATTGTCGCATTAATAGTCTTTTTACATTATATTGTTTTGTGTTTTAGCGTGTCATGAAATAAATGTTTACTTTACTAAATCTGATATCTTTCCAAGCCATGAAATTGCTAAGCAATCACACGAAAACAAATTCTCATTGCTATACTTGTATTCAAATAAAACAAAACCATTTTAATGAACCTGATAGATATTTGATTTCATAGTTCTAAAAGGGCTTTGTTATGAGCTGGTCATGTGAAAAATAATTTTAATGATATTTCAACAATAAACAATCAAATGTGTATACCAATTTCATTTTAATAGAGATGTTCGAAGACAAATTATCGTACGGAAGCCCATTAGTGTCAGGTGGAGTTTTTTTTTAAAGTTGTGATCACAAGTTAGCTAACTCGTGATCACGACTTAGTAACTTGTGATCACGACTTAGTAACTTGTGATCACAACTTAGTTAACTCGTTATCACGACTTAGCTAACTCGTGATCACCATTTCGTAACTTGTGATCACGACTTAGTAACTTGTGATCACGACTTAGCTAACTCGTTATCACGACTTCGCTTACTCGTGATCACCACTTCGTAACTTGTGATCACGACTTAGTAACTTGTGATCACAACTTAGTTAACTCGTGATCACGACTTAGCTAACTCGTGATCACGACTTAGCTAACTCGTGATCACGACTTAGTAACTTGTGATCACGACTTAGCTAACTTGTGATCACGACTTAGCTAACTCGTTATCACGACTTCGCTAACTCGTGATCACCACTTCGTAACTTGTGATCACGACTTAGTAACTTGTGATCACAACTAAGTTAATTCGTGATCACGACTTAGCTAACTCGTGATCACGACTTAGTAACTTGTGATCACGACTTAGCTAACTTGTGATCACGACTTAGCTAACTCGTTATCACGACTTCGCTAACTCGTGATCACCACTTCGTAACTTGTGATCACGACTTAGTTAACTCGTGATCACGACTTAGCTAATTTTTTATGCTATAGACGCTGCTTCAGTCGCTGCAGCTTCCGGATCAAATTGCGCATGCCAATATGATGAACAACCTATGTTGTGATCACAAGTTAGCTAAGTTGTGATCACAAGTTACTAAGTCGTGATCACAAGTTACTAAGTTGTGTTCACGAGTTAGCTAAGTTGTGATCACACGAGTTAGCTAAGTCGTGATCACAAGTTACTAAGTCGTGATCACAAGTTACTAAGTGGTGATCACGAGTTAGCTAAGTCGTGATAACGAGTTAGCTAAGTTGTGATCACAAGTTACTAAGTCGTGATCACGAGTTAGCTAAGTCGTGATAACGAGTTAGTTAAGTCGTGATCACAAGTTAGCTAAGTCGTGATCACAAGTTACTAAGTGGTGATCACGAGTTAGCTTAGTCGTGATAACGAGTTAGCTAAGTCGTGATCACAAGTTACTAAGTCGTGATCACAAGTTACTAAGTGGTGATCACGAGTTAGCTTAGTCGTGATAACGAGTTTGCTAAGTCGTTATCACAAGTTACTAAGTCGTGATCACGAGTTACTAAGTCGTGATCACGAGTTACTAAGTCGTGATCACGAGTTAGCTAACTTGTGATCACAACTTAAAAAAAAAAACTCCACCTGACACTTATGGGCTTCCGTATTATCGATACAGATGTCAGAAATACTAAGGTTTACTTTTGTCAAATGTTGACTTGTTTCCACGGTAACAGCCACCATGTTTCGGATTTTTTTATGCCTATGTTCTAAATTCTATAATACGTTTGAAAGTTAATGAAATCAATGAAGAACATTCTTCTAGTATTGATATGTCTTGATACATGATGCATGTAAAAGTTGTATAATTAAGCCCATATTCACGGGAGCTTACCATTTGTTTCCTTTTTGTCCAATTTGCACCGGATTTGACACGCTGAATGGACTATTGGCAACGCGACGGGTGTGCTATAGCAAGCAGGAACTGCTTACTCCGTCTGAGTTCACTCTTGTTTCGACTAGAGTTCGCGTTGTTGTTTGATATTCAGTTGTTTTGTGTTTCCATGTTTTACATGTTGTCTGTTTTTGTCCCGTTCTTGTCTCTGTCCTTTATGACTTTTGACAATCGGATACCCACTTGGTACCTCTGCTTCTTTGATACAATTATTTTGTGGCATTTGTGATTGTTGTCACAGAAACAGTATGTTTCATTGTAGACTATTGTGTTTTATCATTCCACGAAAACAATTTAACTTCACCGAATCTGACATCTTATCAAGCCATGAAACTGCTCGTCTTATTTCTGGACATTTGTAAAAAACGATTAGGAGTCAATTATTGCAGCTTTTATAAACAGGAAAGAATGACAAGGAAACCGATGTCATTTTTCTTAATGGTTTATTATCAAGATCTATAATTGAAAAAGGTATATCTAGACATCTGCAAATATCAAATTTGAAACCAATAAATACAGACAATGACCAACACGTCGAAAAGAATTAAAAACATATATACCACATTTGGGACACAATCAATGAAATTGAACTCTTGCATTAAAAATGTAACAATAAAAGAACATTTTTTTAATAAATCCTTTATAATAAAGGTAATAACAAAACTACCGAACTTGAATGATCAATCTCATAGTCCAGAGAAAATGACAAAAACGAATCAGTCATACCGGAGAACTGGTGGATCGCAATGGTCCTGACTTGGTACAGGCATTTCAAACGAAATGGTGGGTTAAACCAGGTTTTATGGCGCCAAACCTCCCTCTTCCATTGCGATCTTAGGATCCGGTAATGACCATATAACACAACATAGTTGTGAGACACAATAGGGATATTGAGGTGATCATCTCAGTACAGCACACCAGTCAAACACTAATTAAAACAATTAACTATCATATCTTTTAACTCAATTTTGAACTTTTCTACTAGTGGCTGATAACGAAGAAAGAATTTTTTTTAGTGATCGTATGAGACGTATTTTCTTGTAGCCCTGCTTCAAAAGTCGGTCACGAAGAAACCGGTGTCTGATCAAAAAATCTGTGAAATGTGTGCAAGCTCTGGCATATCGAATAAGTTGAGAAATATAAACACCGTATGCAGGAGAAGTAGGTATATTGCTCTGTAGATTAGGAAAATTAATAATTTGAAAATTAAAATCGTCTCGTTTATCGTAAATTTTTGTACTGAGATGAACACCTGGGTCAAATTCGAGGTGCAAATCCAAGAAAGACGTGAAGCAATTAGATTCGGTGGTCTCTTTAATCTCCAATTCCGGAGGATATATTGAAGGAATCCAACTACCAAATGAAGTGTTATTGATAGAAAGGACATCGTCAATATATCTGAATGTAAGATTAAATGACCTTGCCTCTTTCATCTTCTTGTTCTTTACGAGTCCCTGAAGAAATTCAGTCTCGTAAGAGTATAAAAACAAATCGGCGCGGAGAGGAGCACAGTTTGTGCCCATTGGAATGCCGATTTGTTGTTGAAAAATCTCTCCTCCGAAGGTGACAAATATGTTGTCAATGAGGAAATCAAGCATACTGCAAACTTGTTCCAGTGTGTAACAAATTTTATCTTTAAAAGATGTTTTGGAAAAGAATGTAGAATTATAACCCAAAACAACAAAATTCCTTGAGTTTGAAAAGGCTTTTTCGAGAAGTTTTTTCAGGCGACATTGTAGTTTTATAGTGTATAAAGTTGAAAAATCGAACGTTTTTAAAGAGTGAACCTCAGAAAATGATCTAGATTTAAAATGATCTAACAAATCTTTTGAGTTTTTCAAAATCCACATATGGTTAATTCCACTACGATTATAAATAGTGTCGTATAAGTAACAGTACCGATCAAATATTCGAAAACATTACACAGAAACCTTTGATTGAACTGAATTTGGTTATGGAATGCTTAATCTGAAGATGCTAATCTATGTTATTTTTCTTTCTGATTACATGTTAGTATATAAAGGGAGTCATATAACAGCATTACGGGGCCTGAGTGGCTGAGTGGTCTAAGACGCTAGATAAATACCACACAATTGATCACTTGTCGGTCACCTTTCAGGGTACAAACTACTAAATCAAGCCCTCTCTTTAATCAACTAAAATATCAGTTTTTCAAAACACTCTAGCCAGCTTACCTTGAGTTAAACCTCTTGACAAGTGTATATCCCCAGAATCCTTAACCTATATCTAGTATGTTTAAAAGATTTAATAAAACATTTTAAGACTTATAGAGAAAAGCTATCTCCTCGACCGGCCTAAAAATAGAGCGATATACAGACATCATTTTAAAAAAGTATAGGTCCCGGGATACCCCCTTTAAACAAACTTAGGTCTTCTAAAAAAAATTATGATTGGATTAGACATGTTACAGATATGTCCTATGTTCTAAATATATGCAGATATTACAAAACTTTACATTTTCATGAAAAATATTGAACCTTGAAATCACTACATTGGGAATTCTTAGCACTATTTTCACGAACGGTCCAAATCTGATATAACGATTTAATAGTAGTTTCCCACTAAGGTGGTGTTCGAGTCCGGTTTGGAAGTTACAAAAACGGGACTTACCCTCCTATATGTGATTAGGTTTGTCAGTTACCTGTCCTAAGTGTTGGTTTCCTCCATGCACTCTGGTTTCCTTTACCATTTAAACGGACTGTCCTATTTGATTCAGGGCGTTTAACCCCATCATACATACAAACATATATAACAGCATCACCAATTATACAGCTTGTTAATATGGAATTTATTTTCTAAATTGGAATACGTAAAGATTTTAGTGCAATCAAAAATATCTATTTCTTATTCTTGATCATTTGAAAATATTGAAAAGAGTTATTGCAGTTTTTAAAAGACTGAATCAAATGAAGTGGAAGCTGATGTCATCTTCTTCACTGATTTTCTTATCAAGATCTATAATATTAATGATTATTTTCTAGGCACCTTCAATCATCAAAAGAAAACCAATGAATAAGCGTGAGGACGAAACAGATTTTCCACTAATTGGGAGACACTAGAGGCAATAGAATTCTAGGATTAATAAAAGAAACCTTATGGAAGGAAAGTTTGATACACACCGTAGTATATACAGTTATAATGAAAGACATCCAAATGAAGCTTTCTTATGTAATGAATTCGTCTATAAACACTTCTGACGAAAATGTGACAATAAAACGGGCGACATTTATATAATAATGCATAGCAGAATTAGCAGTAAAACAGTTTGTTTATACACATTTTATTACTGTAAACGTTGAAATTTTTGTGGGGTGATATTGTCGCCTTTTTTTGCCTAAATAATATTTTGAGTCAGATTTTAGGGAGTACGAGCCTGAATTTTTTTTTTGTAATTAAAAGTTTTTAAAAATAGATAATTTGAAAAGAATGCATCAAAATAGCTAGACTTTATGAAAAAAGTTCTCAAAAAATGGAGCCGTTTTCAAGATATAAGCACCTAAAAATATGGCGGGGAAAAAACTTTTCTAGATTTTTCATAGGAATTACGGTGTACATGTACATTGAAAATTCTTCTTCTGTTTTAACATAGAAATTATTATTAGAATTGGTTGATTTTTTTAAAAGATGTTTATTAGGACCTTCTCTAACTAGTTCCGAACAAATATTAGAAAAACATGTTGGAAATTTTTTTAAGTCATTTAATGAATAAAAGCCGAGATTCTCGAAAAAGTAAAATTTATGAGGCTAGTACTCCCTTAATGAAAAAAAAATATCTTAATAGCACAGGTTAAGATTAAACCATTATGAAGAATGATTTTTACTGTATAAAATAAAGAAATCACGGGATACGGAGCAGCCGCACCAGACAGCTTATATACTCGCCGGTTAGTCAAGGTGATCTAAATCTGGAACGGATGCTGGTTACTCAAAATCATCCTCCTACAACTTGCAATTATTGAGCTTAACCAAAACATTAACCAGAGTCATCCATGTGGAAAGTAAAGATCAAGTGACCCAAACCATTCCTCTACCACTTTTTTTTAAATTTTTACAGATATCAACAGGAGCAGTAAAATTTAAATATAGAAGATCAAGATTAATATAAATGACTTTATCACTTTTCGATTTTGTGCAAGCCATTTACATATATTTTACATCTGCCTTGCACCTATTCATGTAAACAAAGATTTTAATAGATACATACTACTCAACAACAACGCGAAAAAACAAACAATTTGCTACATTTTATTCAAATAAAACAAAAACCATTCAAGTAACCTAATAAATATTTGATTTCACATTTGTAAAGGGCTGTTGTTATGTGAAAACAATTTAGAATAAAATATCAAGTGATATTCAACAAAATACGATAAAATATATATTGAAGTTCCATATAAGGACGATGAAGGAGGAAGGTATCGCTATAGAAATAATGGTTTTCTACGTTTTATTCAAATATTGACTCGTCTTCATGGTGATGTCATAATGTTTCAAAGATTAAAGGATTCGGTTTTAATAAAACATTCTTTCCAATAATGTTTGTTATATACACGTTGCCATAAGTTAAGCAATACCAAATTTCATAAATAATCATTTAAGTCACTAATATTCTGCACATTATACAAAATGGTAAAAAACAAAATAAGTTCACAAAAAGAGGAATATATTACAGCTGCTTTACGAAGAAAATACCAATAATTGCTCATATTTAAAGCGCCTCTGATGAGTCTTGAAAAGACGAAACGCGCGTCAGGCGTTGCAAAATTTATTGTTTTGAACTTTGTTTTAATTTTTATTCTAATATCCGTAAAGGTTAGCGCTGATGGTGGATTTTTAATTACCCGAGTTTAACCAGCTCGGGTATCAACACTCTTTTGGTTGAATAATGCATGAAAGCTTTAAATTATCCGTTAAAATTTTCTTAACCCTAAGGTTCTGCCTACCCCAGACATAAGATCTTAGTCATAATTTGGTTTTCGAACTTAAGTTCTATTTTAGTAAAATGGGACTTAATCATCTGGTTTGATCATCAAAAGGTTGGAAAATGCTTTCAAAGGGAAAATTTTAGAAAGGTTTTAGACGTTTTGTCTCAATCAATATTATTGTCAAAAAACTCCTAAACACGCGTTTAAACTCTAAAAAAATCATTATGACATTTTGATTGTTTGAATTTTTACAGACGCATATCGCTAAAAAGGGGGATTTGGGTGGTTAAAATCAGTCTGTTATTGATCTGAAAACCCACTTGTATGAGGCAAGATTTCATTGTTTTTGTAAAAAACACATATTGATATAACATGAAACTTCATTTATATTCCAATTCATTAAGTTAAATCTCAAATGTCCACAATATATCATACAACGAAATTAAATATAAGATTGTCAATATGAAATGTTAAGAGTGAGCGTCATTCGTGATTTTTATAAAAAATGCTAATAGTGTAATCATTTCTTGTAACAAACGAAAGCTCACTTTTCCGTTCGGTGGATTTTGTGTTTTGTGTTTCTTCATGATGTTTTTGTTCGTGTTTACCGGTTTCGTCGTTGCTCTTTCGGATTTTTGACACTTGAATGCCCCATTGGTACCTCTTTGCTTCTTTCACTGTTTGTACTTTACAATGACGAGAAGTATTATATTGAAAAGCCTAATATGTTTCATGTAGAAGTTCAAACATTCAGCTCAAGTTTAAGCATGATTTTCATAATTTTGCTTTTTTGTCTAGTTAGCATTTTGATGCTTCCATTTTCTTGTTGATGTTGTTCTTGTTACATTACCAATGTGTATAGCATCACAAAAGCTTGTGTTATACATGTATAAGCCATGCAATTTCTTGATTTATTCCTTGATATTTGCTAATAACAATGCAGCTTTTTATAGACAAGAACAAATGAAGAGGACTTCGATGACCAAATGTTTTCCTGATTTACTTATCACAATATGTAATTAGAATGATAATTGACAATGTTTTTTCCAGACATCTGCAAATATCAAATTGGAACCAATGAATACAGTCTATCATTTACATGGTGTAATAAAGGCGAAACAAATATACTTCTGATTTGGGAGACACTAAATGCAATAAAACTCTAGCAGTATAAGTAAAAATGTTGCATAATGGAAAGATACTTTTGAATAAATCCTTGTACATACAATAAAAAAATGTTCGACAACATCTATTGGAGCTTTCTTATGTCATGAATTCGTGTTATAGACGAAGAAAATAAGACAATTAAACTTATATTATAAGACATATAGCAGAATTACCAGTTATATTTGCCTTTTCTTAAAAGAATTTATTTTAAGATTGCAATACGTAAAGGTTTCTGTCCAGACATGAAATCTTCAATTCCTTATATAATTCGTTTAACACAAAAATAACTGAATAGCAATCAACAACGCGAACAAAAGACTTACTACTGATAAGATTAATTTTCGCTGTGCTGCTTTATTGTTTGGTTGTTTGTATATTACAGGTAGGCATAACTTAAAATAATTCAACGAGCCAATAATCGCTTCATGTTAGGACTAAACATAAAGCATATAAACATCTGACAAGATGGATTTTCGCTGTGCTGCTTTTCTGTTTGTTTGTTTGTATATAACAAGTTAGCATTACTGAAATAATTTGATTAGCCATGAACCACTTGTTTTAGAACTAAATCATGAAGCATATCAATTCAGGAAAAAAATTAATGAGAGCCATTTTAATATCAATCAGAAAAGACTATTTGGCAATCACATGTAGTTCAGATTTTATTCCGGAATCGATTTGGTTTTACCTTTTGTATTGCTATGATAAATATTTTGGTTATTGAATGGCATACAAGCCGGACAAGCCTCGGAATTATTGTTTATCTGCATCTGGTAAAGGAAGACAAAACAAAACATTATGATAAACTAACATTTGCACTCATCTGGGAAATAGAAATCCCATATTTGTCACATGATGTCGTCCATCATTTTTTTTAAATGAACACAACAACCGAGGATCATAATCTTGTGTTAAAGAATGGTGATGAAAATAATACCTAATTATGTGTACATGTTATCCAAATAGTTTGTATTCAACCAAGGTTGATTTCTTTTTCGCAGTTCAAAAGACTGCTTTATAAAATATGCAACTTTGCAAAAAACTGAGATATCAGGATTTAGAATTTCTTTTGTCTTAAGTCTACTAAGTGGACCAAGTTCGTAAAGATCCTGTTGTGGTGCCAAGTAATTTATTTGAAAATTATTTTCTCATTATTTATTAAACAATTAAGTATCAAGTGAAATTCATTATCGAACACTCGACATACTTTTCAAACTCTATCACCACAGCCTATTTTTATTTTAAATTTTAAGTTGCTATCACTAATTTGAAATTTTGCTGTTATCCTACGACTTTTTGAATGATTAAATTTCTAATAGTCAGTTTTCAATTTAATATACAAATAAAGCTTTATAAAATTACTTAATACCGATACAGAACAGATATTACCTGTTAATCAAATTAACGTTTTTTAATGATTCATTTACTTTCTTACTAGTACCTGTTACTTTCTTACTAGTACTTGTTGATAACTTGTAATTGAATTTCTTTTTGTTTTTTTTTTTTGTTTTTTGTCATAGTACTTGCAGAGTTTAGGTGGTCGAGTTTCTAAGGTGCTGGTTTAAATACAAAAAATATTGATTTTCATTATATTATAACTGAGGAAGTCGACTATTAATGCAAAGGGGATGCTTCTATAGTCATATGTAATTAGATTTGTCAGTCTTTTGTCAAAAAGTCGGGGGTTTCTTCTGAGTACATACCAATAAAACTGACCACCTGTATGACCCATGAGCATAGATTGATCGATAATACCAATATAAGCGCAAACTAAATGAACTTGCAACACGAATTCTTTTCTTCACTTTATTAAGAGTAAAGGAAAACCTATAGAGTATATGATATATATTTATTGGTCATGTTTAGCTTTCTACAGATAATCTACATTTGAAGTCATAAGACATGTAGTCTGCTTTGATATTGATATCGATCATTCTTACAATCAATGAAAAAGCAAAAAATCTTATGCCATTTCACAACTACAATCATTAACGATTATGCATTCTCAGCAAAAATAATAGTAGCTGAAGACCTTTTATATATTTCAGTGAGCAAATCTTTTGAACACATCATTGTCCATCAGTCCTACTCTTCTTACTTTTAATCAAAATATCTTAAGCATTGAAAATATGATTGAAATTGGCATTATGAAAATGTTCTGTTTGTTCTAAATGAAGAAGCTAAAAGATGAGACTATGATTTGATTGATATTCAGTTGCTTTCTGTATTTTTATCTAGTCTGGGTTTTTTTCGTGCTGATCTCGTTGTGTTTACTAGTTTTGTTCCTTTTTGCTTCTGGGTTCTCTTTCATGATAAAATTAAACCCTCATAATGCTACAAAACGTATTTTCAGTGAGACGAAAGGAAGACTTAATGCTCGTATGTGTGGCCACAGATCTGGAATCAACAACGACAGTTTTCCTTTCGTTTACCAGCATTTTAACCAACCTGATCATTCCATTTTGTCTTTAAAAGTCCGAATTTTGGAAAAAATTTACCATCCTACAAATAATCCCACTTTAAGTACACCTTTCCGTAAAGAGAGAGAAGAATTCTGGATTCGACGACTGGGAACCGCACTACCTTATGGCTGCAACGACAACATTGGAAGTGTAGGAAATTTATCTAGCCCTAGATGCAGTGATGTTAATGTGATGAATCTCTTTGAAAAAACGGAGAGACGGAAACGCAGTCATGGACATCGAAAATACAACGCACCAAAGCTTTGCGATGTATCAATTAGTGGATTGCTTCCGTTTGTCCAAAAAACACTAGGGATTCATCACATTCGAACTAAACTGTATTCTATTCCCCTTTCTAAACTCAATACTTTGTACAAGGAATGTCTAGAAAATCCGGTCACTGACCCTCAGTCTAACATTTATAGACTCACTGCTATCGTTCTTGATATCGGTTACAACCGCTTATTCCAACCTGTTGGAGTTCCACACGAAAACAGTAAAGACAATCGTTCCTTTCTTTCACTTCCATTTTTAAACAAGGGGTTAGATGCTATTAATTTAGGAAATATTTTACACCACAAATCTGTTACGGAACATATTCCTCCTTACTTCAAAGATAAAAGCATTCCCATTATCTCTTATTCCTACACTTCCACCATTGCACCTAAGGTTTTCAACTATAAACAAGTGTTGCGGGATTTCCAAATCAATGACCTCAAAGCAAAACCTCCAGACTGTACCTGTGAAAAGTCCCCATTCAAATATGGTCCCTCTGGCCACGTTATCACTGGTGACCTCAACATCGTGGAAAATGACTTACTTCGCGATGTTTTGGCTAAAGGACCTAAATATCGTGAGCCAAGACGAATCAACTGGAACTATAATTTCAAAACAATTATGGATTCAGTTGAGGACTATGCCCGAAAATGGGCCAAAAAAGAACAGGAGAAAGAATGTGACGTTTTGTCAGAATGGGTAAAAGCTGTGAGGTCATTGGTTTTGAAAAGAATCAATTCTTTGAAAGGCTCAATGAGCACTAAGGCAACATCCATTTTCAGCAACGCTGATGTTGCCAAAACATTGTCCACCTTACATGACAAATATGTTGTTGTACCTGCAGACAAAGCACCAAATAACATCATTTTTGTGTGCAAAAAACACTATATAGACTGTTTGACAGCTGAATTGGGGGTTGGTTGTACCAGCAACAGCACCACATACACGGCTACAACACTGTCTAAGGAGGAAATCATTGACAATCACAAATCTGTCATTTCCTCCTTCGGCCTTTCTGTTGGTGGCAGTAATGATGACATTCCATCCCTGTATTGGATTCCCAAATTACATAAAAGTCCATACAAACAGCGCTTCATTGCAGGGTCATCCAAATGTACAACTAAACCTCTTTCAGTTTTGTTGACTTCAATACTTACGGCAGTAAAATCCGGCCTCCAGAAATATTACGATTGTTGTTATTCTAGAAATGGTGTCAATCAAATGTGGATCCTGAAGAATTCGAAAGAACTGATGGAGATTCTTAACTCTAATTCAGTTTCATCTTGTAACAGCATCAAAACATTCGATTTCTCCACACTTTACACTTCTATTCCACATGAACAACTGAAATCGCGATTGGCACAGCTGATTAAACGCAGCTTTTTCAAAAAGAATGGAAAACGCAGGTACAAATTTCTTGTAGTCGATTATACCAAGACTTACTTTGTCATCAATGAGTCCAAGAAAAAGAACAAATTTACAGAAGACCAAATAATCGACATGCTCAACTTTCTTATTGACAACATATTTGTTCAGTTTGGTGGACGTGTTTTTCAGCAAACAATAGGGATTCCAATGGGCACTAATTGTGCACCTTTGCTTGCTGATTTGTTTCTTCATTCATATGAAGCAGACTTCTTGCAATCTCTTCTAGACAAAAAGACCGTAGACTAGCTCTCTCTTTCAACCTCACGTTCCGTTATATTGATGATGTCCTTTCACTAAACAATTCTCGATTTGGTGACTTTCTCCATCTCATATATCCACAGGAGCTTGAGATAAAGGACACAACGGATTCTAGGAAGTCTGCTTCATATTTAGATCTACATCTCGAAATTGACTCTCAAGGAAGACTTTCAACAAGGCTCTATGACAAACGTGATGACTTCAACTTTCCAATCGTCAACTTCCCCTTCTTGTGTAGCAATATTCCGTCAGCTCCAGCTTATGGAGTTTACGTATCTCAATTGATTCGTTACTCCAGAGCGTGCGGGACTTACATCGATTTCCTTAGCAGAGCGACACGTCTGACGCAAAAATTGCTCACACAGGGTTATGTTGCTCCTCGGTTGCTGTCTTCACTCAAGAAATTTTACGGAAGACATCATGCACTTATAGACAAATATGGGATTTCGATCTCTCAGATGAGTGCAGATGTTGGTTTGTCATAGTGTGTTGTTTTGTCTTCCTTTACTGGATTTGACACGCTGAATGGACTATTGGCAACGCGACGGGTGTGCTATAGCAAGCAGGAACTGCTTACTCTTCCGGAGCACTTGAGTTCACTCTTGTTTCGACTGGAGTTCGCGTTGTTGATTGATATTCAGTTGTTTTGTGTTTCCATGTTTTACGTGTTGTCTGTTTTTGTCCCGTTCTTGTTTGTGTTTACTGGTTTAGTCTCTGCCCTTTCGGACTTTTGACATTCGGATACCCCATTGGTACCTCTGCTTCTTTCATTCCACTGGGTCGATATCTCTGCTGGTGGACAAATTGTCCCCGAGGATTTCACCAGCCCAGTAGCTTCAATGCAATGTTAACGAGACACCAAAAAAGGATACTGGCTCAGGCGTCGCCCAGTATAAAAAGGCCTGAACTTAACGACACTACGGATACGGCGTCGTTTCGTAGTACAGGTGTCCAAAATACACCAATTTTGTCAAAGACATCATATACCCAGTCTGCGAGTCCAGAATACCAATATAAAAACTTTGATTCTATTCGACCGTGCTCTGTACTTTTGGAAGACGTTTTGGATTTTGAAAATGTGCAATCTCATTGCTCTGTCAGTAAATGCGGAATCAAGAATTGTAAAACTTGTAAGATCTTGATTACTGACACAGAAATTAAGAGCAACTTAACGAATCGGTCATATAACATCTACAGTTGGGATGACTTAAATTGTACATCATCAAATCTTATTTATGGACTAGAATGTAGCCTTTGTGGACTGATCTATGTTGGTGAGACGAAAGGAAGACTTAATGCTCGTATGTGTGGCCACAGATCTGGAATGAACAACGACAGTTTTCCTTTCGTTTACCAGCATTTTAACCAACCTGATCATTCCATTTTGTCTTTAAAAGTCCGAATTTTGGAAAAAATTTACCATCCTACAAATAATCCCACTTTAAGTACACCTTTCCGTAAAGAGAGAGAAGAATTCTGGATTCGACGACTGGGAACCGCACTACCTTATGGCTGCAACGACAACATTGGAAGTGTAGGAAATTTATCTAGCCCTAGATGCAGTGATGTTAATGTGATGAATTTCTTTGAAAAAACGGAGAGACGGAAACGCAGTCATGGACATCGAAAATACAACGCACCAAAGCTTTGCGATGTATCAATTAGTGGATTGCTTCCGTTTGTCCAAAAACCACTAGGGATTCATCACATTCGAACTAAACTGTATTCTATTCCCCTTTCTAAACTCAATACTTTGTACAAGGAATGTCTAGAAAATCCGGTCACTGACCCTCAGTCTAACATTTATAGACTCACTGCTATCGTTCTTGATATCGGTTACAACCGCTTATTCCAACCTGTTGGAGTTCCACACGAAAACAGTAAAGACAATCGTTCCTTTCTTTCACTTCCATTTTTAAACAAGGGGTTAGATGCTATTAATTTAGGAAATATTTTACACCACAAATCTGTTACGGAACATATTCCTCCTTACTTCAAAGATAAAAGCATTCCCATTATCTCTTATTCCTACACTTCCACCATTGCACCTAAGGTTTTCAACTATAAACAAGTGTTGCGGGATTTCCAAATCAATGACCTCAAAGCAAAACCTCCAGACTGTACCTGTGAAAAGTCCCCATTCAAATATGGTCCCTCTGGCCACGTTATCACTGGTGACCTCAACATCGTGGAAAATGACTTACTTCGCGATGTTTTGGCTAAAGGACCTAAATATCGTGAGCCAAGACGAATCAACTGGAACTATAATTTCAAAACAATTATGGATTCAGTTGAGGACTATGCCCGAAAATGGGCCAAAAAAGAACAGGAGAAAGAATGTGACGTTTTGTCAGAATGGGTAAAAGCTGTGAGGTCATTGGTTTTGAAAAGAATCAATTCTTTGAAAAGCTCAATGAGCACTAAGGCAACATCCATTTTCAGCAACGCTGATGTTGCCAAAACATTGTCCACCTTACATGACAAATATGTTGTTGTACCTGCAGACAAAGCACCAAATAACATCATTTTTGTGTGCAAAAAACACTATATAGACTGTTTGACAGCTGAATTGGGGGTTGGTTGTACCAGCAACAGCACCACATACACGGCTACAACACTGTCTAAGGAGGAAATCATTGACAATCACAAATCTGTCATTTCCTCCTTCGGCCTTTCTGTTGGTGGCAGTAATGATGACATTCCATCCCTGTATTGGATTCCCAAATTACATAAAAGTCCATACAAACAGCGCTTCATTGCAGGGTCATCCAAATGTACAACTAAACCTCTTTCAGTTTTGTTGACTTCAATACTTACGGCAGTAAAATCCGGCCTCCAGAAATATTACGATTTTTGTTATTCTAGAAATGGTGTCAATCAAATGTGGATCCTGAAGAATTCGAAAGAACTGATGGAGATTCTTAACTCTAATTCAGTTTCATCTTGTAACAGCATCAAAACATTCGATTTCTCCACACTTTACACTTCTATTCCACATGAACAACTGAAATCGCGATTGGCACAGCTGATTAAACGCAGCTTTTTCAAAAAGAATGGAAAACGCAGGTACAAATTTCTTGTAGTCGATTATACCAAGACTTACTTTGTCATCAATGAGTCCAAGAAAAAGAACAAATTTACAGAAGACCAAATAATCGACATGCTCAACTTTCTTATTGACAACATATTTGTTCAGTTTGGTGGACGTGTTTTTCAGCAAACAATAGGGATTCCAATGGGCACTAATTGTGCACCTTTGCTTGCTGATTTGTTTCTTCATTCATATGAAGCAGACTTCTTGCAATCTCTTCTAGACAAAAAAGACCGTAGACTAGCTCTCTCTTTCAACCTCACGTTCCGTTATATTGACGATGTCCTTTCAGTAAACAATTCTCGATTTGGTGACTTTCTCCATCTCATATATCCACAGGAGCTTGAGATAAAGGACACAACGGATTCTAGGAAGTCTGCTTCATATTTAGATCTACATCTCGAAATTGACTCTCAAGGAAGACTTTCAACAAGGCTCTATGACAAACGTGATGACTTCAACTTTCCAATCGTCAACTTCCCCTTCTTGTGTAGCAATATTCCGTCAGCTCCAGCTTATGGAGTTTACGTATCTCAATTGATTCGTTACTCCAGAGCGTGCGGGACTTACATCGATTTCCTTAGCAGAGCGACACGTCTGACGCAAAAATTGCTCACACAGGGTTATGTTGCTCCTCGGTTGCTGTCTTCACTCAAGAAATTATACGGAAGACATCATGCACTTATAGACAAATATGGGATTTCGATCTCTCAGATGAGTGCAGATGTTGGTTTGTCATAGTGTGTTGTTTTGTCTTCCTTTACTGGATTTGACACGCTGAATGGACTATTGGCAACGCGACGGGTGTGCTATAGCAAGCAGGAACTGCTTACTCTTCCGGAGCACCTGAGTTCACTCTTGTTTCGACTGGAGTTCGCGTTGTTGATTGATATTCAGTTGTTTTGTGTTTCCATGTTTTACGTGTTGTCTGTTTTTGTCCCGTTCTTGTTTGTGTTTACTGGTTTAGTCTCTGCCCTTTCGGACTTTTGACATTCGGATACCCCATTGGTACCTCTGCTTCTTTTAAACACATAAGCAAACCTTTAGCCTACAACAATATTTCAACTCTGTGTTCATCATCAATCAAAACGATATTCTTATGAATTCCCAATTCCGATGGGCAGGTCAAACAACATGTACAATTAACCGATATTTTTAAAGAAGGGTCAGCTTACATTCAAATACAAAGTGGACATTCGTTCTGATCCAGTAACACGTTGTTTTAAGCAAGTTTGGGTGAGAAATTACTGTTTACTTTTTCATTTTTTGTTTGTATAAAAAAATCTTGGTCTGTCTTAAACAACTCTAACAATATTTTAACATACCAGATCAACCGGACTATCTGGTTGAGTTTGAAGTCACTTTCTTTTATACTCGATTATAGCGAATAAAATGTTTTATTACCCCAAGCTGAAAAATTACTCATTATTCCACATCTCATTATTTTCTATCATCAAGGTACTTAGGAGTACCCGTACTTAATCCTCCTATTGAATGTATTACAATAGAAGTTGATCTCTCTGTTCAGTTTAAATTCACAACTATAGAGAGGAGATTACGATATCTTGTTGTATGAAGGAAACATTTTCCTATTATAAAACATTTACCTGTTGAAAATTTCACATTGACAAAATAGCTCAAAAAGGGTATTTATACAAAAGAAAATGTGCAAAAGAAATGCCAAAGAGTTGTTTAAAACATTAAATTCATGAAAAAATATTATTTAGTTGCAAAAATCATAGATATAAGCAGTATCTCTCAGAGATAGAAGTTTTTTTCCTTCAGGTAAAAATCATCTACCTATGAGTAGTTTTCGTTTTCAATAAAGGTGCGAGTTTAACTTATCATAAAGATAAGTTTCTATTATTACAACATTCTATAGATAGATTAAACACCAGTACTCCAAAGTATCTTGATGAGTTCATGTTCGGCTAGGGGGAAGGGAACATCAGATTCGTTATAAAACAAACCAATTAGTTAGTGTCCTTTAATAATCTATTCAGGCCCCGGCTTTTTATCTACGCTTAATCAGGGTAGGAGCATATAGTTGATGTAACTAAAAATGGGATCATATCACGTTAAATTCAACTGCAATCAATTTTATGAGCTGTAAGGCCAAGTGTCTTGGTTTTTTTCAGTGAAACAATATGAAAATCTTAATTCATTTGATCTCGATACATTGCTGGGTCATCCAAATGTACAACTAAGCCTCTTTCAGTTTTGTTAACATCAATATTGACGGCAATAAAATCAAGCATTCAAAAGTATTTCGATTGTTGTTACTCTAGAAATGGCGTCAATCAAATGTGGATTCTCAAAAATTCTAAAGAACTGATGGAAAATCTCCATTCTAAGTCATTTTCGTCATGTAATAGCATTAAAATGTTTGATTTCTCTACATTATATACTTCAATTCCACATTCACAACTAAAATCTCGTTTGGCACAGCTGATTAAACGTAGCTTTATCAAAAAGAACGGAAAACGCAGGTACAAGTATTTGGTAGTCGGTTATAAAAAGACTTACTTTGTCATCCAAGAGTCTAGCAAGAAAAACAAATTTACAGAAGATCAAATAATAGAAATGCTCAACTTTCTAATCGACAACATATTTGTACAGTTTGGTGGACGCGTTTTTCAGCAAACAATAGGTATCCCAATGGGCACAAATTGTGCACCATTGCTTGCCGATTTGTTTCTTCATTCATATGAAGCGGACTTCTTACAATCACTTCTAGACAAAAAGGACCGCAAAAAACTTGCTTTATCCTTCAATCTCACATTTCGTTATATTGATGATGTCCTTTCACTAAACATACTTCGGTTTGGTGACTATTTACATCTCATATATCCGAAGGAACATGAGATAAAGGACTCTACAGATTCTAGTAGGTCTGCTTCATATCTGGATCTATTTCTCGAAATTGACACACAAGGAGGGCTTTGTACAAAGCTCTATGACAAACGTGATGACTTCAACTTTCCAATAGTTAACTTCCCCTTTCTGTGAAGCAACATTCCGTCCGCTCCAGCATATGGAGTTTACGTATCACAATTGATTCGCTATTCCAGAGCATGTGGGGAGTACAACGACTTCCTTGATAGAGCCCCACGGCTGACAAGCAAATTGTTAACACAAGGGTACGTTGCTCCCAGATTGTTGTCATCACTCAAGAAATTTTACGGACGACATCATGTGCTTGTATACAAATACGGGATTTCTATCTCTCAGACGAGCACAGATGTTGGTTTGACATAGATTTTTGTAATGTCATCCTTTCCGGATTTGACCAACACTTAATCGATCTTTGGCAACGTGACGGGTGTGCTATAGCAAGCAGGAACTGCTTACTCTTCCGGAGCACCTGAGTTCACTCTCGTTTCGACTTGAGTTCGCGTTGCTGAATGCGGTTTTGTTGTTATGTGTGTTACTGTGCTAATTCGGACTTTAGATATGTTCCTTGTGGCCATATTGTTACTGGCGACCTAAACATTGTCGATGACCCAGAGGTTATTAAATTCTTGAAAAAGGGACCAAAATTCAGACCTCCTTCAAAAATTAATTGGAATTCTTGTTTTATAGTGGAATAAATCATTTTTGGAGTGTTAAAAATTCTCTTGATGTTTTAGACAAACTTCGGGCATTTGAAAATAATTTTCAATCCGTAGACAGCTATGACTTTTCCACTTTATATACTAATCTACCTCACAATCTTATCAAAAAGAAATTTGAATATTTAATTAAATGGTGCTTTGACAAATCTAAAAGTGATTACATCTGTTCTAAAGTGTCACAAGTATTTAGTAAATCGTTTTTTAGTAACGAAACCCACAAAGGTTATGTTAATTGGACCGACATAGAAGTTATTACTGCATTAAACTTTCTTTTAGATAATATTTACATCCGGTTCGGCAAACAAATATATCGCCAAGCCAGATTATTTCTTTGCAATCTGGCTTAAGGTTTTCCCTTGTTGATTTTGATGAAGGCAATTGTTTTCCATATTGTTTGAAGGTCTGTCCAATTCTGCTGTTATTATGTATTTCAAAAATAACAAAAAAGAGATTCTTTGGTATACTGAGGGAAAATAAAGAAACTGTGCATCACTTTGAAAAATCACAAATTCAAAATTTTATTTATTATTTGATACATTTTATCACAAAAGTATTGCAAAATCATTTTTCTCAAGATCTGGACAAAAAATTTCATGTTAGACTCCTAAAAGATGTTTTGTTTGCAGTTTGAAATCAAGTAGTGTCAATTTGAAATTCACAAAATCACACTTCGGAATTAATGCACTTTTTTTGAAATTAAGTTTTCTTAGCTGATTTTCACCCAAAACGTTATTCCTTTTAGTGGTTGAAAGTTAACAGGTTAAATTTTGAGTGAAAATCTTGATTTTTCATTTTTGGGTTAAAAAGGTGTTTTTTGAAATTACAAATACCAAAACGCGGGTATAAACGGTTAATTTAGATATGCTATATATCGATATTTCAAGGAGTAACCTCTCATCAGTAGCATTTAAACCAGAACATTGGAAGGTCAAAATCCAAAACAGTTGAAAACGAAAAGTACTCAAAACCAAAACGTTCGAACAAGGAAGCCAAATCCAGCACCGAGGATATCGACCATGTGCATTACAAGGAAAGAAACCTGGTGTTTTCATCAATTTTGAATTTAACAATCGGAAATTTCAGCGACAATATATTAGAAATTTTATGGTAATACGTGTCAGACAAGTCTGACTACCAGGCTTGTGATTACCCTCGGGGACCTCTGGTCCACCAGCAGCGGTTATCGCCCAGTGGTTTCAAAATTACAAATACCAAAACGCGGGTATAAACGGTTAATTTAGATATGCTATATATCGATATTTCAAGGAGTAACCTCTCATCAGTAGCATTTAAACCAGAACATTGGAAGGTCAAAATCCAAAACAGTTGAAAACGAAAAGTACTCAAAACCAAAACGTTCGAACAAGGAAGCCAAATCCAGCACCGAGGATATCGACCATGTGCATTACAAGGAAAGAAACCTGGTGTTTTCATCAATTTTGAATTTAACAATCGGAAATTTCAGCGACAATATATTAGAAATTTTATGGTAATTCGTGTCAGACAAGTCTGTCTACCAGGCTTGTGATTACCCTCGGGGACCTCTGGTCCACCAGCAGCGGTTATCGCCCAGTGGTTTCAAAATTACAAATACCAAAACGCGGGTATAAACGGTTAATTTAGATATGCTATATATCGATATTTCAAGGAGTAACCTCTCATCAGTAGCATTTAAACCAGAACATTGGAAGGTCAAAATCCAAAACAGTTGAAAACGAAAAGTACTTGAATCTCAGAAACTGGAATAAATATTTTTTCGGATTTTTACCCTAAAATTATCTGCAAAGTCCACTCTACATTCAGTGAAAATTTCAACTCGATAACTGCATTTTTTACGATTCTCTGATGAAGAGAAATATAGGTACAATTTATTTCCAATAGACATGCACAGTTTATTTTTCCATAATTATATTTATCGTGATACTTGTTCAAAAAGTTTTATTTATACTCGAGACAAAAGATGGTATTTGTCAGGAAACACTATTAAAATAGCAATTACATCGTCTTCATTGTCATCACATAGCGTTAAAAAATCTGCGTGTGTAAAATAGTTCGAACTATTTAGAATACTCATCAAAATAATTGAATGTTGTAAGTTATTCGAGATGTACATGTAATATGGCTGAAAATAAATGAAAAACATAATATAACTCAGTTTTTAACAATTATTACTGTCGACAAAAAATGCCCTTTCATGTCCTAAAATTTTTGAACTTGTTCTAAGATATATTGAAATATCGAAAATGATATTAACTATTGCAGTCTAATATTGACAAGAACAAATAAACAAAAAAACGATGTCTTTTCCTAAATAATTCACCTCGGTTTTTGAATAGACTGACTATTTTCCAGACATCTGCAAAAATGAGATAGAACAATTAAGTACATTCATGTCATGATGAAAAAGGAAAATGACGTAGATTTCATTAAAATGCAAAATAAGGACCATTATTTGCAAATTTAACAGACTAACATGCCAAGGTGTACCAAAGGGGCAATCAATCGTTAATCCGAAAAGACAAGGACAAGATCAGTAGACATAAAAACACACATTTTTTCCTTGAAAAGAACAAATAAAGAAGAAATCCTACAGATAGTCTGCTTTAACAATACTATATTTAAAAATATCAACAAAAATACGAACGCACTAAATCTTGCACAACAAGGAGACTGTTACTTATCAATAATAGACCAAAAGTAAACTTATCTTTTCCGATATTTTCTTGCCGCATTGTCTCCGAATGAACTGATATACATATTGAGTGCATTTCTTTCTACCAGAAATTTTATCAGCGCTGAGCAACGTTTGTAATGAGTTTGCCAAGCGCTTAATGTTGCGAAAGAAATACAGATTTTGTTGAATTTATTTTTAAACAATAAATTATAGATAGAGGTGATGCTAATAAATGGTAAGAATGGCAGGAAATTCTACTGATTAGGTGATAAAATTAGAAAGACATGTATCGTTTAGCTACAAACGCAAACCACAAACGTAGTAAACATAGTCTTTAGCGATTCCATCGTTTGTACAGACACTGTCAGCACTGGGCTGTAATTGGTAGAAACAATTTGTCTTTGCGCGTTACAGTTTGTATCGTTTATGTTAGAAACAAATGCGCTCATTATGTCGTATATTGTTAAAACATCAATAAATTTTTGATATTACCAAACTATGGTGGCATATTTCTGCCAACACATAATCATATACATAACTAGTTAATTAAGTAGATATCTAGTTATCTAACAAGATAAATATCTAGTTATTTAACTAGATAAATTATCTAGATATTTAACTAGATAATTAAGTGGTTATCTAGTTATTTAACTAGATATTTAACTAGTTAATTAAGTAGTTATCTAGTTATTTAACTAGATATTTAACTAGTTAATTTTAATATCATAACGTGAAAAAATGCATGTTAGCGCTTGTAACTGCCATTATCATATTATTATTCACCTCTATTTTAAGAGGTTATCTAGATATTTAACTAGATAACTACTTATTATCTAGATATTTAACTAGATATTTATCTAGATAAATATCTAGATAACTACTTATTATCTAGATAAATATCTAGATAACTACTTATTATCTAGATAATTATCTAGATATTTATCTAGATAAATTATCTAGATATTTATCTAGATAAATATCTAGATAACTACTTATTATCTAGATAATTATCTAGATATTTATCTAGATAATTATCTAGATATTTATCTAAATAAATTATCTAGATAATTATCTAGATAAATATCTAGATAACTACTTATTATCTAGATAATTATCTAGATTATTTATCTAGATAAATATCTAGATAATTATCTAGATAAATATCTAGATAATTATCTAGATAAATATCTAGATAATTATCTAGATAATAAGTAGTTATCTAGATATTTATCAAGATAAATATCTAGATAATTTATCTAGATAAATATCTAGATAATTATCTAGATAATAAGTAGTTATCTAGTTAAATATCTAGATAACCTCTTAAAATAGAGGTGAATAATAATATAATAATGGCAGTTACAAGCGCTAACATGCATTTTTTCACGTTATGATATTAAAATTAACTAGTTAAATATCTAGTTAAATAACTAGATAACTACTTAATTAACTAGTTAAATATCTAGTTAAATAACTAGATAACCACTTAATTATCTAGTTAAATATCTAGATAATTTATCTAGTTAAATAACTAGATATTTATCTAGTTAGATAACTAGATATCTACTTAATTAACTAGTTATGTATATGATTATGTGTTGGCAGAAATATGCCACCATACCAAACTACTGAAATAGAAATTATTTATTCATTGCTTTATCATCTTTGGTTTTCTTTCACTGAATGAATTATCAAGTTCTATTAACAGAATGATGATATTATTCCAGACATCTACAAATATTAAATAGGACCATTTAATACAGTCTGGTATTGACATGTCATGATGAAATAGAAGACAAAATGAAAAAGTCTTTAAATGTTCATAACTGAAACTATATGTAAATGTATAATAATGTTTGATCTTTGCAAATCTAACAGACATGGCAATACAAAGAACGAAACGGATACTTAGAACGTCTACATTGTCAAATGAATGATTAAGATAGTAAATATAATAAAACATATATGAAACACAAAACGACTAAACGATACAGTCATAAAACCTTTGATAATCCTTATTATTAATGTCCACAGTAAGTCTGGACCATTGCAATTTTAGTTTCTCTGACCATGTGTTTGAATATAATTACACGTTAACAAAAAGTTGTAAACGACAAATTAATAAAGGGACAATAATTGTAATAAATGTAATTTCAATTTAGAAGAAACAATAATTTGGATCTGCATCATTTCATTCATTTCTGTTTCGTGGTGTGAGTTGTCGGAAATGCGTATGTTTTTTTATATAGTGTATGATATATAAGCTGGTTATGTTCATAGCTAGAATTGCATCTGATAAATAAATGTAATAACAAAAATACCAAACTCGGATAGTCATCTCATCTTCAAAGAAGAATAAAACTAAACAAAGCAGACAAACCACAGAAATTGAAGATCGCAATGGTCTTGGTTTGCTACATGCATTTTAAAAGGAATTGTGGGTTAAACTAGGTTGTATTTTGGGATAACGAGTTGATCATCTCAGTACAACAAACTATTAAAAATTATTATTTCTGCATTAAATCATATGCGCTCGTTTTATGTTCGGTATATAAATAGTGATCAATTTTGGACATTCTTAAACAATTCTGACAATGATTAACCCTACCAGAAGAAGAATTGGACAGTCTGGTGGAATATAGAAGATATTGAGATATTGATTTCACTTTCACTTATTCTCAATCATAACAAAACAATTAGGCTTTGTCCTTTCACAATCTATTTAGTCACTGACCATTTTTCCAGTGCACATTCAAAGTTTACGGAATTTGTCGATTATGTTTTTCATTTTTTAAGATATGTTTTTATCTTTGATTACAGAGGAGCATCAAAGCTGAAGGCAAAGTGGGGGTATTTAGCTAGACGTGAATTTTGATGTTTTTCGTGAGAAAAAGAAGTGCTTTACTAATTTGATGCCAAAACTTTGATTTGTAACAATATATACTTTGGATTCAGATAGGTCTATTTCTTTTGAATTTAAAAACTAGAAATACACTCATTAGTTTATTTTAAATTGGACAAATTGCATTTTAAAAAAACTAAACTGACTTTTAGTGACAGTAACATAATTTATGAACACATTTCAAACAAATTAAAATAAGAAAAAAAGATGGTTTTTGTCTGCTGAAAATTACTCTAATGATTAATTCATTGTTTTCAATATCATCAAATAAGGTTATAAAATTCTCAAATAGACTTGTTATGCAAATCTTAATGAATCATGAAAACAATTAGGGACGGACCATTTAGCTTGAAAGGGGGGCCTTTTTGTAATCTTGGCCTCCTCTTTTTGCTTTTTGATTGATTTTTGTTACATTTGATTCTCAGTTTTCGTTTTTTGTTTATTTTATAGATTATTTAATCTTACGACTTATAAAGTCCTAAGATAATAAGTACTGATCATTTTATCTGACATTATTTACAAGATTAGCTTTTCAAAAAAGCTAGTGTCAGGCTACGGCGATTTTATGTTAGTTTCATATTTTAATATAAACAACCGTTTTCAAGTTAAATTTTTTATAAACGCTGTAAAACAATCATTTCAAATATTCCATTTAAAACGATATGTTCATTTTACAAAATATTTAATCAAAAGAAAGATTGAAGGTTGGTCCCTCCCCCAGGTTGATTCGTTCTCAGTTATTCCGTCCGTAGTATTTCCGTCCTCTAGTTGATCCGACCTCTTGTTTTTAGATGGTCCGTCGCATTTTTGATACAATGAATTATAAATATATAGTGAAACACACATTTTTCACAGAAAAAAACGCTACAATCGTTTTAAAAAGGATGTTGTAAGAAAATTCTTTTCTGTTGGTCCACGGCAAGAAAATTTTATTGCTGTGATTTTTTAAAGCGTTAATAGTTTGTAATAAAAACCTTCAACAATGAAACAAGCGATCACTCTATGGAAACTTTAGACAAGCAACAAAACATGAAAATAAGTTACATATGGCATAATGTTTTTTTTTTCCTTCAGCGTACCGTTAAAGTTATGGTCAAGTCAAATCAAATTGCTTATTTCTCTCTCTTTAAAACATTTGAACTGTACTATAAACTCTAAAGGTAGGTTGCACAGTTCACGTTTCAATATTGTTGTTTATTTTTTTGTCTTTTATATATGGGTAAAGCAAAACAACTATTGAATGGGCCCGGGATAAACAATACATACTTTAGCAATCAAAAGTTATAAATATGTCGTTATATCAATTTTATAGATAGCTGCAAGTCTTCAGTAAGGGGAATAGCTATTGCAGTCGCCTCGATACAAACATTTAATGTATATTTGTTTATAATCCACATTTATTAACTGAAATTGACTTTGTCTAACTATTTCAAATGATTTTTAAAAGCTATGTTAACGAATTTTGAGCTCCAACCGTTGACATGGTAGATATGATACTTTTTGCATTCATCGATTTCTATAACTAGGTCATTCCACCATGTCCATTTTCAAAGACATCTTGTTCATATTAATTGTACTTCCTGTAAATCAGTGTTTTCAAGCGCGGTCATCTCAAAACGTTTACATTTTCTGAAAAGACTTTTCTTTACCAAAAGAAGTTTTTGAGATTATGTGACATGTTTATAGAAAACATTATTCATTTTTGTTATTCTAAATTTGGTTTAGCTTGAAAATATTTATCAGTAAGTTTTAGTGTAGAAAAAACCTTTATGGTTTTGAAACATACAAATTATTAATTTGGTAGGGAAGATCTCAAAATTTTACTTTCTTTCTTAATACAATATTAATAACAGTCAGTTAGTAATTCATAGATTTTTGAGAGGTGCCCAGATTAAAAGCATGGTTACAACCGTATATTTCAGACCCGAGGGCCTGACAATAAAGCCCTAGAATTATTAGTAATTGTATTTTCCCTGGCATATTCAAAATAAATTATTGCAGATTTTTATAACAAGAACAAATAAAGAGGAAATTCTAGACGAACATTGCCTTCATTGTACTAAGAATGTACCAAAAGGAAGAAGAAAAACAAGTACATAAAATCGCGCAAGGAGACTAATACTGAAACAGTACTTATCAATATTTGAACAAAAGTAAAAGTAAAAGACTGCTGTCTGTTTTCCATTGTGATTTTTTAATGTTGGTTATGTCGCGTACACTTATTCCACATTCCTTTATCGTCTATTATCTTTTTCTTATAGTCTTGCATTGTTTATTGATGAACTTATATACATATTTTTCGTATCACATAATATTCTTATACTGATGCCAAACCAACGACACTGTTGACATAGAAATTATTTATTCATTCTTGTCTTCTTCTCTGAATAGAATGATGATTATTTCCAAGACATTCTACAAAATTATTAAATGGGCTATCAAACACTCTCTATTACTTAGATGTCATAACGAAAAAGAGAAAAAAGGAAAATGTCGTATCATGGTCCTGATTTTTTGACTGAGCCAGATGTATTTTAAAGACAAATAATTGCAAATCTTAAGAGACTACGCAATATAAAGAAAATTGTATTCCAGAACACAAGGCGGTTTTTCGATACCCTCTATAAATAGGTAGTAGTACAGTTGTTTTAATAAGCGTGATATCATATACATCACTTGGCGTCCGTCGTCGTCTGTCATCGTCATCGTCGTCTGTAAACTTTTTCAAAATTCTTCTCATCTAAATCTACTGAACAGATTCAAACCAGATTTGGTCTGGTGGTACTTTAGGGTATCCTACACGAAACTTGCGTGGGGATTTCTGATCCGTCCAAAAACATGACCGCCGTTACTAAAAATAGACCAGGGGAGTCAGACTACTGTTTTTGGCTTGTAAATCAAAAAGTATAAGAGATAGATGAAATACTGCTTCAAAAGTCTCCATTTGGTCGAAGTTGTCAGAGGGGTGACAGCTCCTTAAAGGTGATAAATAGTGTTTTTTAGCTTATAGAATGAAAACTATTGCAGATAGAGAAAAGCTGTTGCTTGCTTAATTGTTCAGCTCATTTAGCTCTACAAAAGTCACCATAGGGTCAAAGTTGTCAGATGACCCCTTATAGGGGTTATAGTCCCTTCAAGGCGAAAAATAGTGTTTTTGGCCTATAGAATGAAAACTATGGCAGATAGAGAAAAGCTGTTGATTGATCAAATGTTCAGCTCATTTAGCTCTACAAAAGTCTTCATAGGGTCAAAGGTGTCAGATGACCCCTAATAGGGGTTACAGCCCCTTAAAGGCGAAAAAAAGTGTTTTTGGCCTATAGAATGAAAACTATTGCAGAAAGAGAAAAGCTGTTGCTTGCTTAAATGTTAAGCTTATTCAGCTCTACAAAAGTCTCCATAGGGTCAAAGTTGTCAAATGACCCCTTATAGGGGTTAAAGCCCCTTGAAGGCGGAAAATAGTGCTTTTGGCCTATAGAATAAAACTATTGCAGAAAGAGAAAAGCTGTTGCTTACTTAAATGTTCATCTCATTTAGCTCTACAAAGGTCATCTAGGGTCGAAGTTGTCAGATGACCCATTTTAGGGGTTAAAGCCCCTTAATGGCAAAAAATAGTGTTTTTGGCGTAGAGCAGATAGAGAAAAACTGTTGCTTGCTTAACTGTTCAGCTCATTTAGCTCTACAAAAGCATTGTAGGGTTGAAGTTGTCAGATGACCCCTTATAGAAATTACAGTCCCTAAATTAACATGTTTTCATGTTTTTTGCTTATATAATGAAAACTATAGCAGATAAAGAAAAGTGGTTGCTTGCTTAAACGTTCATCCAGTTCATTAAGCTCTTAACAAAAGTCTTGATATATTAAAAGTGTTCAGACGGCCCTTAAAATAACATTTTTCACGTTTTTTTGCCTACAGAATGAAAACTATTGCTGAAAGTAAAAAGCTGTTGCTTGTTTAAATGTTCAGCTTATTTAGCTCTACAACGTTCTTTATAGGGTTGACATCAAGACCAGGTGAGCGATTCAGGCTCCTGGGTAAAGGGCAATGAACAAACGTCATAAACGCCATTAACTTTTGTAGAATCTTATCTTTTATGATTTTATCCGAACCAATATAAGAACAGCAATTTTTCGGTTATTGACACATGTTTTCTCTGTTTCTTGTGCCATTTTGAGTAAAGATAATTGTTGCATTTATCTCCTTTAGTAAACTGGAGCAATGTGTCCATCTTTGACTCATTATCACTATATTATTGGTCATTGTAAGGATATGTTTCATGATTTACTTTGTCATTCAGACATAGACTTCTACATGTATGTCTGTGTTTTATCAATGTCAACTTGGTCTTAACCAATGTACCAAACAGTTTAAAATACATTATAAAGAGTTTTAAAAGTTGGTCATGTTAGGATAGGATGCAAACTGCAGTTTAATTATGGACATTCTGGTTTTAATTTGATATTGATTGAATTCATTCTTTCACTTAATGGAAAAAATCTGTGGAAGTCAAAAGTGGCCAGGAAGAAGATGACCTACAAAGCTCAAATCGATCCTTATGTTAAGAAACCCTTGTGCTGATGCTGTATACCAATAATCAAAACTGTTAAAAAAATGACCATGCCAGCATTCCAACCACCCATTGCCCAACCGATATTCATCCTTTTATTACCCGGATTTTCATAACCCGAAATTTACGCGTAATAATTTCTTCCTAGAGAGTTATAACTGTCGTTTATCGCAGAAATGATTTCAGTAAAAAGTTATTTTATGAACAGAAAAAGTTAATGTTAGTAATTCATTTATAAAAATATTTATCAATGTATTCCAACTATAACTTTGTATAGTAATATTATCAACTATTTATGCACATTGGAGTTATGAAAAAGGTAGTCCAAAAAGAAGCTTCACTAGATCATCCATTGTCATTCTAATTTGAATTGTTGATTGTTAGATTTTTTTAATTACTTGCTTCAATTGTAGTACGATATAGTGTTTTGTGTAGATTGAACAACTTGACAAAACTATCGTCATTTTTGATTAGACGTAAATAAGTGATGGTTTCATTACGTGTGATTATCCCCTGAGATAACTAAACTATATTTAGATTTCCTATAGCATTTCAAGGCGGGAAATTTGAAACTTTAGGTGTACTTTAAACAACCAATAGGCCGAGTATTCGTTTGAAATCGATTTTGCCTTTCAGTTTTAATTTTCTCAGTTTTACCGTGTTTTTTTTTTTTTTTTTTTTTTTTTTTTTTTTTTTTTTTGTTATATGTCATTGAGCTGATTCGTTTCTGGATTGAAGTTCATGTGTTTCATTATCAACATGATTAATGAAACTTTGCTATATATTATCAAATGCTACTTCAAATGACGGGATCAAAACAGTGAGTCTATATGGTTTGAACTGAAAAATAACCAAAGACATGAATATTATTTAATAAGCATGTCTATGAAACAGAAATACACATCAGTTAATTTTTCACAGTCCTGATCAGGTTATCACTGGATATGGTGACAGCCATATCTTCTCTTGTTCACACTATGAATACCGACCAAAAATATAGTGAAAAAATTAGTAAACACCGGAAGTTCCTTCTCAGTTGTTTGATATAAACATGTAAGCAATCTTAGTCAGTCTTAAACAACACTGACAATGATTAACCCTACAAAGAGAACTGGACAGTCTGGTGTGAATATTGATTTCACTTTCCCATATACTCAATCAAAAAAACAATTAGACTGCGTCCTTTCACAATTTATAAAGTCACTGACCATTTTTCCCAACGCCCAATCAAAGTAAACGCAATTAGTGATGCTGTTTATCACGTGCACTCTATTAGATAGGATTTTTATTTTTGACTTCAGGGGAGCATCATAGCTAAAATCAAAGTGGGGTATTGAGCTTAATGTGATGTGTCTTAAATGTTGAAAAGTACAGAGTGTTTTTAACTTTCGTTGGTGGCAGAACATTGTATGTCATACACAGGCAACTTTTTTAACATTAAGTTAACATTAACAAGGCTGAAGTGGGCGAATTGTGGCTGGAAAGCTGAAGTCACCACGTTTGTCATAGAGCTATGTATAAAGTAAATCTAGTATGTTAAGAGATATAAATCCAAATATGAAGCGGACCATTCAGATTCTCTAGTGTCCTTCATCTCAAGATATTGGGGATATATGCATAAAGACTTTTTGATCAAGACTGTTTTTATTGCAAAACAGGTTGCTACAAAGCTTATTCTCTGACCTGTTGAAATAAAAACAGTCCGCCAAAAGTTAAGCACCACCACGTTTTAAAATGGCACCCTCTTTTTAAAACTTATTGAAATATTTTGATCTTTTGCACACAAGAACTTTCGGTTCTTAGAACAATTTTGCCCATTAAAAAAACTTGAGCTAAAGAAAGATTTTGAAAATATGGGTAAAAAGTATTGTTTGATTACCCTATCCTGGAATCAAGTTTCGGAGAGCAAAAGAAAAGCCTGAGAAATCATGCAAATCCATTTTTCAAAGAATCTTGCACATCACACTTCTTTAAAATGTCACGTTGCCAATAACATCAAACGACAAATATAAGATTTTCATTGATTTTTAAATATCTGCCTTTTCCCGACTTTTTGACCATGTTTATATCCAAATGCTAATTTATCTTTAAAATCGGGCGGAAATAAAACTTTTAATTTTCGATGATGATAACATTGGATTGTTTAAAAAAAGTTATCAGAGATTTAAGGCACAAGATCTTTTTTCATATTTTTTTTTTTCAGAAAATGGCATTGTTTCGTAAAACTTAAAAAATGAGCTAAAACTGTTTTCAGAAAGACATTTCTGTCATTAAAATTGAGTTATCTTAACAATTATGACGTAACAGTTTTGTCTGGAGAAGAAAAAAAAACATGCCAGTTAACCTTTTTAATAAAGAAATGAAATTTTCTTTCAAAAATGAGTTTTTTTCAGAAAATGAGATTTCAGAAAAGTAATGTTTCGAAGAGAAAACAAACACCATTGCTCATTTAAATTAATACGACATTTAAATTAAAAGTTTACACCGCAAAAAAATTCCATATTAATTTCAATTTCTAAGAACAGCATCCTTCTTTCAGTTTTTGGCCTTAAATTTGACCAGCAAAGATTAACCCCCTTTCTAACCATTTGTGCAAGGTTTTTGTTTTGGTCATTTAATAAAAATGTTTTAACAATATGTTTTACTGTAAGAAACCAAGCTAACGTCAAGAACACACAACTTAAACTGAACAAAATTTGAATTCTTTGTCAAAGTTTTTCTAAGAAACATTTAAGACGTTAAATCATGTTCTTTTTGAAGTGTCTTCTCATTTAAGATTTCTATCTCTGGTGCATACCTTTTAGTGTAACATAAGGATACACCCTTAAAACCTATCTTAAAATAACCTGGTATTTGCATTTTTTTACTTTGAAATTGTACTTATGAAAATATATAGGGTGGTGCTTAACTTATGTCGGAGTGTATTTATTGTGTACAAGTTGCACAAATAAAATGTACATGTTGCAACATGTATGGTGCAATCGTACAAGTTGCAACATTTACACCCTTTTCTGTACATGTTGCAACATGTACAAACTTTTTAATGAAATTTGTTCTAACTTGTACAAATGACATACAAGGATTTATTTGTGTCTAGTTATGATCTCCTTTTACAAATACAAATATCATCAAGGAGATTTTATCAGAAAAATTAACAATGTCCAGCATTATTCAACAGTAAACTTATTATTGCAAGGTGTAGGTGAATGACACTTCAAATTACTTACAATTTGTTTCGGACACTAACATCTCCCCTTACCTTTTTTTCTTTAACAAATTAACAAAGAATTGCCCGTGTCCTCTACTTACTAACATTTAACAAACAGTCTAAAAATCCACCTGTAAGTCCTACTCATGTAACCTTTTATCTGTCCTACTCTTGTTCATACTTGTCCTATGGACACTCTTATAAAAATCTGAGGTAAACTTACCTTGGACAAAATCGCTCAAATGCAAAAAAAATACTTGTTCCAATAAAAGATTTTTTCGCCCTAATGAAGAGCACCTCAGCTCTGTTTTCTTTCTTTTGTCTCAAAAGATTCAACTCTAATCAATTTGTAATGCATTAGTAATTTTTATCTCTGACAGTAAGTTTGTGTGCTGCTGTACAGCGACTTGCGCCACTCTATCAATATTTTGTTGACGAACACATCAAAGCTATAAATTATCCGTTTAAATTTCAAAATTGTCAAAACCCTAAGGTTTTACCTACCCCACACATAGGTTGGTATAAGTCATTATTTGGTTTCTAGTTCGACATTTTTTTGGTAACATTCTATGCTCTTTATAGTCAGTGTTTGGCATTTTCAACTTTTGGTAGTGCGCCTCTGATGAGTCTTGAATAGACGAAACGCGCGTCAGGCGAAGTAAAATCTATTGTCTGGATCTTTGTTGTAAATATTTCTAACACTCGGGGCGGCTGGCGCTGCTGTTGGAGTTAATGTTCCATGTTTATTTGTATGAGGGAAGCAAGTCCGTGTGGCTGCTGCTCGGTTTGGCCTTTTACAATTCTTATATGAGAGCTGATGTATCTCCCTCAGTAAAGGGAATTGTTCCTGGCAAGCTGCACAATCTCTTGATAGAATTTCTCCTGCAATTAAGCCATCCTGCAAATAACTTGCGTTATGACCTAACAAATCTACTCAGATTAAGATGAGTGGAAATTGAGATATGATATCATGTCTATTATAATTTAATCTAAGAAACTTAAATTCTTTTTTTTCGAAATAAGGAGATATATTGTCTTTTATGACCAATTGTACAAGTTACAACAAATTTCATTGAAAAGTTTGTACATGTTGCAACATGTACAGCAAAGGATGAACATGTTACAACTTGTACAATTTATTTGTACATGTTGCAACATGTACAATATTGTAACTTGTACACAACATATATATTGAATATCTGTTTTATTGACAAGACAAACTATAGAAAACAGATATATTTTTCTTCTTTTAATTAATAATTTTGTTGTTTATAACAGACTGAATATTTTTGTGTCTGCTTTACAAAAAAAAGGGTCCTTGCATACATATCGTGGAAATTTTACATTTACCAAACAAACTAAACTGCTGAAACAGAAATTATTAATTCATTGCAGCCTCATTTTCTTGTCTAGTTCTCCAAATATAATGATGATTATTTTCCAGACATCTACAAATATTCAATGGGCTATCAAGCTCTGTCTGTTTTTTTATATGTCATGATGGAAATAAAGGTAATAACAAAACTACCGAACTTGAATGAGGAAATAAAGGTAATAACAAAACTACCGAACTTGAATGATCAATCTCATAGTCCAGAGAAAATGACAAAAACGAATCAGTCATACCGGAGAATTGGTGGATCGCAATGGTCCTGAATTGGTACAGGCATTTCAAACGAAATGGTGGGTTAAAACCAGGTTTTATGGCGCCAAACCTCCCTCTTCAATTGCGATCTTAGGATCCAGAAGTGATCATAGAACACAACATAGTTGCGAGACACAATAGGGATATTGAGGTGATCATCTCAGTACAGAAGACCAGTCAAACACTAATTAAAACAATTAACTATCATATCTTTTAACTCAATTTTGAACTTTTCTACTAGTGGCTGATAACGGAGAAAGAATTTTTTTAGTGATCGTATGAGACGTATTTTCTTATAGCCCTGCTCCAAAAGTCGGTCACGAAGAAATCGGTGTCTGATCATAAAATCTGTGAAATGTGTGCAAGCTCTGGCATATCGAATAAGTTGTGAAATATAAACACCGTATGCAGGAGAAGTAGGTATATTGCTCTTTAGATTAGGAAAATTAATAATTTGAAAATTAAAATCGTGAAGCAATTTGATTCGGTGGTCTCTTTAATCTCCAATTCCGGAGGATAATATTGAAGGAATCCATCTACCAAATGAAGTGTTATTGACAGAAAGGACATCATCAATATATCTGAATGTAAGATTAAATGACCTTGCCTCTTTCATCTTCTTGTTCTTTACGAGTCCCTGAAGAAATTCAGTCTCGTAAGAGTATAAAAACAAATCGGCGAGGAGAGGAGCACAGTTTGTGCCCATTGGAATGCCGATTTGTTGTTGAAAAATTTCTCCTTCGAAGGTGACAAATATGTTGTCAATGAGGAAATCAAGCATACTGCAAACTTGTTCCAGCGTGTAACAAATTTTATCTTTGAAAGACGTTTTGGAAAAGAAGGTAGAATTATAACCCAAAACAACAAAATTCCTAGAGTTTGAAAAGGCTTTTTCGAGAAGTTTTTTTTCAGGCGACATTTTAGTTTTTCGTGTGGCAAGGTAGTGTATAAAGTGAAAAGAGACAAAGGAAATGGAAATATCGTTTTATGGTCATGATTTTTGACTGATCCAAATTTATATAATTAGGATCAATAATTGCAAATCTAAGAGACTATGCAATATGAAGAAGATTGTAATAGCATCACACGTACCCGAACACAATACTTTTTAACGGTCCACTCTACTTTAAAAAGGTAGTAGCACAATTGCTTTTTATAAGTGGGATATCAGATATAATATACTAACCCCCTCCTTTTATTAATGGGCTATATGTACAAACGTCATAGAACGCCATAAACTTTTGTAGAATCTTATCCTTTATGATTTTATCCGAACCAATGTAGGAACAGCAATTCTTTGGTTATTGACACATGTTTTGTCTGTTTCTTGTGCCATTTTGAGTAAAGATATTTGTTGCATTTATCTCCTTTAGTAAACTAAAGCAATGTGTCCATCTTTGACTAATTATCACTATATAATTGGTCATTATAGGGTGTGTTTCTTGATTTACTTTGTCATGCAGACATAGACTTTGCTGTCTGTGTTTTATCAATGTCAACTTGATCTTAACCAATGTACCAGACAGTCTAAAATACATTATAAAGAGTTTTAAAAATTGGCCATGATATTGGATGTAAACTGCAGTTTAGTTATGGACATTCTGGTTTGATATTGATTAAATTCATTCTTTCACTTAATGAAAAAAAATCTGTGGAAGCCAAAAGTGGCCGGATTTTGTCAAACAGGAGGTGGATGACCTACATAGCTCAAATCGATCCCTGTGTTAAGAAACCCTTATGCCGTTTTCATACCCGCTTTGCAATTGTATATTTCAGAAACCCTTATGCTAATGCTGTAATAACCACGCCTGCATCTCTACCACTCATTGTCTAACCAACATTCATTCTTTAATTACCCGGATTTTTCAAATTGTGATTACAGACCAAAAAATATAGATAAAAATAAGTAAACACCAGGAGTTCATTATCTGTTGGATATAAACATGTAAGCAATCTTAGTCAGTCTTAAACAATTCTGAAAATGATAAACCCTACAAGATGAACTGAACAGTCTGGTGCGAAAATTGATTTCACTTTCCCATATGCTCAATCAAAACAAAACAAGTAGACTGCGTCCTTTCACAATTTATTTAGTCACTGACCTTTTTTCCCAGCGCCAATTCAAATTAAACGCAATTAGTGATGCTTTTTATCACTCTGAAAGATAGGGATTTTATCTTTGATTACAGGGGAACATCATAGCTAATAGCAAAGTGAGAGTATTTGTGTCTTAATGTTAAATAGACCAGAGTGTTTTTTTAACTTTCGTCGGTGACAGAACATTGTTTGTCTTACACAGGCAGCTTTGTTAACATTGAGTTAACATTAACAAGGCTGGAGTGGACGAATTGTGTCTACACAAAAAAGGTTGGTGGTTGGATAACTTAGGTTATCACGTTTGTCATAGAGCTATGTAAAAGCAATTCTAGTGTGGTAGTTTAGAGATATAAATTCAAATATTAAATGGACCTTCCAGATTCCTTTATCTTGAGATACTGAGGGATAGATGCATAAAGACTTTATGATCAAGACTGTGTTCCTTTTTTTTTCTTTTCAGATATAATGTGGGTTGTTTTCAAAACAGAGAAACCTTTTACACAGTGTTTCCATTTTATGAATCTATGTACGGAATTGATTGCCGTTTGATTTTCTATGTATTCTACAAAATGATCAATAGGAACTAAGGAAAGAGTTCCTGACCTCTGAATTCCCCTTTAGAAATGTCTTAATCAATAGGAACTTAAGGAGAGAGAACCAGACCTCTAAATTCCCCCTAAGGAGAGCATTAATCAATAGGAACTAAGGAAAGAGCTCCAGACCTCTGAATTCCCCTTTAGAAATGTCTTAATCAATAGGAACATAAAGAGTTACAGACCTATATATTCCTCTTAGAAATGCCTAAATCAATAGGAACTTAAGAAAGAGTTCCAGTTTCTAAATGCCTCTTAGGAATGCCTAATACAATAGAACATTAAAAAAGAGTTCCTGGTCTCTGAATTCCTCTAAGGAATGCCTAAATGTATATGAACGTAAGGAAAGAGTTCGATGTCTCTGAATACCTCTTAGGAATGCCTAAATCAATAGCAACTTAATTAAGGAACGAGTTCCAGGCCCCTAAACTCCTTTAAGAAATGCCTTAATCAATAGGAACATAAAAAAAAAGAGTTCCAGGCCTATAAATTCCTCTTAGAAATGACCAAATCAATAGGAAGAGTTGCAGGCTTCTAAATGCCTGTTAGGAATGCATTAATCAAAAGAACATTTAAAAAGAGTTTCTGGCCTCTGAATTCCTTTTAGGAATGCCTAAATCAATATGAACGTAAGGAAAGAGTTCCATGCCTCTGAATACCTCTTAAGAATGCCTAAATCAATATGAATGTAAGGAAAGAGTTCCATGCCTCTGAATACCTCTTAGGAATGCCTAAATCAATAGGAATTCAAGGAAACAGTTCTAAGCCTCTGAACTCCACTTACGAATGCCTACATATATATAATTAGAGTTAGTTAGAATAAGTCAGATTAGAAGGAATAAAATGTACATTCAATATATATCTTTGCTTGTATCCTAAGTCTTGAAAAGTCAACAATATCTAAACACATGTCAAACAAAGTTTATCCTATTCGCCCGGAACTTTGATTCTCAATACATGTTTTTCTTGCGATCCTCAATTTCTCTGGTGTGCATTTGCCTTGTTTTGTCTTTATTTTGGATATATGAAATTGATTATTCCAGTTTGGTGGTCTTGTTGTTATCTTTATTTGCAAAACAATCCCCCTTTAACACACGATTAAGTGATACTAGTAATTAAAGTTAATAAATATATAAAAAAAAAAATGGATTTGTATATTCTGCGTTACACTAGAAGTAGAAGAGCCAAAAATCACTTAATCGGACATAATTTACTTGTCAACTTTTGATAATACTATATTGCTTGGAAGAGTTTAAGTTTGATTTCGGTAGTTAATATTCAAGTCTGACCCAGCAGTGTCCAGTGTATTAACTCTTGATTTGACTGGGCACACGCTTAATTTACTTGATTGGCTGTAAAGAAAAAAATACTGAACTTCTTAAACTACTGGACGCTTTGAGAATTCAAATAATCAAGTTGTAAAGTAAATTGTATTCATTTTAATAGTGACAAGTTCTCGTGGTAATTTATATATCGACTCAATTCCTCTCTGCATTATATAAAATTGATAGAAATTAATGCCTATATTTTTTTTCCAAAATAGAATGTAGTTGTAGACAGATTTGATATCATAGGAACTCAAGAATACCTCAGGGAAAAAATCATGACGAAGTAAAAATTTTAATCAAATACTTTTACACAAATGAATGAAGCTTCAAACTGCAATTAAAGAAATCAAAATTCAAAAAAAAGAATGGATATATTGATTCTGAATGGCATAAAAAAACAGGAAAAATATTGAAATAACAGAAGGCAACATTGTTTTTTTGCGTTGCTCTTAAAAACGACTTAAACAAAATATAAAGGCCCAACAACTGTCATCTTTAATAAGTGTGACAGGGTCAATTCTGTTTTTCAAAGTAGTAAACAATTGATCTATAAAATAATGATTGATTTTTTTTTCATTTTCTTAAATTCATAAGTTGATTATATGTTATAAAATATATTTTTGATATATACGAAATAAAGGTAATAACAAAACTACCGAACTTGCATGATCAATCTCATAGTCCAGAGTTTTATGGCGCCAAACCTCTCTCTTCCATTGCAATCTTAGGATCCGGTAATAACCATAGAACACAACATAGTTGTGAGACACAAACCAAATATTAAATATTAAACAAAATAAAAAGGCCCAGCAACTGTCATCTTTAATAAGTGTGACAGAGTCAATTCTGTTTTTCAAAGTTCTAAACAATTGATCAATAAAATAATGAGTTTTTTTTTTTTTTTTTTTTTTTTCATTTCCTTAAATTCATTAGTTGATTATATGTTATAAATATATCTTTGATATATATACGAAACAAATTGTGAACAAAGCTAATTAGAATGATTTACTTTGCCTGAAGATACTGGACAGTCTGATAAAGTAATCGATTCCATTTCTTCCTCTACTAAATCAAACTCAAGCAATTAGGTAGTGTCCTTTCTCAATTTATTAAGTCCCTGTCCATTTTTTACCACGCTCAATCAAAGAAAAACAATTAGCTGATGTCTTTTCACAATTAATCAACAAGTTTTATCTTTGATTAAATAAGAAAAGCGTGTGCTATCAAGAATGATGTACAGCTTTTCAAAGGTCTTACTTAACTCAATTTTATCTGTGGCCTAGCATTGGTTGGTTCTTAAGATTTTTTTCACTTTTAGTGATCATAACTTGTAATGATGTTTTTGCCGTGTTAATTGGAATAAGTCTTGCCAATAACCCTTTTTTCGGCCCGTCCCACTTTTGCGTTCCGTTGTTTCCAAATTATAACAGGGACTGGACTATTTTCGCCTTCTTTGTGGAATTCATCGATGATATGGAAAGTAAATTCCATGCAGATATCGAACACAATGAATTTAAAGCGAAATCACACTAAAAAGAAAGTAACTTGAGAACATTTCAATTAAAATTGTTGCCTTTTATAAAACAAATATTCTTTTTTTTTGTGAATGAGTATGAATCTAAACTTATTATTTCAACCTTGATCGGGGGAAAGCTAGGTGCTCATTTTAATCATCGTCTAGTGTTCAGCTTTAGAGTGCGGCCACATTTGGTATGCTCTGATCGCATTCCCTTCTTTTCACTTTCGTTGGAAACTTCTTTCCCCATACATTGGCCATCCATGATTTCGTTTCTTTCTATAGACTAACATCGTTCCTATGAGAATGTCCTAGAAAATGTTCTAAAAAAGAGTCTTAAACTTGGTTATAAAATTGTCACTTCTGACGTGGATCAGCCCGAACTCTGATGTTTGTAACCCAACATGTTAATCAACATTTTTTTGGCTCTTCTATGTGTATTTTGGAATGGAAAAAAAGCGTACTGTTAAAGTTAAATAGATGGAATATTCGTTACGTCATTTTCGACTTTGATGAATCTTTTAAAGTTCTTTTCAATCATCAAGCGAATGTTCTCTGGAACATTACTATTCGAATAAAAGTTAATGAATATAAAACAAGAAATTGTTATTTGATTTGCAGGATCATGAATCTTTTTTTTTTTCATATATTTTCACTTATGACATATTTGAACTAGCACGTTTTTGTCGGAAGCCTTCGTGTGTAATAACGGGATATACCATGTAATCTATGCTCAGGAAAGTGCAACATATTGTTCTGCATTTACATAGATTTATGTATATAAAATCAATTTGCTATGAACATGAAGGATTAACCGAGAATATGAAAAAAAAATCCTTTTATAAACACATGGCTTGGTATGAATTATTGCATACATATCGCATTTACACAAAAAATATAATTCTTACTTCCTCCTTGCTACATTCATACATATCATGGAGTTTAGAAGCAAAGAGGCACCAATGGGACAAAGTCGAAAGTGCAACGACACGATGGGTAAACAAAACAAGAACAGCACGAGGAAATTTAAATACAAAACACAAAATCAATCAAATAGAAATCAACAACGCTATTTCACGTCGTGACAAGAGCGAACTCAGGTGCTCCGGAAAGGTAAGCGGTTCCTGCTTAAGCGCACACGTCGCGCTGCTAATCCGGTAAAGGAAGACAAAACAAAAGTTTACGACAAACCAACATCTGCACTCATCTGAGAGATAAAAATCCCATATTTGCTACGAGTGCATGGTGTCTACCGTAATTTTAAATTGTAAACACTAAAGCAGCATTGCTCTTATTACCATTATTCATCACTAAGTCACTGAGGGGGCAGTGCTTCAAGATCATTACACTAGTAAGTGATTCAGCTTCATAGAGAAGATACTAAAAATGTATCCTTATGTAAAATGATTTTCCATTTACAACATTTTTTGTCTTAGGTTCCTAATAAAGTTCTCACACATTGATTAAATTTATCCCTATATAATTTTTTTTAATTAAGTTTGCTCTCACCATCTATTCCTTCCATTTTATTTTTAAATACTGAAACAGCGGCTGATCAAATACTTTTGCTAATAGGATGAACCCATGGCTCTTTTAAACACTATGGCGATTTTCAAAATAATTCACAACTCTTTTCAAGGGGTTGGAATCCTAGTCTCCGTCCTAAATCCGCCACTGATAAACGACAAGCAGCTGTCGTTTTCTTATCTCTTAGCTCCAAAAAAAATGGATTGAAGAAAAAATAATAAACAATAGAACAAACTTGATCACTCCTGACAAAAATACAATGATCAGTTTAATAAGGTTTTGTCTTCGACTAATTCAAAATTACCAATTAGATGGTGTCCCCAGTAAGTCTTAACGTTAATTGCTAAATAAATAGTAAATCCAAAGCACTGAAGAGAAATCATTCTGAAAAGCATGAGAATATGGTTTCAATATTATTCTTTGGGTGCAAATTTTCTTGTTTTTGATGTTGACAATCAAATAAGCAGGCACGACCTTCCTCAGCACCTGAGTTCATATGTTTCGAATTCAAATTTGGCTTTGTAATGTTGTTCGTTTTACTTTTCATTCGTCTTGAAGATTTTATGATTTGTAATGTAAATTATAGATAATTGTCTGCTTTATCAAAAGACAACGTTCCGTTTGTTTGTTTCCGAGAAAAATAAAGTGCAAAGTTTGGAGGTTAACCAGACTCCCTTCAAATACTACAGAATTTGAGCACTGTGTTGAAGTTATATCAAGAATTTCAAAAAAATTTATAAGTTGGCTTTTAGGGTCTTCATAATCAGAAAAAAGTCAGTGTGCAAAAAATTCTTCACTTTTTTAAAGGTATGGTCTAGAGGAGTTCCGAAATCGGTCTAAAATGGCTATCTAAAATAGTGACCATCCTTAATGTCTACTGAGCTTTTCCTCTCTTTTTAGCAAGATACTTTAATGCCCCTTTTATTTAGTATTTCACTTGATTGGAGAGATGTTTTGCCGCTATTTATACGAATCTAGTGTTAAAACTGATGATATAACGATTTCAAAATGTGTTACACATGAACAGAAATTTTGTTTATCACCACATTTAGTTAATAAGTGCTAAATATTAACTCGATTTCTTAAAAACTAAATTTTAGTCCCCTTCTACAATATATCAACTTCATTTCATAGATATATTACCTTTTGTTACAAACATACCATGCAGCTGTGGGCACCTTGTGTTAAAGCTGATAAAATTGGTTGAAAAAATATTCAATGCTTAAAAACTGTACATTAATAAGAGGCAGAGAGGTATCAATGAGACATTCAAATGTCAAAAGACCGAAAGAGCATTATGAAATCCAGCAAACAACACAAAAGCGCCCAAAACAACTATAAAGCATTCAACAACGCGAACTCTTGTTTTAAAGAGAATGAACACAAATGCTCCGTAAGGGTAAGCAGTTTTTGTTTGGATATATGGGTCTAAGGCGAATCTCCTATTAGGCTGCCAGTGTCTGTTTTTGGTCAAAATGTTGGAAAACTGTACGTCGCGATGCTAACGGTCAGATCAGCGTGTCTAAACGAGAACAAAACAAAACCCTATGGTAAACCAACCTATGAACTCATCTGAGATATTTGTCTATGAGCTCATAATGTCTTATATGTAATAAGCCACTTCTAAAGCTTTTATAAATAACAAAAAGAAAACATACAATCTGATAAGATGTATCCTCAAGGTACTTTTGGATCTGGTATTTATCTAAAACTATATTTTGATTTGAGTTTTGAACAAAAAAATATTTTAACAGCAGATGTTGAGAAAATTAATTCTGAAGAAGGATTTCTGCTACATGTAAATAAATAATGAAACAAAATTATGTAAACACTTGAAAAATAAATAATTTTTCCGCACTCCGCACAAAAATATCCTGACCGAACAAAAGATCAAGTCTCCTCTTTCAAGTGAAACGGTTGGTCCCTTAAACTCAATAAAATAAATTGTTGAATTAAGCCCTCATATTGCATAATCAAATAGTATTGTTTTGCGCTAACGTGCAAATAATTGGAGATTAAAATGCATTTTAGGTCGACCAACACGGCTTGAGTGAACTAAAAAAGTGTAGTATGTCATAATGGCATGGTAACATGTTGTTTTAAACCTGCAGCAATTTCAGCGTCAAAAATCAATTTTTATGGACATTAAAATAGTTTAATACAATTCATCATCCAGAATTAAAAATATTGCATATATCGAGGTTTTCATTCATGTAAAACCATATCTTTAGTTTTACGCAATGATACCACTAAATTGTGCTGGGAAAGGTGAAGAGAATATCAGTTTTAGTCCTCCATAGTTTTGAAAAATAAGAAGTTTTGTGTTGCTATCGAATCAAAACAATGTTGAAAAAACTGTTGAGTCAAACATGCCTAGCAACATGGTAAAATAAAGTTGCAACCTACAGCACACGGTTTCAGACATTTTGCTTAGTGAGGACAAAAGAGGGTGTCTGACTTCCGGTCTGACCTCTTCTAGGGTCAATGTCGTGAGTTAAATGTAAACAAAGTTGGTTATCTTTAGCAAAACGTTAAGATACTGTATAGGCTGATATACTATCGGTCTTTTTTGTTGTAAATTTGATTTATAAAACAATCCTAACATTCGGGATGGTTTACTACGTAAACACTGCTGCATCAGTGTCATTTCCCCGAGGTTGTCTCACTCTATAGCTTCAACACGTTTGTATTGAAGAACACATTAGAGCTATGGAATTATTTATGTTAATTTCAAAATTGTCAAAACCCTAAGGTTCTACCTACTCTATGCATAGGTTAATCCTTATCGTAATTTTGTTTCTAATTCGGCACACTATTGGCCCGCGGGTTTTGTTTTTCTGTTTGCAGACACCCGAGAAAACAACGAAAATAGATACCACACGAATAATGCTCAGGTTTTCTGACCCTGACGAAGGACGTTTGTCCCAAAATTTGGGCCACCTTTTGTTTACATCTTCCTTTCGATTTAATTCCTTGTTCTGTATGTTTTTACCTTTTATATGTGGTTTTCCATTGTCTGATGTTTTATTTCTAATTCAATAGAAGGACCACAGCGCAAAACATATATTTTATACATCCCACACGAATCGCTTGTTTTCTCATCATTATTGAAAAGTAATGCAATGGCTATGATCTTTTTCCCTTGACTGCGTCATGCATTTTTGAAGGACTACATGTGTCAATGAAATAAGTAATGAAAACTGAAGAGAAGCTTGTTTCCTGCAAAAAAATGGATTGACCTACATTTTGTCGTTTTTTCATATTAATATTAACACAAATGATAATTTATCCTACTGTAGATTCATTTATTTTCGTGGGTATCAATTTTCGTGGTTTAATGAAAATTGATAGGTTCGTGGATTCTTAAATTCGTGGTTCTGAAGTTTGCAGCATGAAGATCATTGCTATATTTCCATTTCGTGGGGTATCAAATTTCGTGGGTCTAGACCACCCACGAAACCCACGAAAATTGATACCCCACGAATAATAATGAAACCACAGTATTTTATTCAATTCAAGATAGAGGAAATTTTTAAGGATATTTCGTAGATTTCTAAAATGAAAAAAATATTGAAAGCTAGGTGTTAAATTGGATACAAAATGTTATTACATGTAACATGTTGTTTTAAATCTGCAACGTTTTTTAAGTTTTTAAATCAATTATGATCTTGCCACGGTAATGTGGCACAGCTCTTAATACCATTAAACGAATCATGAATCAGAATGATTTAATGCATGCATTTAGACTTTTTATTAACCATTATGTTCCAATTGTGCTTGCTTTCATTAAAACACAAACACGTCTTTTTTTTTTACTTTGTTAGACTACTTTCCATTAACTATCAATAATTTAATAAATGAGAAGGTCATACAATGAAAATAAAAATATTAGAATAAAAACTACATGTAATAGTTAGTTTTTAAAGCACATAATTATATAAGTTCAATTTCGCATTCATTAAGAAGTATTTAAGATGATTTCTCCACTCATATGTATATATTTCTCACTGATCACTGACCATAGTGGTTTATAGGTGTGGAAAGTGCTTCTGGTATAATGATCTATGTTTGTCATATTGCTCGTCACTTACGGCTGAATGCATAGAAAGATACTTTTATTATCTACAAAACATTTAATTCGGGTCTTTTTGATACAATTTGCAATATGATGTTGAATTGAGTTAGTGTTTTGCACCTAACAACACTTAAAAATTTGTATAAGGACAATGAAGATGAAAAAGATGATGAAATGAACATAAAATTATGATGAGAAATAAGAGATGAAATAAAGAAAGACATATAATATTATTAAGTCCAATAGAAAGGGAAGTGACGAACCCTAAAAGAATAGCCTATGTGGCGCACTACTTTGACAAATACCAATGGCCAACAATATGACAAGCTAGGCTCAGCGTCCTGTACAAGAAATTGGTTGTTTCAAGATACTTATCAACCGAAAACTTCATGTATTATTGAAAGTTACTGGTATACTCAAAGTAAAATATTGTGTTTGGATTAAACGGTCCAAATGTTATATATGTTTAAAAGGATATATCATGTAATGTATGTAATCTATGCATAGTAGGGCGCAACATGTTGTTTCCCACTTGAAAGGAGTCGTGTATATAAAATCAATTCGATATAGACATGACGAAGAAAAAAACATGGGTTTAACAAGAATAAGACGATTTGGAAATATTCAGAGCTTAATTTTTTCAGTAAAAATTGATATGAACAAAACTGGAATAATTTGTCAATGGACACAAATGTTCACCAATGTTGCCGCGTTGGACCCATAACAACAGGAAGTAGAAGTCAGAAAGGTCTGAGCATAAACGAGAACGTAGAAAATGGTCAAAAAAAGAACATGAAAAAGAAAGTGACGTTCTTTCTGAGTGGTTAAAGTCTGTGAGGTCGTTGGTTTTGAAAAGGATTAACTCTTTGAAAGGCTCGATGAGCACCAAGGCAACATCTATTTTCAACAACCCTGATGTTGCGAAGACATTGTCCACCTTACATGACAAATATGTTGTCGTACCTGCTGATAAAGAGCCTACCAACATCATTTTCGTATGCAAAAGACACTATATTGATTGTTTAACAGCTGAATTAGGGGGTGGTTGTAGTAGCAAAAGCACCACATATACAGCAACAACACTGTCAAAGGAGGAAATAATCAACAATCATAATTCTGTCATTTCTTCCTTTGGCATTTCTGTTGACAAAAAGAACGATGACGTTCCATCCTTGTATTGGATTCCAAAGTTACATAAAACTCCATACAAGCAACGATTTATTGCTGTGTCATCCAAATGTACAACTAAGCCTCTTTCAGTTTTGTTAACATCAATATTGACGGCAATAAAATCAAGCCTTCAAAAGTATTTCGATTGTTGCTACTCTAGAAATGGCGTCAATCAAATGTGGATTCTCAAAAATTCTAAAGAACTGATGGAAATATCCATTCTAAGTCATTTTCATCATGTAATAGCATTAAAACGTTTGATTTCTCTACATTATATACTTCAATTCCACATTCACAATAAAATCTCGTTTGGCACAGCTGATTAAACGTAGCTTTATCAAAAAGAACGGAAAACGCAGGTACAAGTATTTGATAGTCGGTTATAAAAAGACTTACTTTGTCATCCAAGAGTCTAGCAAGAAAAACAAATTTACAGAAGATCAAATAATAGAAATGCTCAACTTTCTAATCGACAACATATTTGTACAGTTTGGTGGACGTGTTTTTCAGCAAACAATAGGTATCCCAATGGGCACAAATTGTGCACCATTGATTGCCGATTTGTTTCTTCATTCATATGAAGCAGACTTCTTACAATCACTTCTAGACAAAAAGGACCGCAAACTTGCTTTATCCTTCAATCTCACATTTCGTTATATTGATGATGTCCTTTCACTAAACAATCCTCGATTTGGTGACTATTTACATCTAATATATCCGAAGGAACTTGAGATAAAGGACACTACAGATTCTAGGAAGTCTGCTTCATATTTGGATCTATTTCTCGAAATTGACACACAAGGAAGGCTTTGTACAAGGCTTTATGATAAACGTGATGACTTCAACTTTCCAATAGTTAACTTTCCCTTTCTGTGTAGCAACATTCCGTCCGCTCCAGCATATGGAGTTTACGTATCACAATTGATTCGTTATTCCAGAGCATGTGGGGAGTACAACGACTTCCTTGATAGAGCTACACGGCTGACAAGCAAATTGTTAACACAGGGGTACGTTGCTCCCAGGTTGTTGTCATAACTCAAGAACTTTTACGGACGACATCATGTGCTTGTTTACAAATACGGGATTTCTATCTCTCAGATGAGCACAGATGTTGGTTTGACATAGAGTTTTGTAATGTCATCTTTTCCAGATTTGACCAACACTTAATCGATCTTTGGCAACGTGACGGGTGTGCTATAGCAAGCAGGAACTGCTTACTCTTCTGGAGCACCTGGGTTCACTCTCGTTTCGACTTGAGTTCACGTTGCTAAAAGCGGTTTTGTTGTTATGTGTGTGTGTGTTTTATGATGTTATGTGGTTTGTTTTGTTGTGATGAGTTTTTGTCTGCCGGTTTTGTCTTTGTCTTTACGGTTTTATGATACTGATTACCCCTTTGGTACACCTTTGCTTCTTTGGTATACCAGTCCGCCCTGCCACACTTTAAATCCATGTATTATAAGGTATAATTACCTGACGAACAATTTCAAACGGACGGACAGACTTGGCTTTGATCTATTTGTAGGGTATTTACAGTATGTCCATTTTTTCATTTTTTTTCTATGTGTCTATTGACGCTAGTTATTTTGTTCTTTGCAACTTAAGTCTAGGCTACAGAATTTCTTAATTTATGATATGAGATTTCGTGTTGTTTTGGTTTTTTCTTTCAATCTATAGGATGTGTTTTTTGGTGTTTTTTTTCAAAGCTGTCTTCTGTTTCGATGCCTTTTTTCGTGTTGTTTGTTTTTTTCCAATCTATAGGATGTGTTTTTGGTGGGTTTTTTTCAAAGCTGTCTTCTGTTTCGATGCCTTTTTTCGAACCGTATTTGCTGCTGTGTTCTTGTTTAAAAATATATCCAATATCTGAATGTTCTTGTGATATTTTGCTTTTATGAGGTTTCTAATTTTATGAGGTTCACTCTTATTACGACTTGAGATCGCGTTGTTGATTTCCGTTCGGTTGATTTTGTGTTTTGTGTTTCTTCGTGCGGTTTTTGTTCTGTCGTTGCCCTTTCGAACTTCTGACACTTGAATGCCCCTTTGGTGCCTCTTTGCTTCTTTCATACACTCTGCTTAGATAGTATCCTATTTTGTCCTAATTTACCCTTATTATTAAATCAGAAATTCATAATACAAACATCTACTAGTGATAATAGTATGCAAATAGCTGTCCATCGTGAAATGATATCGCTCTCTCAAGAAACTAATTTCTTCCATAACTGAATAGATATCAATATTATATGATACGGGGATAATTGAATATCTATATAATACAATTTTCATGTAACACTTGATAGGGCCAGCCGAAGTAATTAACATCATATATGGTATGTCATTAACAGTGATAGTGTATTGGAAAAGTGTCAGTTACAAAATTCATAATGTTCTATCTGTGCGATATTAGGTGCAGTTTTCACATATATATATTCAAATTTCAGATATTGTTTGTGATCTAATTAGGATTTGTTTTTCAATAAAATAACGTTAGCATTAATGTTATATGAAATGCTTTTTTCGAAAATTTGTTCAAAAATAATGTAACTTCTCAGAACAAAAAATTACTATTCTAGAAAATCGTGATAAATATTTTTAGAAAGAGTCAAATAAGCGTAGCTAAGGTTTTGATGATGAAGTTGATGTAAGGTGGGTACACAAGGCTAATAAGGCAGTCCCAGACAAAAGAAGAATGGGAAAGTTTGATAATTAAGCCTACTACAAGGAATCCTTATAGAAATATACATTTTCCCCACAAGGTGCACCCCTATGGTTTGCGGTCATTTAGGTTTGGCCTGACGACCTCGGCCTGTACTCCATTCAACCGCCTGAGGCAGACGTCACTTGATAGACAAAGCATGAAGAAACGTCATCCAGGCTCTCGGTGCTCATTAGTGGACCTTTACCTTCAAGCGCGATAGTCGGGTTTATTTACCACTCAGTGCCCACACGAGATGAAAAATCACATTATTTGACTGATAACTACATGTTCTATTTATACAATCATTGATTTTTTTTTATTTATTTTTTTTTTTTTTGCTATTTTTAATGTCCATGTTATGCAACAATCAGTAACTGCTAATTATTTTAGGCACCAATGTCAATTAATTTCTTTTCCTTTTTTACGGAAGTTGGCTTTTTTGATATAGTCAATTTAATTAAATGTTGTGCTGTTTTGTATAATTTCATTTAAACAATGCTAAAAAAACTGTCTAATGATGATTACAACATAGTTTTATTGTTTGTGTTAAATATAAGCTAAATTATTCAAAATTATTTTCTTCTCAGTAATGCCTATCAGCTAGACATCTTATGCATATTGTTCTTTGTCTAGTAACATCTATACAACACGAAGAACGTAACCGATGTCAACATTTTATTAGTAAGATTTTGAGCCATTAATAAATCTGTTCATTGTTTGAAGCCTTCTAACTCCATCACCCCTGTCCCAACAAACACATAAACCTAAGCCTCTTATGTCTTTTTTTTGTTATGCAACTCAGGAAGTCCAGCCAGAAACTATAAATCAGTCGCAAATTATTTCAAATGTCTGTCTGCAGGAAGGAGATTCGAAGCTATTATTTATGTCCCTATTAAGGGAAAGCAGATTGTTTACGATTTCCCGTCTGTCTAAATCAATACACTGTGCCGTCTGTTTTGGTTACAATTATATTATTCTTCAAAAATCATCAATGATCACTTTGGAATTATAGGATTTTTATCCAAAGGATCGATACAATGAAGGTAGAGAGATTTTCAGGCTAGCAGATTTCCGTAGCGTTATTATCTTCCATATATAACAATGTTGTTTCCACTTCATAATCTTTCAGTGTGTATATTTGTTCTAGAATTAAGCCATTAAGAGCGTCACTATGAATCAAACATAAGCGAATAGAGAGGCGTTTTCTATATTCCATATAACAACGGTTTTTTTTTCAACTTCGTAATCCTTCTATGTGTATATTTGTATCTAGAAAAGAAGACATTAAAGGCGTCGCTGTAACTTCAATCTAAGCGAATACAGAGGCGTTAACTGTCTTCCATATAGCATTTCCACTTCATATGATTTCAGTGTTAGGTGTTGTTCCAGAACGAAGCCATTGGAGGCGTCACTGTGACTTCGTGAAAGAGACCATAAAAGTATTGTTTCTCTGCTTGGAGATGTATTAATTGGCTTTTTATGTCAGACGTATCAACTCCAAACTTCAGCTGGAGGACATTTTATTGTTTTCGTCTTGTTGTCCGTTTTAAAAAGAGCACCACTAATGGTATTGGAAAACGCCGCCTAGATCGAATCAAGCAGACAGCAAAACCGTTCGAATTAGATAGTCTGAGTTTCACTTAAAATTTGATGATTGACTGTTCTTTAGCCCTAGGCTACTATACAACGGCCGTCTGTATTTGTCTGTAGGTCTTCTGTTCGTGCTCATAACTTTAACAAAATGTAATATTCCATTTTATATCTTTATCTTATTAAAAGGCTTCATGTTGCAAGACGTCAATGCTTTTGTCACATTCCATCTTAAAGTGCCTTCTTGTATGTTAAACTGAAAGACTGAAAGTTTGCAGAGACCAGAAAAGTCTAAACAATATTAAAAAGTACATCAAATGCCAAATGCATACATATTACATAAAACTTTTTAAAGATAAATTAAACAGTATAGATGAAAAAAGCAAACTTTTTTTCTATAAAAAACTAAATATTAACTTTCTAACTAAACCTTATTTATCCATTTCAGATTTTGAATTTAGGAGGTTAATTACTAAATTAAGAATAAGTGATCATGTATTGTTAATTGAAAAGGGAAGGCATTTTAAAATACCCAGGGAAGAAAGACTTTGCCAAAAATGTAAATTATTAGATGATGAGATCCACTTTTTATTACACTGTAATATTAATTCAAACTTAAGAAAAGAATATTTTGAGTTTCTTTCTTTAAATAGCTTTTTTAAAGACCTAAACATCAGTGAAAAAATTATATACATATTAAACCCATCAACACCAACAGAGGTAAATAAATTAGGATCCTTTATTAAAAAGTCTATAGAACTGAGGACAGGGGAACCTTAAACATTTGCTTCATAATGTATATATATATTTTTTCAACTTGTTACATGTGTATTTGTATGTATGTCTGTTTATGTCTATGTTATACTGTCACAAACTGTATATATAGTTTATATGACAATAAAGATTGAATTGAATTGAATTGTTAAAGTTTTCTTTTGGGTTGAGCAAGACGTTAAAATGGCTCAAGATCGATCGTTCAACCTCAGACTAAAAACGTTAACTGTGCTGATATCTTTAGATTCTTCTATTTTAAAGTCTATTTTAAAATATAAAAGAAATGTAATCTTTTCCATGTCTTCTTAAAATCTATCCGCTAAAATTAGACAAGAAAACATTATCCAGTTTATCATCTCTGGTAAGGTGAGTTCACGTAAAAATGGTTTTGTGTTTCGATCAAAAAATTAGAAAACCGATACAAACAGAATCCCAGCTCGTTTACTTTTCTCTTCACACTGGACAAAAAATATCCCATTTTAATGCCTTTCCAAAACCAAATCTACGTGAATCTTGGTAAGTTTTGCTCATCTCTCGTGAACTCCTCCAGGTGAGGCTGCAACTTTTTCATACAGAAAATTAATGTCAGATAAAAAAAAAATGATGTAACTTGGTCTTTGTGCATTAAAATCACATTTTATGTTCGACTATGCATTTCAGGAATGTGTCACATAATTTAAGTGATTTTATCTTTAACAAGTTTCCTTTGATTTGAGATACATCATTTAAGTGGTCAAACACGACAAATCCTAGAACCAAACAAGGGAACAAACAACACAACACCAAACGGGGCGACAATATCGTATAATTGCCTTGTTATCAGTCTCGTGTTTCGTTTAATTAGTAAACAAGCCCACGGGTCGGAAAGGTGCTTGTTCGACAAATTGAAAATTACATCAAAGAGATTTACATCAAGTGATGTCTACGTGAATCACTTTCGCTCTCGGGACGAATTATACCTTAATAAAGACACTTAAAGTTGTCGAATTCACTAATGCCTTTAGCTCTGTTTGGGTGGACGTTTGCAGTGTATTTCTAAACGAGATCATTAATATTACATTGGGCCTCTCGTTGTGGTACAAGTGCTGTAAAATTGCACATGTAGTTACGCAAAATTACGTGTTAAAACCACTTTATTACGCCTGGCTTTAATAGTTCCTTTGTAATTTTGGATTAATAATTTATTAGAAGAAAAGAGTTCATTGCATGTGTATGGTTAAATCTAACAATGATTACAGTAGCTGTCGACGAAGAATTGATCGATCGGGATTCTAATCCAAACCAAAAGTGGAACGAACTAGCAAATGTGATTCATGTTTTTAAATGGTAAATAGCAAGATTATGGAATAATACGTTGTCACGTGATTGGTTTTATGAAAAAGCGGTTACCTGTCCAAACTTCACCTGTGTATTCAATGTATTGTACGTATATCCAGGCTTATTGCTGGTATTTAACCCGTCAATATAAAGTTATGGATGAACGAGTTTTACATTTGATCCTGTTCAAGGCTTAGAAATAAAACAAAAATGTCGCCATTTACTTGATTTTATAGATTTTAGACAGGATTTTGCGTTGATGTATGGATTTAATTTATAGCTACATTTTTCGATCGTGGTAAGTAGAGATTTATAGTAGGTTGCAGAGGCTGCAAATATGTATGTAATGTATTGAAATGTGGATTAGAAAGAGAAAGAAACAAGAATGGACATTTAGTACATGTATACTATATCCTGGTAGAGTTCTTTATGATTAAGATTTAATTTATATTCCTTATATCAATATATAAGTTAAAATTAAGTATTTGTTGGAAAACAGTCAGTTCATACGCTGTATCTGAGACTTTTCAGGTTGTATTTTCTAGTCATCTGTTCATATTCTATAAACAAAAAAAAATCTTTTAATCAAGGACGAGTAGGGTGGGGAAGGCGCAATATTGGGATAAGAAAGTTAAGGACATGACTGAACATATACATGTACATTATATCCTGGTATTTTCCTTTTATTATTTAAAGCTCAAAGTGCTTAAGATAAAAATCATGTAGGTTTAAATTAAATATTTATTGAAAAATGGTCAATTCTAACTTGCGTGATAAATATTTACATTTGTAATTCTGGTGATTTTTCCAATTCTAATCCTGAATAGGTTGAATCGAGGGGTTACAAGAAGTAAATGGGGGTTGAGTTTTCTAAACTATTTCTCTTTTGTGGCGATTTTTGTAATACATGTAAATTCGTACAATGTTTTCTCCCAGAAAGGGGGGGGGTACTATTCCCCTAATCCCTGTCTGGCACTTTGAGACATGAAGACACACTGTTTAGTGTGTATGCATAAAGATAAACTATTCTGGAGCTCAAATTGTTATGAAAAAAACTTTAAAAATTATTATTTATATACTTGATTCGCGTTTTTACAAAGACAATGAACTTTTAAAGTACAACAAAATATACAGTGAGGGGGGCGTTGGTTGGAACTTCCCCATTTCATTGAGAAATTTCGGGAGGGTTTCATGCAGATTATTCCACAAATACATGGACCTTCCTTTCTTCTTTCCTCCTATATAGACTTTAACGAAAACATACTTTTCAAAATTATTTAGACACCCCCCTCCCTACATTCTTAATTCGTAAATTAACTGTCGTGTTCAAAAGCTATTTGACGCAATACATAAGTCATTATTTTGTTATATAAATGTTAAATTCTATTTTACAATTGAGCTCAACTGTTTATGAAATATATGTAACGTGTAAATCAGCACATTTGGTTGTATAGAATTGATATCATAATTGGCATGGATGTAGTATTTAGTACTTCAGGAATTTTATTTGTAATATTTAACCCTTTGGCGGTACAGAGTAAATATACCGCGGATCTAGGATCAAATATCGACCTTATGTAAGAGTGTGATTGATTTTTAAATTCCAACTTTGTCTCATAATTTTGTTTGTAAGTTGTAAAATCAAACACTATAAAAAGTCGGACATTGAAATGCGTTTCGACTTCAGTGTACCAGATCTGACTACCGCTCAGCACTAAAACAAGTCGTCGTTTTTTGTCTGCAATTATGCAATTTATACTTTTTCATATCTTTCACATGATATAAAGCCTATTGCTAATAAATCGACTTAGTTTGAAAAAAAACACTACAGTCCTTATAAAGTAAATTTTAAAACAAAAGTACTACTTTTTTCAAGCGAATATGCTTTTGTGTTGTATATCATGTATATATACATATTCCTTTCGCATTTATGTTCAGTTGATTACATTAAGCTATGCCACGATACAAATACATGCTCAAGCATACGTGTAACCCATGTGATTTTATCGAGTTATGGAAAAAGCAGCGGTACCAATGGGGTATCCAAATGTCAAAAGTCCGAAAGGGCAGAGACAAAACCAGTTAACACCAACAAGAACGGGACAAAAAAAGACAACATGAAAAACATGGAAACACAAAATAACTGAATATCAATCAACAACGCGAACTCCAGTCGAAACAAGAGTGAACTCAGGTGCTCCGAAAGAGTAAGCAGTTCCTACTTGCTATAGCACACCCGTCACGTTGCCAATAGTCCATTCAGTGTGTCAAATCCGGTAAAGGAAGACAAAACAAAACTCTATGACAAACCAACATCTGCACTCATCTGAGAGATCTAAATATCATATTTGTCTATAAGTGCATGAAGTAAGGAATAATGGTCTGAAATTTGACACTGTTAATATATGGTAATAAATCAATTAAAATCAATTACTATATCACATTACGGCAATTTTGGAAATGTCAAAGATAGTGTACGTATATTATTAATTGCAAATAATGAGATGCTGAATAAGTGTTCGGGGCAGAACCTACATGCATGAATATCTAAATCAGCGAAAATTGAAAAAAGACATGCACACTAAAACTACTACCACTCTCCAATGACCAGTGGTCGCTGCTCGCCCTCTTGTAATGTTACAAAGATAAAACAAGAGGCTCCCCGGAGCCTGAATCGCTCACCTGGTCTTGATGTCAACCCTATGAAGACTTTTGTAGAGCTAAATGAGCTGAATGTTTTAGTTTTCATTCTATAAGCAAAAACACTATTTTTCACCCTTAAAGAGGCCGTAACCCTGATAAGGGGTTTTCACCTTTAAGGTGTAACTCCTATAAGGGGTCATCTGACAACTTCCAACTTATGGAAACTTTTGAAGAGCTCAACATTTAAGCAAGCAACAGCTTTTCCTTTTCAGCAATAGTTTTCATTCTGTAGGGGTCATCTGACATGTTTGACTCTATGGAGACTTTTTCAGAGCTTAATGAACTGAACATTTAAGCAAGCAACTGCTATAGTTTTCATTCTATAGACCAAAACATGAAAACAGGTTAATTTAGGGCCTGTAATCCCTATAAGGGGTCATCATCTGTCAACTTTGACCCTATGAAGGCTTTTGTAGAGCTAAATGAGCTGAACATTTGAGCATGCAACAGCTTTTCTCTATCTTCAGTAGAAGAAAATGAGATGTGGAATAAGTGTACGCGACACAACCTACATTATAAACGTATATTTTAAATATCCACAATGGAAAACAGCCAGCAGCCTTCAATGTGACCAGCGGTCGCTGCTCGCTGTTTTTCAATTGGCCCCTGGATTGAAAATAAAATACATATGATTCAAGCCCAATCCCAAAGTGCATTGAAAGACCCTCTTCTTGACAAAAAACAATTAACATAAATTCGACTAAATACAAACATAAGCTTTGATAAAGATTCCTGGCTTAGGACAGGCACATTAAAATGTGGCGGGGTTAAACTAGTTTTTTGGCGCCAACCTTCCCCCTAATGATAATCAATAACAAAGCACAAACTAACACACAGTAAAAATCAAATCGATAGAAGTTCAATTCAACAAGAGAGTATCTGAGACAAAAGGACAACAAGTAATTAACGGGACGTAAAGATACTCTCTTGAGAACACTCGAAGTTACTGACAGCTAGCTAAGAAGCATCCATCGACTGATGTAAAAAAATCAAGTATGTCGATTTTAAATCCGACACAACACGTCAAACACTTGATTTGATGATGCATCATCACACAAAACCGACACACTTGACCGCTGTAATGCTCAAAAATGACATAAGTATAAAAAGGCAATTAACATTTTAAAGTAAATATCAAATTATCAATATTTTTACCAAAGAAGACTAAATTCAAAGATTTTACTAAAATATCCATTTCATAACCTTTATTTAATAAAGTTTTAAGCCAATTTTGCATTCCCAAGGGATTGTTTTTGAATTTATTTGCTCTATAAACAACATTACCGTAGAAATCTGGATGGGATATTCCCTTTACAATCAAAAGTCGTCGTGTACAGTTAAATTTTCCAATAAGGTATAGATATTTTTATTATTTTATTATTTTATTATATTATTTATTATAATTATAATTATTATATTATTTATTATTTTTATTATTTTATTTTTATTTTATTTTTATATAGTAGTTTTCATTCTATAAGCCAGAAACATAAACAAGAGGCTCCCAGGAGCCTGAATCGGTCACCTGGTCTGAGTCAACCCTAAAACACTAATCTAGAGCTAAATGAGCTGAACACTTAAGCAAGCAACAGCTTTTCTCTGTCTGCTATAGTTTTCATTCACTAAGCCAAATACATAAAAAAAACGTTATTTTAGGGGCCATATCCCCTATACAGGGTCATCTGACAACTTTGACCCAATGAAAGCTTTTGTAGAGCTAAATGATCTGAACATTTAAGCAAGCAACAGCTTTTCTCTATCTGCTATAGTTTTCATTCACTAAGCCAAAAACATGAAAAAACATTATTTTAGGGGACGTAACCCCTATAAGGGGTCATATGACAACTTTGATCCTATGGAGACTTTTGTAGAGCTTTATGAGCTGAACATTTAAGCAAGCAACAGCTTCTCTCTATCTGCTATAGTTTTCATTCACTAAGCCAAAAAAAAGGAAAAACATTATTTTAAGGGCCGTAACCCCTATAAGGGGTCATCTGACAACTTTGACCCTATGGAGACTTTTGTATAGCCAAATGAACTAAATATTTAAGCAAGCAACAGCTTTTCTCTATCTGCTATAGTTTTCATTCAAAAGACCAAAAACATGGAAAAACGTCATTTAACAGGGCGTAACCCCTATTAGGGGTCATCTGACAACTTCGATCCTATGGAGACTTTTGTAGAGCTTGATGAGCTGAACATTTAAGCAAGCAACAGCTTCTCTCTATCTGCTATAGTTTTCATTCCATAGGCAAAAAATATGAAAAAACGTTATTTTTGGGGCCGAAACCCCTATAAGGGTTCATCTGACAACTTCGACCCTATGAAGACTTTTGTAGAGCTAAATCAGCTGAACATTTAAGTAAGCAACAGCTTTTTTCCATCTGTAATAGTTTTCATTCTATAGGCCAAAAACATGAAAAAATGCTATTTTTCACCTTTAAGGGGCCGTAACTCCTATAAGGGGTCATCTGACAACTTCGACTCAATATAGACTTTTGTAGAGCTTTTGATGCTGAAGCAGAAGCGTGGCATCAGATTTCATCTATCTCTTATACTTTTTGATTTACAAGCCAAAAACAAGAGTCTGACCCCCCTAGTCTATTTTTAGTAACGGCGGCCATGTTGTTTGGACGGCGGTCATGCACCATTTGTGCAATCTTGGTAGAGGACATCCCATAGATGAAGTGTGCAAAGTTTCAAAGCAATCCCTTCAGTAGTTTCAGAGGAGAAGATTTTCAAAGAAAAGTTAACGACGACGACGGACGACGACAGACGACGACGACGGACTCCAAGTGATGGCAATAGCTCACCTGGACCTTCGGTCCAGGTGAGCTAAAAAACGCGATCATCTGACAACTTCGACCAAATGAAGACTTTTGTAGAACTTTCGATGCCGGAGCAGTAAAGTGGCATCTTGTTTCATCTATCTCTTATACTTTTTGATTTACAAGCCAAAAACAGTAGTATGACCCCCTGGTCTATTTTTAGCAATGGTGGTCATGTTTTTTGACAGTTAAAAAATCGAAACACAAGTTTGGTGCAGAACACCCTAAGAATCAATCATACCAAGTTTCATTAAATTTTGTTCAGTAGTTTCAGAGGAGAAGATTTTTGAAAAATTGTTAATATATCAGACGACGACGTCGACACCGACGACAGACGCCAAATGATGGTAAAAGCTCATATGGACCCTCGGTCCAGATGAGTAAAAAGCTAAGAAGTTGAAATTTTCTTTGTCTCTAGTGAGACATAAGGCCGCAATCTTTTTCCTCCAGTTATGTCGATCTTTGGCTAACTTCTGTGTTTTCACCATGTCAAACCTCCATCTTTCAATTCTGCAATAAATGTCCTTCGCCATGTTGTTCCTCCTTCTTTAAGGTGGAGTCCATCTGAAGGCTACTTTTGGGGTCGCTATGACAACCCAGAAACCTTGGCCTTCTTTCCTTAATTCCAGTTCTAGCAACCAGTTTTCTTCTTTGACTATTTACTACACTTTAAAATGAAATTACTGGAAAAATTTTGATTGTCATCTGTGTTTTGTCATTTGAGTGAGTTGAGTCTACTTGTAATGCTTGTTGGTTTCTATTATAGCTATGGTGTTGGTTTTTTGCATAACTGATATTATGAAATGTCCCTTTTTCTTTCTATAAAACGGTTCATATCATTTACAACTAGCATATAAATTACAATATAGCGTATTGTAAATATGGGATTAAATACATTATATCGTGTTTTATTGTGTTTTTGTTAAATTTAAATCTCTCGTATATAAAAGAGTGTTATATTTCAATCAAGACCAGACAACACATGAAGTATAATGGTTCGTTTAAAATATCAGGAAAAGGGGGGGGGGTCATCTTTGGTATAAGTTCACGTGAAATAGAATTGGTCGGGTTTTCAGTTTATTTTGCGTTAAATAGAATTGGTCGGGTTTTCAGTGTATGGCATACAATAGAATTGGTGGTTTTCAGTGTACTTTGCTTAAAAAAGAGTCGGTGGTTTAAGTGTAGTTTGCGTAAAATAGAGTTGGTCGGGTTTTCAGTATATTTTGCGTAAAATAGAATCTGTGGTTTTCAATGTATTTTGCGTAAAATAGAATTGATAGTTTCCAGTGTATTTTGCGTAGAATATAATTGTTCGGGTTTTCCGTGTATTTTGCGTAAAACAGAATGTGGTTTTCAGTGTATCTCCTTATCGATACGGAAAACTGTACAATAGGATCCAGTTTACACTCCAAGCTATCAATATATTTTACATTTTTTCTTTTTAAATATTTGTTCTATTACCATTAATTGCAATATCTCTATCCGGCAGATCCGTATCAAGGGAAATTATTTTGTTTTTCTTAGCAAAAGGACTGATCATAGTCCGTTAATAGAAAATTGAAATTAATACCATTTTTACGTCAACCCACCTTACAAGGGGTGTAAATAGCATTGCAGTCTAGGGGTTATAATAGGTAACGATGTAACTGTTGCAGTTGACAAAGCAATACATTTTATGATCACTCAGTACATAGAGGAATATTTTTCATTGTTCTTTTTACTCTGCTATTTTGTTCATTATTCTTAAACAAAAGTGATATGCATAGTTCGATTGTCACTTTCAATAACTTTTTTCATTGTTCATTACACAGCTATTTTGTTTATTGTTCGTAAACAAAAGCTGTATGCATAGTTCGATCGACACTTTCAATATGTTATGCAACTGTTACGTGTTCATTTATTAGCTTGGATAATCGCTGTTGCAATTATAGAGGGGGCGGACAGGGGGGACGGGGGGTACGGGGGTTGAGGAGGCGGGGAGTGGGTGTAGAAGGGGCGGGGAGAACTCCCCTGTCCACCCCCCCCACCCCCCCCCCCCCATTATAGCCATGGCTAAAAGTACAATAACAATACTGACCAATCAAAAGCTAGCTGATGGTACGAAAGACTAGTAGTGCCATTAGTTCTTTCACATTTCTCGATTGAAACTACAAATATCATAGTTCCAAGTTGACATTTCTCGCTTTCGAGTTGACATTTCTCACTTCCAAGTCGACATTTCTCACCTCCAAGTTGACAATTGTTAGTTCAAAGTTGACATTTCTCAGTTCCAAGTTATAATCGAGTTTTAGAAATTCATTCTTCCTCCTACCATCATAAATGACTATTATCATTTTTTTAATAAAAAAAGTAGAAAAATAATAATCGAGTTTTAGAAATTCATTCTTCCTTCTACCATTATAAACGACTATTATCATTTTTTTTAATAAGAAAAAGTCAAAAAATATATTTGGAAAAAATAGAACATCTGTTGCACTTGTTAAGTTTATTTCTTTTCTTGAGCATTATGATTCAAACACGGAAGCCTCTTGACTCTTGTTTAAAACGTGTAAGCCCTGATATAGGGTTTTAACATGTATAAATCCATATTTATTCATGTCACTTTCGGTACTTGAAACAAATCAACGATGAGGAAACAAACAATGACAGATACTTGTATATTTTACCCAGGAAGTATTATAAATTTTATATAATAGGATGTTTATTAGTGCAAAGAGGCTTTTTGTGTGTGTGGTTGTTGTTTCTTTTAAAACTGTTATATGAGGTAGGAAATTTAATTATTTCAATTTAGGTATTTTGTGTAATAAATTTTAAATTTACTGCATATTTTTATTCTGTGGACAAATTATGTATTTATATTTCAAAATCGCTTAACAGAACAAATACACAGAAAACTTTGTAAATATATTTCAATTTGTATACAATGTCGAGTGAATGAGGAAAGTGTTTTTTAACCTTCAGAATCGTACATTGAGCTTTTTTTTTTTCTTTCTTTGCTGACGTAAACTGATCAATGAATTATTATGAAAGAATTAATGAAAGATGCGATTATGCATTCAGATTTTATAATCATTTGATATGGGCGATAGTTAATACTATATACTTGTAAGGTAGTATAATTAAATTTAAGCATGCAATGTTACTATTGTATGGAATGCTTTCTTAGTATCATTGCATATGGAATTTGTGTATAATGAATGATCCTTTGAAGAACCTTTGTTGGAGCTTTATTACATCTAACATCGGGTCTTCATTTCTCCTTTAAGACATGTTCACAATCAAAATTAAGATCAAATCAGGGTTGTATTAACGATGGGAACTCGGATCTGTATTTTTTTTTTTTTTTTTTTTTTTTTTTTGGGGGGGGGGGGGGGGCTTTGTTGCATGTGACTTTGGGAACCCACAATTAGAAATATGCTCACATTGTGGTCATTCAAAATGCAAAACTAGATTAATTCCGGGTTGGATATAATCTACAAATATAAGGCCGGAAAATGCTGAAATATGTTTTAGGCCGGAAAATCTGAAATAAATGATATGTTTTACCAGTACTGTATGCTATAAGAGGATTACAAGTGGTTATGTGGTTAAGATGACATCTGCACACGTGGACAGTTTGCAATGCATTTTCTATCAGGTAAAATAAGCCCAGGATCGATGTTAGAGGACTCCGATACTGCAAAATGGCCGGGTGGGGGTTGGAAAAATCTTTGCTGTCACCACCCTCTGATTTATTCATTAAAAATCTAATTTCTTCCCAGTTGATTGTATCAATGTAAAAAATGATTATTCTCATATACCATGTGGCCGTTTTTAAAGAAAAAAGAAGACATGTATTCAATCACTTAAAATATCAACTAGAATAAGATGAAACTACTATTTAAACCATTAAAAGGGGACTAGGGTTTTGGAAAAAAAAGTTTCAGTTTTAAGTACAATAACACACAAGCATACCCCACAGGCACTAGAGCATAGATTTTATGTACGAACTTTTTCTCTGATAACCCTAAAAAAATATTTCAATAAAATGATTTAATAAGCCTTTCTTGTCATTTTTAGCACATTAAAATAAAATAATGCCGCTTTATACTATCTAAAATTTGTACCCTAAAGCGTACCAGTGGATCAATAAAGGAGTAGAGCCACGAAGGCCCTAAATCGGCCCGGAATTTTCACTATTTTTTCAACTACTATAACTTGCCAAAAATTTAACTAGAATGTGTTAAGGTATGAACAAACTTTTCATATCTGTAAGATTTAGCAAAATATTTACACCTCAGGTTCAGCCTTGAGACTTTAAACATGCCATAAATTTGAAAATTCCTAATTTTTCACACATTTTCACTGGTTTCTCTGCATATTTTGTCAGATTTAGTATTGGCCACATTTCTCGACCATCGTATTTTTTTATAATTATTTTATAATATCATAATTAACATTTTTATCACAAAATAATTTTGGTCGACAGGTGTGGCCCATTTCATATTCATCAATTTATACATGAAAATCAAGGAAAACTGTCACAAATTGTATTTTTTCACAATATAGTCTATTTTTTACCTCACTGCTCTCCTTATTGATAAATAATTGAAGGAAAAAATATTGCAATAGACTAATGAACATAAATAAAGCAATTTCAAGCAGATATATCAAAGTTGAATTTTTGGGCCATTTTGGTGCCTTCGTGGCTCTACTCCTTTTGGATAGTATAAAACAGTATTTTTACCTATATTCCTAATTATTTTTGAAAATGTCAACATGTGACAAACAGAAGGTTTAATTGTTAAAATCAAAATTTAATCAGTAAACGAACCAATTAACAGTAACTAGTAAAAAACGACAATGCATAATTAAATGGATTACAAAAGCTATTTATAAAATTGATAAATTTTCTATAATGTAATTAGCAAAAAGACAATGTAAGTATGACTTTTAATGATAGTGTAATTAAGCTAATTAAAACAAAAAGTCTGTCAAATTCTATTGACTAGCGATTTTTCTACACATGTTGTTCCAACATTCATTCTGGAATTAATTAAATAAGATGGACACTTTTTAAGGCTTTTATACCCTGATCAACAGTAAGTGCATTTTCAGTCCTTTATTGTTATTGTGCTTTGTTGTTTAGATATTTGGTTGGTAATTCAGACGTTCTATGTCATCGACGTCATTTTTGCTCTTGCCTCACACCGCCCACGTTGATTTTCCAAGTTTTTATCTTTGGGCCACTTTTACATGTTAAGTCATTTTAACTCCCTATCCTAGTGAGTGCAAATGGTCTTTACTTGGGTTATAGTAAATGCAGGTAAATGTGTGCAAATGAATTGTGCTTGTGCTAAATTTCCGGACCCCCCTTTTGTTGTGTCAGGGTTTGTTTACATTTTGATCGGCATTTTAAGCTTTTTTATTCAATGAGTTATTGGAGAACTCAGAGTGTGTTTCGAGGTTGTGAATCCCCTTTTTTTACGAAAATTTAGCTATCTTCGTGTAGATTTCTCCAAAACTGGCCTGGCATGCGGACCCCTCATTATTTGCCTACACTATGGATATGATCAGTACTGTAGTAGTGTAGACTGCATGTGGACCCCCCCCCTCTTTCAAAAATTTATTGATCCACCACTAACTTTTTTTTAAAACAAAGGAGTGTCAACTATTCACATATTCATTTCTTTTATTTGATAGAGACAACTGAATTACGAAGTACAGGTCTATAACCATTAAACCTAAACACGATATGTTCCGCTCATTGATGCATAATATTTAACGAAAAAAAGATATGCCCTACTTTTTCGTGACTGTTGGTGTAACCCACTGGTGTAACTGTGTTACATATGATACATGGCAAATCTTTTATGTTAAAAACTAAATGATCGAATTTGATATTGTAACTTTGTTCTAACGCTATTCTGAATATCTTCTTTTCATTGCACATGTATCATACATGTATATAGAGGCGCATCATATTTTTATTCACAACAGAGGCTTTTTATGGCCCGACCACGTATGTGGATCGGCCATATTGGCACTAGATGTGTCTTGGGTAGGTGACACTAGAAATGAAGTCACTGTGACCTATATTTTACGCATGAATGACTTTGGTTAAGTTCTTGGTTAAGGTCCATATCTTGAATACTACATGTTAGGGGTCAATAAAATTTCACTACTCGATGAATCTTGGTAACATGGCACCACCCACCAGAAATAAGGTCACAGCGACCTATATTTTACATATGAACACTTTTGATCAATTTCTTAGTAAATGTCCATATCCCAGGTAATACACATTGAGGGTCAATGATATTTCAAGAACGGGAGGGCCATCCTGTGGCTCATCTCATAGACACATTTCTAGTTCCTACTAGATCTATATAAAATAGTATTTTATAAAGATACTTATGCTTTTTATTCTTAACACGCCCCTGTGATTACCAGCATATGATGACTTCTGGTTTGGTTGATAAGTCAAAAAGGACTAAAAGCTGCATCAAATTGAGTTTAGTACATGACTTAAAGAAATTAGTCTTCAGTTGTTGGTGTTTTAAAACATTCGAAAAAGTGTGACTTTAGACAAATAATGAAATTGAGGTTAAAAAAATATTCGTGTTTCTGGTTTCATGCCTGAAAAAATAGGGTAGCCTTAGCTTAGTTAAAACATATTTATTGTCAAACAGATACAAGGATTGGGCACAAGTAATAACAACTTACAGGGCCTTTTCCAAACAATAATAATACACATATTAATAATCAAGATGACAGCAATTAAGTAAACAGTTTTTCACATAATTTAGTTTAAGCAATTACTACAATACGACAAAAGGAAAAAAATGAAAGTAGGAAAAAAGTTGATAAAAAATAAGATATAAATGTAAAGTGAGTATGAGCACATTTGAAGAAAAAAATAGAGCTAATGTTCACTTATTCACGCTGAAACGCTTTGTCGTTTTGATGTAGCTATGAACGTTTCTAAAAAAGAACTAGGTTCTGGATTAATTGGTAAGCATTGCATTGCCAAAAAGAATATTTTCAATCGAAAAAGGTACAAATTGAGTATTTCTCATAAGTTCCACACGAAAGTTAAGATATAACGGACATTCCAAAAAGAAATGAATTGCGTCCTCCAAAGGTCATCCACACGAAAGTTAAGATATAACGGACATTCCAAAAAGAAATGAATTGCGTCCTCCAAAGGTCATCCACACAGAGTCATTGACCAATTTAACTCTGTATAGATCAGCATTTAAGGAACTACATCTATGTCGCAGTTTTGTATGAATAATATTAATCTCTCGACTATCAATAAAATAATGACTAGGAACAGTACCATTGATCTCCGACCTCTATCTTTGTTTAAATGATCCAATATTTGAATTAATAGATGTGACATCGGGGCTTAATGTGTTCCAAGATTGTATAGTGGATGAAAAAATAACCTAGAAAACGATTCAATTTACTACTGAAAACGGGTTCTAAGATTATATTCTATATCTGCAGAGTACTCATTCAAGAAATCTTGAAGATATTCAGGAGTTTTCTATTTGTATCTTGTGCATTAAAGATAGTAGCCTTGTGTAGGTAGGGATTTATTTTTATTTTATTTTTTACTTTGAGTAAATGGGAAGTAGATATGTTTTGGTGTCAAATTTTATTGTGCTTAAAAGACGATAAAGTCTTAAAAGATATGTGGAATATAACGTGTATGCGACATCACATATAGTTAAATTTTGCTCTACGGGTAACCTAATTAGGTCAGATATTTGACTTTCAGATATAGTTTAGACTTTGCTCTATGGGTAACCTCATTAGGTCAGATATTTGACTTTCAGATATAGTTTAGGCTTTGCTCTACGAGTAACCTAACTAGGTCAGACATTTGACTTTCAGATATAGTTTAGACTTGACTTTGCTCTATGGGTAACCTTATTAGGTCAGATATTTGACTTTCAATTATTATTATAGATTAGGCTATGCTCTATGGATAACCTCATTAGATAAGGGCTTTCAGATATAGTTTAGGCTTTGCTCTATGGGTAACCTCATTAGATAAGAAATTCTACTTTCAGATATAGTTTAGGCTTTGTTCTATGGGTAACCTCATTAGGTCAGATATTTGACTTTCAGATTTAGTTTAGGCTTTGCTGTATGGGTAAACTCATAAGATAAGAAATTTAACTTTCAGATATAGTTTAGGCTTTGCTCTATGGGTAACCTCATTGGGTCAGATATTTGACTTTCAGATATAGTTTAGACTTGACTTTGCTCTATGGATAACCTCATTGGGTCAGATATTTTATTTTCAGATATAGTTTAGGCTTTGCTCTATGGGTAACCTCATTAGATAAGAAATTCGACTTTCAGATATAGATTAGGCTTTGCTCTATGGGTAACCTCATTAGGTCAGATATCTGACTTTCAGATATAGATTAGACTTTGCTCTACGGGTAACCTCATTAGGTCAAACAAAAAAGTATGTGTGTTTACTGTCACATGCCTAAAAAAAAAGGGTGGGTAGGTAGGAAATTATTTTTTTTAATATTTTTTTTTATTACCTTGAGTCTATGGGGGCAGCTTTGTGACTTTAACAGTGCTTAATGGAAAATGCTCAAAAAAAACTTTAGGGTAGGGGGGTAAAAATTAGGTAGGGTCGGTTGACAGTAAACTCACCTACTTTTTTGGGGGCCTGTAGATAAGAAATTTGACTTTCAGATACAGTTTAGGCTTTGCTCTATGGGTAACCTCATAAGATAAGAAATTTGACTTGCAGATATAGATTAGGCTTTGCTCTATGGGTAACCTCATTAGATAAGGAATTTGACTTTCAGGTATAGTTTAGGCTTAGCTTTATGGATAACCTCATAAGCTCAGAAATTTGGTTTAAAGGTTAAGACTTGACCCACGGAGTTTTCTCATGATACATATTCACTCAGTCTTTTTGTCAAGATCATAAGGTCAGAGGATAACCGCCATGATGTTCTTTGCCCTTTTCTACTTGTACATTGTATATGTCCTCTAATGTCATGAGCGAAATTTTGTCCTAGACGTAGTGAAGACCGATGGTGACTTATTTTGGGGGAAATTTAAATGTATTGTAAATGCTGGAATTGTGAATAAAATCTACAGAAATTTATCAACAAAAAGAGAAACTATTGATGAAAATAGTATACAACAGTCTAATAATAAACTGTGTTCTCCCTGTTCTGTTTAAACCGTAAGTTGTTTAAAACAATCTTCAGATTCCAATGTCAACGCTTGCCGTGAATTGTCTAGAGGCGAAAAAAGAGCTGGGTATGGCATGTCACCTCTTCGTATTGACAGCCAGCGACCATATGATTCCAGCTTGTTATCAAAGACTAAACCAGGCTATCAAAACAATTGTGTGATGCTATCGTAAAAGATAGTTATTATATTTATCGTGCTAGAGGCCTTAAACGTGACATTTTAACTTGTCTGTCTTTTTTTAAATCTTTGTAATTTCGTGACCTTTTTCCATCTCACTCGATTTACAGTATTTGTACATTTACATAAAAAGGGGGAAAATAAAACTTTAATTTTACTGCAAATCTGCAAATCATTGCTTTTAGATTTCCCGTTTGTGGGAGTCTCTTTGTTAATGGAATTCGTCTTCGTAAAGCAATATAAACAAGACCTTGGGGATTTCTCACTTTGTTGTTATCGTGTAAAATGCTGTAAAGCTTTGTGTCATGGAAGCTTAAGCATGAAACATATTCAGGTTTTTAGACCGGCATTTTAGAAAATAGCTATACATGGCGTTTCATCAAGGTTATATCAAAAATATATAACTCTAACACCCTTTACATATGGAAAGATTATAGAAAAAATAACACGTAGGATTTTTAACTAGCAAGTTATTATAGATAGAAATTATTTCTACAAATGATAAGTACAGCAATTTTGACCAAATTCGGCATGAAAATAACAAAATTGCCTCTAGTAAGGGGTTCACATCCCGGGCACCTATAGATTCGCCACAGTACATCGAATTTGTTTTTTCCGACGTACAGCATTTTATATTCTTAATAGCAAAAAAAAACGAGTATCGGTCATTTGTAATTTTGTTCTATTGCTTTGTTTCAGATGACTGGAGTATGAAAATCCCAATGTCAAATGTCAAGGACAACTGAAGTAGAGTAAATGCTTGGGGTCATCCAAAGAGTACAAGATTCGAGGTCAAGGACGGAGCATTAACTCTGATGGAAAATGAGATTTCATTTAAGAAAATCGGTGACTTACATTATTGCAGCAGTCTTATTATTTGTTGTTATCAATCTCTATGGCAACAATTTTTGGATTTACGAAAGTAACGAAACACCATGGGGACCAAGGCGACCTCTTCATGTACCGAAACTTCCGAAGTTTTCCGGCCACAAAGTTCATGACCATATTTTATTAGAAAAAGGAAACTATAGCCAACTTTTAAAAAGAAATAATAATACAAAAGATGGATTTTATAAACAGGAGACGATCATTTTGGAAAATAAAGAAAAAAATCCATTTGGAAAGAAACTTTCTTACGACGGCATGGAAGGGCGCGTGTGGTTCAGCGAGGATTACTACGCAGACGACAGGATAGTCGCTCAAATGAGATACAAACCACAACATATCATTGACGCAGAAAAAAGTGGAGAAAAAGTGCCTTTAAAAACAATCCTATTATATCATGGTTTGGGAGGATGGGCTTTGAAAAGGGGACAAGACACATTTAAAGAGCAAGAATGTCCCGTACAGGCATGCACTGTTACGGACGATAGACGGACTGCTGAGGAAGCAGACGCTGTGATGTTTCACCATTCTCCTGGGAAACCATGGACAAAACGTCCGATGAATCAAGTTTGGATACTATTTATGTTAGAATCCCCGTATCATACCCCAGGTCTTTCTGCCTATAACAATGTGTTTAATTGGACAGCAACTTATAGACACGACTCCATTATTGTGGCACCTTATGAAAAAATGGTGCCGTTCGATCCAAATGTGATAACTAAAACACAAACTAAAAATTATGCAGCAGGCAAAACGAAAAAGGTAGCCTGGTTCGTGTCGAATTGTGGGGCACGAAACGGGAGAAGACAATATGCCGATGAGTTAGGCAAATATATTCAGGTGGATATATACGGGGCCTGTGGGCCCTACAAGTGCCCGCGACACAACGCGGAACAGTGCTTTAATATGTTAGATAAAGACTATAAGTTTTATTTATCATTTGAAAATTCCAACTGCCGGGATTACATCACCGAGAAGTTCTTTGTTAATGGGCTCTCGTAAGTAAACTTTTTAATACATGTACTTGCTAAATAGGTGTAATAAGATGGAATAGTCAGGCTTTGTTAATTTTTTTTTTATTTTGCACAAGAACGAAGATGAACTTTCGATCGCAACAACGGATTGTTTAAAGCCATTTGGGCGTTCTTGGAAATACTTATTGAAGACTAAGTGCCTAATACCATCATCTATGTATTAATTTTACCCTTTAAAATCTACGGTCGAATAAAACATTACATATAGCCTTTTCTGTGTTGAAAATTATCATTGACGTAGGCTATGTTTCAATTTCTTATGCTGTCTCATTCTTTATTTTAATGTGAAGAAGCATTAACCTCACTAATCCTCATCAGTGAACTTACATCAAAAGTCTCTCATATATTTATGTTAAAACCACCAAGTTGTCGTTACCTTTGAACATCAAACCAAAACGGTAAAGACACGAATAAGCTTCCGGCAAATACAATGTTTTGATTTCATTTGAGATATAGAGTCATCAGCTTTCAGCCTTGAACCATTCATGTAAACATGTACATTTCTAAAGTGCATCGAAGAAAATCCTTTCCTTGACAGAAATGAGTTTAAAAGTTTTTTTAATGTATATGCACTAAAGCTGACCCAAATTTCCCGGTGTTAACTTCCGACTTATAAGTAGTTCTCTTTCACAGATTTCTTTTATAAAAGCAATTCATCTGTTTTGGTGGGGAATAGGGGGTTCTTTGTGATTTTTTGAAACCTCCGCCTAGTCAGATAGTGGGATTTTAAAAAGCCAATTAAAGAAAACAAAGCGGAAAAATTGGATGGAAAGGGTACAAGGTCAGAGTGACACGCTTTTAAGCTTTAAGAATTATAAGTAGAAACGCTTATGTATATACATATAACTTCATTAATATAAGTACATATTCAGTGGTGTATCAAAAAATCTCGAAAAAGGGGCCTTGGCAGTGACTAGGTAAAGGGGAGGGGCACTCTTGTCATGCTTCAATGTTTTTCTACATATCCAACCCATTTTTTCGCCAAAAGAGGGACTCGGGCCCACTGTGCCTCCTCTAGATCCGCCCCTGGTATTTTTAGGATACATATGTTTCTCTTTAAATCCAATGAATCAGGTTAACACCCCTTGTTAGGTGAATTCACATAAAAAAAGTTTGGAAAAGTGTTATGTTTTGTTTTGAAACGATAATTTAATATAACACACAAAATTTGAAAACCTACTATGAGTATTTAAACATTATCCAAACTTGTTTGCCTTATTGACCGGACCAAACAGAGGTCATCCCCCAAAGCATACCAATAGTCAACTTTTTCACGTAAATCATTTTTATTTGTATGTCCTATCTCAGTACGAAAGTAGAGCGTATATAGTGTTCGGGTCCGTTCGTCCGTCCCAAATGTGGTGAGATGGGGCATTATGTCTTTTGGACATATTCTTGTTGTTCGTATATTCACTTCTGTTGCCAGGTGTTTTAGATAAATGGAGAATAAACAAACATTGAAAAAAAGATCATAAAACACAGCTTTGCAATTAATCTTTGCAATCGAGACATGTACGCGATACTTTACATGTATACAGACCAATTCCACAAGTATGCGAACAAAGTACAAAATTCTATAATACACAATTTGATCTTTTTTTCAATTTCAGACACGACGTCCTGCCCATCGTGATGGGCGCACACCCAGACGATTACAAGAGAGCAGCGCCACCTCACTCATATATCCACGTGGAAGATTTTTCCTCTCCAAAAGATCTCGCTGAATACCTACATAAACTTGACGAAAACGACGATTTATATAACGAATATTTCCGATGGAAAGGCACTGCTAGTACTGTGAACACTTTTTATTGGTGTAGGATATGTGCTATGCTCCACGCAGCGCCCTCACACAAGCCTATGTCGTATAGGGACATCAATCGTTGGTGGCGAGGCGACGGGGTTTGTATAGGACAAGCCAAATGGGGCGAGCAACCTAAACGCAATACAATTATTGATAATTATTGGGCCGATCTGTGATTAATGGTCCCATATCTAACCTCTAGGATTTTATCTTTCGATTTGATACTGTTGTCTCACTCATGCCTTAGGCAAAATTATTTTTCTATGAATGTGATTTTTCCTCGTCTGCTTTAAGCAACCACGACACATAGACATCATTATTGTTGGGCAAACAAAACAAATGTGTGTTTCCTGGTTCTTTACGTACTCTATTTTAATTTAACACTTGAATTGTCGCCATTTTGCTTTTCAGCCCGTAAAAAACTAAATCTACTCTCATTAACTCAGGGTGAAAAAATATCAATAGAAAATAATGGCTACCAATTTTCCTAATTTTTTTCTGACACAGAACAGGAAACACAAATATTTTTGTTTGGTCCCACATTAGTCAAATGCATTTGTGTTCTTTTGATTTTTTTGTTTGTTTTTTGTAATGCCTCATATCATGTGTAATTGAATGAATATTTGTATGAAATAATTCTGAGAGAAAGATGATTCAAAACCTGGTGTATCAGTGAAAAGATGTTACTTTGGTATGGAAAAAAAAAGAAACGTATCTGGAACGAACTTTATTCCTCTTTTCATGTGACACATGTGAAGGAAATTTTGTTCTATTAATTAAAAGTTATGCAAAATTAGTCACTTAAAACATCTGTGACTGTTTGTTTTTTTTTGTTTTTTTTTATCAAACAATGGTAACATCTAATCAAACGTTATATTTGTCTTATCTGTCTTGATGTAATTTAATCAATTTTCTGTATGGCCACTTTCGTTTATGATCTATCTTAAGGGTTGGTAGGTCCTTTTACGGGACAGTTCGGGGAAATGCTTATAATTAACCGGGAATTCGGGATTTAATCCATAAATTTGCAGAAATTTGGGATTTTTACGTTTTTCTACTCCATTAATATACCGAGAGCGTGGTATTGAATTGCTATATATTTTCTGGTAAGTCCGGGATGAGACTCGTTCCTACCCACCCCTAATCTTATCTGTGCCTTAAAAATTGAAGGCATATGAAAAATGAGCTTGTTTACTTGGATTGCATTTTTTTTTCAAAATTAAGAAGATTGAGTCGAACCCGAGGTGTTATAACTTCAATGCATGAAGAAAAATGTTTAAACTGTGGCAAAGAAGCGTTTCAATTTAATATGTTTCAAAATCACAAATAAGCACTGTTTATTCTTTTCCCTAGACTATAGAATATGTCATACATTCTCCAATCCATAAAACATCATAAGCAAATGCTCATGTTGTTATCATTAAACTTAAAAGGAAGTGCTACGTGTATAAATGAACATTGTTTGTTAGTTATTTGTTCTATAAGTGTACTACTTTATATGCATGTATGCCGTATATATTGCAAATTGATATTCAAACATTTTTTTCCACTTTAAAATGAGATTATTGTTAGTTTAAGAGCTTATTTGAAATCATTTTTACGCTTCAAGAAAGCGGAATTCGCTTTTTTAAATCTAATTCATTGACAGCTTTGTTTTTGCTTTCCAATTTGCTAAGAACAAATGGTCATCATTGTCCGGACAAATTTCCGGGCATTTCAAACAAACAAATGAATCTGAATTCGCCAGTAAAACATAAATTATAAAAATTCATGTCCATTAATTTATCTCCGAGACGCCTATAACACAGAAAAGTTTTAATTTGTATGATTCTTAAATTGACTAACATCTGTTATAAGATCTGCTTAATATGACATTTTGAAGTTTCAAATAGTTTAGAGAACGACAATTTGATGATCTGTGAAACAAGGGATCACTAACGCATTGGTAAGTCATGTTTGAAAGACTTTTTTTTGTTTTAAATAATAATGCTTATTTAAATGCTCTTAATGGTGATTCAATTTTAAATAACCATTTCACAAAAATGTTGTTTTTACGTTATACTTGGGTGAATGGGGATATTTGGAACTTCTTTTATCACTCAAAAAACATATACACGCATATTTGTGTGCTGTCCTTTTTCATTTTGTATGTATTTCTATTAATTTATTGAATACTTTGTATTTGAACATTCCACTCGACCTTTTCTGTCGAAGGTTGAATATATTTTTCTTGGCGAAAACAGCCGAGCGGTGTGTTCGATCCCAAGACACTCCGCTCGGCCATTTTCGCCACAAGTCAAATGTCGGAAACAGCCGAACGTTGTTCATCCCTTTTATCATTGAATTCCAGACACTGAATAGTTGTGTTTAATTTAGATATATTTTATGCAGTTTTATTGTCATAAAAAGTCAATAAATCCATTTAATTGTAAAATTGTACATTTACGCATACAAAAGACGAGAAAATTGTAAATTTACTTTGCCTCTTGATATTAAATAATTGTTAGTTGAAGATTTTTGTTCCGGGTACAAAACCAAACATTATGTTATCAATGTTTATGATTGTCCCACGTATTCAAGAGTTTATGACTTAATTTTTATTGAAGACACGTTAGCAATTTCCATGGTCTTGAAACAAACAGAGAATCGTAAGAGTATCAGGGGCGGATCCAGAGGTCCATGAAAGGGGGGACGTAATTGCTAAAAATTTTCTCAATTAAAGGGGGGCGTACGCCCCCTCCGCCCCCCTCTGAATCCGCCACTGACTGTATGGATGATTGAAACAAGATTTAGTCTTTTTTCCCATTCATCATTCCATTAAAAAAGGACCACATTTATTTCTTCTTGAAAACTTGTTTGAAATGTTGTTTTCATTTGTTAATTATGTGCAAGAAAAACAAATGTGTTTTTTCTTCATACTTTTTATAAGGAGACGGTGAAATTATATCATGATTTCTTTGCTGGCTCATATATAACCTTTTTACACGTATTCCTAACCATTTGTTCAAATATCATATGTCTACATTATTGTTTAGTTTAATTTATTAATTTGTTTGTTTATATTTATATGATTATGTCATAGCATTAAGCCACATTGTGTTACTAAACTCAAATGTTATGTTAAACATACATAATTGTAGTCATAAGACTTTACATCAGCATTCCATGTATATGTTGTGTACAAGTTACAAAATTGTACATGTTGCAACATGTACAGATAAATTGTACAAGTTAAGACAAAATATGACATTGTTCTCTTTCATCAAGAACATGAAATCCCAAAGAAGACATATGAGATTTTACACTTTTTGTTGAAATTCTTCATGTTATTTTAAAGAAATATTCACCTAAATATTTAATAAATAGTACTATTGAAGTGCCAAACAAAAGCCTTTAAAGTGTTGTTGCTGAAATCAAGACATCAAAGTTTGGGAACATATCTTGCCATCATTATTTAATGAAAGTTCTTAAAAGTGTAATATTTTATAGACTTGATTGTGAACTTCATGATACACCCTTTCTTTAATATTCAATTCTCATTTATGATTATAAAAAATAAGTCAAGTCAAATAATGTAGAGGGCATTCAATATTTTTCTTAACTTGTACAATTTATCTGTACATGTTGCAACATGTACAAAGTTGCAACTTGTACACTACATATACATTCTTGTGTTTGGGATTTTCCAGAATGTACGGGCGAGAATGGTGAGGCCATTTTATTCTAGACCAAACAACTCATAAAATTTTACTGAATTCAGTGCAATGATTTCCACACTTGAAAATAAAAGTGCCTCTTTAAACATAACTTTAAGTACGTTATTCCTGAAAAGGTTATCTTGTTATTCCTTTTTACTTGAACACTCAGTTTATGTGATCATTAAATTAAGATTCAGAAAATTAGAATAAACATAAGTACATATATATTTTTTAGTAAAATCAGCAACATGATAAAATAAACCTTTATTTATTATACCATGATATTATTATATTACGAATTTCAAGTAAACCTCATTTTATTCATAATTCTGCAGTCTTTGACATTTGAAACCTAGTGAATTAATATGGCAAAACCTCCAGATTTTCTCTTATATCAAAACCGCGAACTTGATGACAAAAACATCTATTTGGCTAAAACCAAAATTTTCTCTTATATCAAAACCTCAAACTTGATAACAAAAATATTGATGTATTTTAATCAAACATGAATTTGATAATCTAGAGATTAAAAATGAATGAAAACCACTCCAAGGGTTCATATAAACAAAGCAAGTCAAGCTTTAAAGCCCATTTTTCTCTATTTACGATGTTAAATTGATCTTGTAGGATTAAATTAGATAGAAAAAGATTTGTTTTCCTCAAAATTTGTTATTAATTTTAATCTTAGGTTTTAACCTGTGATCTTGAGTTGTCTTATCAAACACTAGTTTCATTTTAAAGCTCAATAATGTTGAATGTAAATTGAATTTAAATTGAGTTAACTTTTTAAATAAAGTTTTTTTTGTCATTTTTCAAAAAATCTGTTTGTTTTCACAGTTTTTAAAAGCTTTGTCTTTATTTTAAGTTCAGTGTTTTTTTTTCTGTTTTTTTTTTCATTTCTATATCAAAACCTCGAACTTGATGACAAAAACATCAATTTGGCTTTAATCCAGATTTTCCTTTAAAAAACCTCCGACTTGATGATAACAAAAATATTGATGTATTTTAATCAAACATGAATTTGATAATCTAGAGATTAAAAATGAATGAAAACCACTCCAAGGGTTCATATAAACAAAGCGAGTCAAGCTTTAAAGCCCGTTTTTTCTATATTTACGATGTTAAATTGATTTTGTAGGATTATATTAGATAGAAAAGGGATCAATGTTTCTCAATATTTGTGATTAATCTGTGTCCTAGGTTTTAACCTGTGATCTCGTCTTGACAAAATGAACTATTGTTTCAATTTAACATTTTAATGACATTTTTAATCACTGATTTTCCAGAGTTTTAAATGTTTAAGATAGTTTTTATTTATTTGTTAAGATTTTAAGAACTTAGATTTTAAGAAAGTTTTGGTCTTTAAAGTTCAGTTTAAGAGAACAATTTTGCTAGTTTCTTAAAACATGACTTGATCACTAGCATGGAAAAGGTTTCATGTCAGTTGCCTGTAGACCTGACGCTGATTTTCTCGCAACCAAAATTTGACTACCCTGTTTGGCCAATATATGCCGAAAAGGATGTGAAAGTTGTAAGATATAAAGAACCTAATAATTATTTGAGAATCGATTTTCACTTGCACTAATAAAAAAATGTTTTAAATATTATTTGTATACAATATATGGTCATAATGTATTCATACTCTAAAATTTACTTGTTTTAATTTTCATAATATTTATGAATTAAATAGTAAACATGTACTAAAATTTGACATACATTCTTAACATGGGTAAAAAAGAGAGGTAAAATTGTTGAATGATCTTGATGATAGTCTAATGCATGGAAAATCACACATATTAATGGTATATTTATCTACAAGTCTTTGTGATTGAAAATGGGTTCTGTAATATGTAAATTGATTTTATGTTTTATTATTCTTATGATTAATCATTTTTACATGTTAATTTTTAATTAATTAAATCCATCGTTTGTTATTATTATGTGTTTTAGAATTTGTTCATATTTCTACAAATTTTAGTGTTCTACAAATTATTCATTCCTATATTGTTGCACTGTTTTTATCCTGTGCCTTTTATGAAAAAAATAAACTATTTTTATGACATTTTGTTTTACTTAATAATTAATTCTATGCGACTTGTTAATGGACAACTGCGTCGTACCATTTTCAGTAGATTCTTACAACATAGACGAGCTTCATGAACAGTCCTCTGCAAGATACGGTGTCGCATGCCTTCGAGAAATATAGCATCATTATCTATTTCCTTGCATCTAATGATAAAAGTAAAGGTAACAAGTATTAACTGTGATTGCAAGCAAGTCACAAAGTCCCCCAAACGACCCGTATTTGCCACTATTTTCTTTAGCATGTCGAAAAACCCCTATATATCAATTTTCATGTAAATCGGAGCACTTTGAAAATTTCGACCCGATTATCTCCCTTGAGAAATCACATTTTTATTTATATCTTGAAAACCGTAAATATCGCTTCAAAATTTTTTTTCATATTATTAAAGAGAATGTTTTGCTCTATCAACCTACAAAATTTCAGAACCCTGCGCACCTAGGTTACCGAGATATTGCAATGTCCAATATTTAGTCCATTTTCCTGTTTCCATGGAAACGGCGGCCATTTTGAAAAGTCCGATTGTCAACGAAGCTTCCTTTCTTTACAATCTATTATCCTGCCAAGTTTCATATTGATATGTGGAGTCGTTTTCTCTGGGATCTCCGGACAAGTTCACGACTAAGTGGAAGAATCGGAAGAAGAAGAAGAAGAAGAAGAAGAATAATAATAATTAAATTACAATCGTTCAAAGAACGATCGCGAGGTCTTTCCCTATTTGTGTCCTCCAATAGAAATAGATTCCTAACTGAATGATACCATTTTTGGATATATCAACCTGGTAGGTAGTCCAGATAAGAAGTATTTGGCTGCTATGGACTTTTAGGTCGGTTGCTATGAACAAAACGTCAATTTTGGTCATAAAATATTGAAATTTATACTCAGCAGGTAGTCAGAAGTCATAAAATATATGGTTGCTAAGGACTTTTAGGTCGGTTGCTATGAACAAAGCATCACTCCCAGTCATAAAATATTGAAATTTAAACTCAGCAGGTAGTCAGGAGTCATAAAATATATGGTTGCTAAGGACTTTTAGGTCGGTTGCTATGAACAAAGCATCACTCCCAGTCATAAAATATTGAAATTTAAACTCAGCAGGTAGTCAGGAGTCATAAAATATATGGTTGCTAAGGACTTTTAGGTCGGTTGCTATGAACAAAACATCACTTCCGGTCATAAAATATTGAAATTTTAACTCAGCAGGTAGTCAGGAGTCATGAAATATATGGTTGCTATGGTTTTTCAGGTCCGTTGCTATGAACAAAACATCACTTTCAGTAAAAATTATTGAAATTTAAACTCAACAGGTAGTCAGGAGTCATAGAATATATGGTTGCTATGGACTTTAAGGTCGGTTGCTATGGACAAAACATCACTTCTTGTCATAAAATATTGAAATTTAAACTCAGCAGGTAGTCAGGAGGCATAGAATATATGGTTGCTATGGACTTTTAGGTCGGTTGCTATGAACAAAACATCACTTCCGGTCATAAAATATTGAAATTTAAACTCAGCAGGTAGTCAGGAGTCATAAAATATATGGTTGCTATGGACTTTTAGGTTGGTTGCTATGGACAAAAGGTCACTTCCGGTCACAAAAAGATAAAATTTAAACTCAGCAAGTAGTCTGGATTCATAAAATATATGGTCGCTATGGACTTTTCCTTAAGGTTACCTTGTTGCTATGGACTGACCTTGACCTTTGACCTTTGACCTTGGGCCCAAATTATAGCCCTTTCCTAACTGATAGTGAAAATGTATGGTTGCTATGGACTTTTCCTTAACATTACATTGTTACATATGGATTACTATACATTGCGCAATACATTCCTATATTTAGTCATGACGCAATAATTCAAACTTGAGATTTGACCTATGACATATATATTTTCGGATGCAACTTATGTCACCTAAGACGATTGGTGAAGGTCCCAAGTCTGTAGGACTTACCGTTTTGAAATAAATTTTGTTGGCGCATCGCGACACTTTTCGTGTCAAAAACGTGTAACCAGGAAGTTGTTCGAAAATTTTTTTTTGGCATGACAAATCATGGCCAGGAGTCAGGTAACAAATTCCACACTTCAGATTTTTTATAACAGTTATGGTTTCTGAGTTAATCTGCAGACAAGGTTTTTGGGTTACGGGCAGATAACTCTGTTACTAAAAATAGATTGGTTTCAAAGCATGAGTCACGTCGAGTCCTGGTATTTGTGGTTAAGTGTGCCAACTTTCGTTAAGATCGATTAAGACACTTTTCGTTTTTTGAGGGAAGAAAAGAAGAATAATAATAATAATAATCATAAGAAATACAGTAAGGTCTTTCCTTCTGTAAAGGGAAAGACCTTAATAAGAAACGGTGCAAAAACAATAAGTCCCCAAACGTTGTTTGGGGGACTTAATAACAAAACTACCGAACTTGAATGATCAATCTCATAGTCCAGAGAAAAATACAAAAACGAATCAGTCATACCGGAGAATTGGTGGATCGCAATGGTCCTGACTTGGTACAAGCATTTCAAACGAAATGATGGGTAAAACCAGGTTTTATGGCGCCAAACCTCCCTCTTCCATTGCGATCTTAGGATCCGGTAATGACCATAGAACACAACATATAAACGATGTATATGTATGGGTGGCCTGATCTAAAATCATGCTGCTAGTAAACTTTTATGTTGATGTAATTTAGGTGTCTCATGACTGCTGAATGTAATGTTAGTTCATTAATCTTACTCCCAATCAGCACGATTTTGGCTATATCCGGTAGATGAACATGAAAGGGGTGATGCAATGACCATGAAATGATGATGAAGTTGAGGAAAGGGGGACATAGAGCCAATCGGAGAGGAGTTTTGACTACCACTAGAAAAGGAGTGATGGGTAAAAACGGGCAATTTAGCCTTCTGCAAGGGGATCCTACGCGTCCTACTCTTACCAAGACCTGCAGCAGGATGTTTAAACGTGCGAGGAACGTCATTTTTGGTCAGGTTTTCCGAATTATAACCTGACGACCCCAGTATTTATTTTACAGAGCTGCCCCATTTTACCACCGGGGGCACACATCCCAGTCGCTTTGTGAGCAAAGGGCGGCCTGGCCCGATATCAGGTTTCTAAATGATCTGAAGTGTACTTTTTCAGACAAGGTAAGTGCTGCTGTGTGCCTATTTGCCACCCGGAACCTGCAAGGGGCTCTGAATGTAATGTACTCCATGCTAACCTTATTTAAGAGGTTTATTGTACTACTTACTTGAGTCTACTTGTCTGCTTTGCTTGAAAACAGTTGTGATGTTTGCATTTCTCCAATCTTCTGAAAGTTGTCCGGTATTATTGGAGTGTTGGAAAACAGGAAAAAGAATGGCGTGATTTCCTTTGCAGTTTTTTTTATAGTATCACGGATTAATTTTTAAACCGTTTGCTTTAGTTGGATTGAGGCTTTTCGGCACTTTTTCCATTCCTTCTTTGTAAGAAGCAGAGGTACCAATGATGGCATCCGACTGTCAAAGTCCGAAAGGACAGAGACAAAACTAGTAAACACAAACAAGAACAGGACAAAAAACAGAAAAAAATATAAAACACGGAAAAACAAAAATTACTGAAGATCAATAAACAACCTGCGAACCCTGCTGTTTTCCATTGTGGATATTTTAAATATACGTTTATAATGTAGGTTGTGTCGCGTACACTTATTCCACATCTCATTTTCTTCTATCTAGTCGTTACAAGAGTGAACTCGGGTGCTCCGGAAGAGTAAGCGGTTTCTGCCTGCTATAGCACACTCGTCGCGCTGCCAATTTTCAATTGTAAAGTAGATCTTCTTCATTGAGTTGACAGAGCTATGTTCTTTATAAATGTTACATTTACAGTCCCACATCAGAATTTATTCAAATAAAAGTAAGAATGTCCAAATGCATGATTGTACTTTTTAGCCGAGTTGCAACGAAGTTGAACTTGCAACGAAGTTGAACTCGGCTATTGTGATGATGATGGCGGGCGGCTGGGCGGGCGGGCGTCAACAATTGGTTTCCGGACCATAACTCAAAAAGTTGTGAACCGATTTTAATGAAACTTTAGGATATTGTTACAAACCATAAGAGGAGGAACCCTATTGATTTTGGGGTAAATCCGTTCAAGGTCAAGGTCACAGCAACAGAAAAACCTTAGAAAATTTCTTGAATTAGTGGTTTCCGGACCATAACTCAAAAAGTTTTCAACCGATTTTATTGAAAGTTTGGGATATTGTTACATACCATAAGAGGAGGAACCCTATTGATTTTGGTGTAAATCCTTTCAAGGTAAAGGTCACAGTGACAAAAAAAGGTTAGAAAATTTCTTGAATTAGTGGTTTCCGGACCATAACTCAAAAAGTTTTCAACCGATTTTATTGAAAGTTTGGGATATTGTTACATACCATAAGAGGAGGAACCCTATTGATTTTGGTGTAAATCCTTTCAAGGTAAAGGTCACAGTGACAAAAAAAGGTTAGAAAATTTCTTGAATTAGTGGTTTCCGGACCATAACTCAAAAAGTTTTCAACCGATTTTATTGAAAGTTTGGGATATTGTTACATACCATAAGAGGAGGAACCCTATTGATTTTGGGTAAATCCTTTCAAGGTCAAGGTCACAGTGACAAAAAAAGGTTAGAAAATTTCTTGAATTAGTGGTTTCCAGACCATAACTCAAAAAGTTTTCGATTGATTTTAAAACTTTAGGATATTTTTACATACCATAAGAGGGGTAACCCTATTGATTTTGGGGTAAATCCGTTCAAGGTCAAGGTCACAGCGGCAGAAAAACATTTGAAATTTACTTAAAAAAGCAGTTTCTGGTCAATTACTCAAAAAGTTGTCAACAGATTTTAATGAAACTTTGTAATGTTGTTACCAATTATAAGAGGAGAAACCCTAATGATTTTATGGTAATTTCGTTCAAGGATCAAGGGCTGAGCAGCAGAAAAACATACTCAAAAACTGCATCATGTATATATCTGAAATTTTACACAATAGTTCCATACTGTAAGAGGATTCACATATTCATATTTTCTGCAACTTTGAAAATTTGTTGATAAAGCTTACATTTTTCCTGCTGAAACCATTCCTCAATTTGTCTCCATTTTACATGTTATGCCTGTAATAACCAATTATGTTAAGTCTTAAAATGAAGACAAGGAAAGTTTTGTTAATAAAATACGGCAACTCGGCTTTTGCACCCATGTGCATATTGATTTTCTTTTGTATCATTTAGCTTTGTGTGATGCCGCATGATAAAGAGATGCCAGTTTGGGTGTTTTTTTTAATGTCTGATTGTTTATTTTTGTTGGCATAATTGGATTCCGATCATGGATGATGCTCAAATCAGTCACATTTTGTTGTCGATGTTTCATACCATGTTGCTGCTTGAATAACGATGAAGAAAGTCAAATCAAAACAACAACAAAGCTCTAGATAATATATTTTACTACGCCTAGCCTGACGCCCGTACGTTTCATCTATTCAAGTCTTGTCAGAGGCGCTATACTCAAAAGACTGAAAATGCCACAAACACCATGAACATGAAGAGCATATTAGAACAATAATTCAAAAATACTAGTATGTCGAACTGGAATCCAAATAATGGAGAGTATCAACATATGCCGGGGACGGATGACCCTAAGAGGTTTGACACTTTGAAATTGAAACGGATCAGTTCGCTGCTTCGGATTTTGTTATCTCAGGAGAGTTTGTACCGGATGTGCCATCAGTACATTTACAAATTCAACATGAGGATTTTGGCGGCACAGGATTTAATTAAATATCACCGACAAAAGTAAGATTTCTAAATGCATGGTTGTACTTTTGTCTATGATTGATGCTGCATAATAATGCGATACAAGTTTTGTGCAACGTGCTCATTCATTCAACATTAAATTGGTTATGTTTGTTGTGATAATTGTATAGTCTTGTCAAAAATTATGCTGTTGGGTCCATTGCAGATGTTACATAATTATGATTGCGTGTTGTTGTTTCCAGAAAAATGAAAGAAAAAGTCATGAAGAGCACTGCTTATAATTATTTTGTGAATTACAATTTTTTTTTTTTTTTCAAAAAGGGATTTATTTCTGAAAAAAAAACATTTGGTCTTAAACTTCATCGTCGTTTTGTGTTAGTTTACATTGTATACAAGGTATATCAGGACAAACTACGAACAAAAGTGAGGTTAGACCATGTGTTCCTGTCATTGTCTCATTACCATATAGCTACGTAAAAGTCGGAACGATGGGTGTGTGTAACCTCAGATATAGACTGACCATTACTTTATATGGAAAGAGAGATAACTATGATTGGTAATGATCTTGATTTTTGCCATCCTGACTCCATAAAATCAAATGCAATGGTCGCTGCCTAACGCGTTTATTTTTTATTCTAGAAAACAAATATTAGTCCTTGTAAGAATCAAGTGTATAGATGTGGTGGTACATGACGGAAGAAACTTTTGATCGTAGAATTTGATAAAGCTTTCCAATATAAAGGAGCAACCGTTTGATTTTTTTTATGGGGGTGGCGTTATGGATATTTTTATCATCCTGCACTTTAATTTTCGGAAAAGACTAAGCCTGTATTTCAAAAGCTACTATAAATTTTTTTGCCATAAAAACCAATCCTGTTGTTTTAATTTAATTCAAAGCACTGTCCAGTCTTTTTATTTCTGGAATTTTGCCATCCCGCCTTTTTATTTCAAATTTCACCATAGCCCCCCCCCCCCCTTTAAAAATCAGAAGGTCGCCCCTTAGCAACAGTTTAATTTATTAAACTTCTGAATTACTTTACCTTTTAAGATATAATCATTTAAAAATTCCGGGAAAAGTTCCCGCCAAATTTTCTTTTTATAACCGGTAGAAATGTAAAATCATGTTAGAAATTGTTTTTATATATTACATAAAAATGAATGCATCTAAGCCAAAAAAAGCTAACATCTAAAATTTAAATGTGTCCCCATCTGCCTTGCCCTGAACTAGAATACTACATTAAGCATCAAACCATTTATAGAATTTGTAATTTGTAGAATGACCCTCAGAGTCATGACTGTAATTTGCAAAATCTGTAAACCGGAAGCCACGGCCGCTTAAGATATTGACTATGATCCAAGATGAGTCCAAAAGCAACATCAAACTAAAATTCAGCACAATAACATTGAATTGTTTTTAAATGAACAAAGTTTGTAAATTAATGGTATTCTAAGGACCTTAGCTGGTAAAGGTATTCATGGGGACAAAGCTTAATATGGGGTAGGCATTAGCCTAAAATCGGACGAAGTCAAAAATAATAAAAATAATAAAAATAGAGATTTGAATAATTATTTTGTCAATGATTAAAAGCCCCCTTTTTTTAGTCTAAGATTTTAATCACCCCTGACAATAATGGCATTTGCATTCTTGTATACACTGCTGCCAGTAGTTCATTTTTTCCTCTTGGTTTGACGCGTCAGGTGAGGGAGCTAGGTTAGACACACAGAAATCCGTACCGATGCGCTGGGGACAGCGTTACGGAATGCTAGAACACATCCTTCCCGTCTTTTGGTGGCGGGTTGTTTTACGTCACGTCGTGACGGTTGTCCAATAAAGGATGTAAAGATAGCATACAGATACAGATTGGATCAGTAATTATGCAAACTTGAAAATTGTAAATACCATCCAAATATTTTGGACAACACTAAATGGGGACGAATTAACTTCTTCATGGCGTCATTTCCCTGTCAGAGAATTTCGCGCTTCAATACACAACAAACAAAATGTCAACATTCATTCAGCCAGGTTTTGAAGATTTTCGGTGTCAATACTTAATTCTCGGTCGTATTGACATCAGTAGATCGATTTAGCAACCTGGCGGAAAATAACGGCATGAAGGTTTCAGGATATCACACAGGATTGAAAACTTCCAAGGATACATTTCAGCATCTGAGGTAGGACCCTTTCTTTCCATTTTTAAATTTTGTTTTGTCATAGGCTGAGATTATGAGATTAGCGAAATCAGTGCAAGGCTCATTTAAGATCATGGTGCATTATGTTAACATTCCCATATTGATTACGTTGAAAATGGTGTCATGTAGTTATAGGTGACGTCATTTAGTAATGTTTAAGTCTGTCGTCATGTAAACACGTCGCCATATTGGAATCCGTTGTTATGGTGTTTTTGTAGCTCACTGACCAGCGTTTCGAATAAAGTTTCAATTTCGCACAAAAACTTGAAAAAAAAAATGTTTGAAAATTTAATTGGCTTAGAAATTATATTTTGGCTTCGCCAAAACATAATTTCTTTTAAGATTCTTATGCGAAAACATAGCTAAAGCTGGCCTTCGGGGGATTATGGGATTGATTTACAAAATGCTACATCCAGTTTGCAACATTAATACACTTGTCATGTGACCTATATTCTGCACTTAGTCGGACTTCGTCCGATATAAATTGTATCAAAAGAACATAGCTTGTATTAAAATAATATTCAACTGTTCAAGGGTACAAAGCTTGGAAATAGTATTCAAAGGAGCACAGCTTGTAACGGGTACTCAAACGAACTTAGTTTGTGAATTGTAAACATTGCTTGTGAAAAGCAGCCAGAAGAACGGAGATATGGTAATGCTGTTCAGTTGGGGTTTTTTGTGTGTTTTTGTGTTGTCTTGTTTCTTCGTGCCGTTCTCGTTCGTGTTTACTAGTTTTTTCTTTGCCCGTTCGGACTTTTGACATTCGTATGCCCCATTGGTATCTCTTTGCTTTTTGTTAATAGCGCCCAATCAAACTCTATGGCGTGAATGACTTTTAAAAAGGGTAAACTTGTAATAAGGTTGAGTTCGTGAATAACTTATTGTTTTATGGTTGTACCTCACTTGTGCAAAGACGTTTAGCATGTAAATGATTTTAAAAATGTTTAGCTTGTAAATGACTTTCACAAAGGATTAAATTGTGAAAAACTTTTAGAGGGGTTAACTAGTGAATAAATAAAATAATAAAGATGTTTGACTTGCAAACGACCTGTAAAGAGGATGAACTTCAAATATTACATGTGCCTGTCCTAAGCCAGGAATCTTTGACAAAGCTTTCGTTTGTACTTGTCTTTTTGATGTTTTCTGTTCCTTGTTTAAGAAGGGGGTCTATCTGTGACTATTTCAGGGCTGGATTTGAATTATATGCATCTTATTTAGACCATCGGCCAATTGCAGAACCACGAGCAGTGCCAAATGGCCTCGTTGAAGGCTGCTGGCGGTTGTCCATTGTGGTTTTTCTAAATTGCCGTTTAATTGTGGGCTGTGTCGCGTACACTTATTCCACATCTCTTTATTTTCTATTGGCTAAAGCATTGCATTAAGGTATTAGGGAACTTATGTTAAACTTAGAGAAAACTAACTACTTCAGAAAGCTAATACGATTGAATTTTGACAGTTGATAGCTATTATGGTAATCTATCCATGGTCTGAAAATATGAAATTTCGAGGATATACCAACAAATCGTTTAGCAACCAAAGTATATTGTGCACGAGGTTACGAAAGGATACACAATCCCCCACACCCTCCCCATTCCCTCACAATCACACACATGCCAAATCAATCCCAAAATGGCACGCTCATCTCTCCTGAATTATAATAGAGCTTACTGATTTTTTTTTTATCATGCCCAACCTCATATGATGTACTTTATTCATATTAAGTTTCATCAAAACATATAACGGTTTAAGATGCATCCATTGAACATTATAGTCTTATATATTATCTCACTTGGATGATATCCGACAGCAGTACAAATCTCCATAAGGTGTACTGCTTTATTGTAAAGTTTCATTAAAATCCATCAAGCGGTTCAGAAGCAGTTCCGCTAATGAGGTAGATGAACAAACGGACATTCCTATATACCCCTAAACTTTGTTTTCGCGTGGGGGAATAAAACATCGCTAGAAAATAATAATAAAGATTTTAGAAAAGTTCAAAAAGGTCAATCATCGAGGAAACATAGACAAACATTTTAATAAAAGTTCATTTCCATTATCTCGAACATTTTGATGACTATATAAGATTTATCTGGGAGCAAAGCAAACTATATTGACACCTTCAGGAAATGAAATATATTATATAAATATGATGTCTACCAAATCATGCGTATCACCCTAGAACTTGCTTACTTATAAATCTATAAAGATATACAAATGATGTATTGTCGTGTACCGTGACTGCTAATTGTTTTAAGTGGAGGTCTTTTTAGTAAACGGTGGTTTTCTGCATGTAACACTGGAGTATTTTACTCTTAGAGTAAATCAAAGATTTGTGGATAAACACCGGTCCCGGGTATTTCGAAAGAAGTAAATGAAAGTTTGGTGCAATTAAGTTACGCTTGTGTGTTTAATCAGGATCTTTTATTAGTTTCTTCATTGAAAGATTCTTTCTCTGTTTTGGCTATGACATCCTTGCAAGATCTCAGCTCTGAGGTGGTGAAGCTCCAGACCCTGCTCGATCTGACAATTCAGAAACAGGAGATTCTAGAATCGGCCGTGAACGAGTCTAAAGTATGGCAAGACAGTACTGTAGAGAATATGGACCACTTCTTTCTTATTATTACAGGAATTATCAATTTCCGTAAGTTATATAAGTATCTATAATCAAAACAAACAACAAGGTTCCATGGGCGGCTCCAGGGAGGGGGGATAGGGGTCCCACCCCCCTTTTGGCGGAAACCTTTGGTTGAATATCTAGGAAATCATTGAAGCGTGACCAAAATGGGGCCCCCTCTTAGACCAGTCAGTGGGCCCCCTCTTTTCAGAATTTCTGGATCCGCCACTGGGTCCAATTAAAAAGTGTAGATCTGACCCACGTGTCTGACATTCTAGACTCATCAGAGGCACTCTAGTTAGAAATCTAAAAGTTCAAAAAACATATAAATTTGAAAAGCATAGTAAATCAACAACTAAAAATTGCCTAAACAAAACACGAATTTTACGAAGCTCGACATTTGCCCGTGGAAAAGAGTTCAGTTGTTTATTTATTTATTTGTATCGTGTATTTGGCTATTACATGCGATTTGCATTACACAGTGTCTATGGCTCTGTTACCGGGGCTGAATGAGGGTGCGTTAGGGATATTTGGACTGTCATAACAATGGCGAAACACAACAGAAAACCTTATCGGAACGAGCTTTAATTGGATTCCCAAACTACTCTTGCATCGTTGCAATAGTAACAAATTTTGCTGAGAGAAACGGAAAATCCATGAAATTTTCATCCCTGACGCTCATGGAACAAGGAAACATGGTGTTATAAGCCGGATGTGTAAACCACTAAACCACAGAGAAAGTTTTTATATTGTGTAGAATGACATCATTTCGCGTATCGTTTGCAAGTACAAAAGCAATGAATGCCCCACTAACCTGTAATATTATAAAAATAATACTTTATTGCATATTATAAATCTTTAAGAAATAGTCATTATTTGCATATGTATTTGTAATAAAGTGTTCAATGTTAAATTGATCATTAATGAATACCAATGAAATAATGATGAATCACATTTGTTACTTTTGATTAAACCACAAAAAAAAATTTCGAAATTATTATTTAAACAATAACCGTGGATCGTAATTTTTATATAACGGGTCCAGATTTTTTATTGTTCTTATTTTAAGACCAAAACGGATCAATATTTCATTTAACAAAAAATATCACAGGGGCCACCTACGAAAACAATACTGTGAAAAAAATCCTAATTGTGGACCCGGCGGGTTACTCCCTATATAGCAATATACGGGATGTGCATTTTTATGAGTCCATTTTCCACATTTTTTTACATACATTTGGGTATCCTTTTTTTAAGCAGTACACGTAGATTTTGGTACCCATTTTTTATGTCGTACATATGCGTGAGGTTAAAAGAGAGAGCTACAATGTAGCTCTCTTTCTAAAGGTAAACGTAAGAATATTCACTATTGTTTTTTTTCGTGCTATACTTCATCAATGAAATTTCGTGGTTAACAATTGATAATTGCTATTCTTATTATTGGAAACCCCTTTTCATGAAAGTACAGGTGAACTCTGAACTTAAACTTTTGCTATACAACAGAATTTTATTGTTCGACTTATTGACACTGAAAGTCAAAATGCCCAGAAGCTCTTGTTGAACTGAAAGCTTTTATATGAAGTAATAGTTTGCTGATTCGGGAATTCAATTAGCGCAATTCTATAACATTAAAATCTATGATAAAAAAGACAGACATCTGATGAAATAGCTTAAAGCACTCCATTTGTACGCATTAATTAGTCATAAATTTACTCGACTTCTATATACTAGTAAGCCATTCACAGTTAATACCTTTTTTGTTGTTTTATGTAAAAGTTAGGTGTACTTAAAAGCTTAATTCATTACCTAAATCACTACGGGGTATTACCAGCTATCGTTAACACTGGAAATCTGATGACAGTCCAACTTGAACAATTTACTGTGTATGATTTTAACCAAAAATGACAATAGGAGATACTTGTAAATAACAACCTAATCCTTAACTGCTATCAATCATTTTTTCCTAGTTTTCTCTTCATTGTAAAAAAATCATACACCAGTTTGTTTATGGACCGTCACCAGATTACATTTAACAACGACAACTGGTAATACCGGTACCCCGTGATAAAGGATCCCTCCAGTTTCGACTTCGTGTGGCTAATTGCATATTTTATTTACCGTTTTGTGTCGTTTTTGTTTTTGTTTTTGTTTTTGTTTCTTTTTTGTTGTTTTGTTGTTTGTTGTTTTGTTGTTTTTGTTTTTTTGTTTTTTGTGATGCTAGATTTTTCTTCTTTTTCTGTAATGTCTTTTATGTCCACAGGTTTTTTTTATAATATTAATATTGCAGTCTTTGCTTCTTTTTTGCACCATTTTTTTTCATTTACTTTGAATTCACGGTTTGTAACAAAAAGTGACTTGACCTAATAACAAGACTGGGTTAGCTCAATGTGTCTCTTAGTATCAAAATCAAAGTACTAAAATACTGAAAGCCGGAATAATCTACGAATTTTAAAGATCGTTTATGTCTAGTAGTAATTGGATATTTGAAAAAGAACTATATTGCGAGCGTGTATTGATATGTGAATTGATATGTGATGAGGCAACTCGACAATCATTTAGCTTTGATTGGTCAGTTAATGAAAGGCTATCGTATCTATAGCCGTGGCTATGAATGAAGTTTATTCCCAAAAAACTATATGACATAGTTACAGAGAAAATAATAAACAATTATAATACAACAATTCAAAGTGCACATGTGTGAAATACAAATTACTAGTAAATTAACCAGGAGGGTTGACTATCACATTTATAATTTTAATGAATCTACATAGTGCTTCTAATTCTATAACATTATTTGTGGAAAATAACCTTTCAAATTTCAAAACATTGTTTCTGCTATTACAATATTGTGGTAAAAATTTTTGTCTCTCTTTCTTGAAAAACTTACAAGACATAATATAATGATTCAACTTCAATAGAGCCACAAAGATGACACAATCTTTCATTTCTTGAAAGATTCTGCCATCTTCCCGCCTCTATTGGTAGGTGATGATTACATGTTCTAAATTTAAAAAATGTAATTGCAAAACTGTAGTTCAACACTGATAAGTAGGGTTCAAATTTTAATTCATTTTGAAAAGTCGATAACATAGTCCTTTTGACGAATTATTAACAAGCGAAGACCATTCTTGTAGAAACTGGTCTTTTAATCTTAGTTCAATGCTACAGTGATTATTCGGACAAAAGATCAAAACATTTAACCTTTTTGTAACCTTTAACAATTTTCCTCATCGCCCTATCTAATGTACACTTGACATTTGATCGTGAGTTGGTCGCAAATGTTATAAATTAGGACGCCTCAAACTTTGCAAGGTAAGAAAAACATCATTATGAAATATTTATTTATTATTTAGTTGCACAGTTCGGGGGCCTGTTGATAAAGCTATATTGCAGTACCATTCTTTTTAAATTTGGTCCAGTCATTTTACCGTTGGACGTGTTTTAACAAGGTAAAAGGGGGGTGTCTTGAGGGTAAACATTGAATTTTCTATGTTGTTTTCAAATAAGGTCGTGTTTTCGTCATTTATCCACCTTTTTCAAAAGAAGAACAAGCATTTTAGTTAAGAGGTTGTCCGTTTCCCTTGTTACAATTAGTATTTAAGGCCATTGCGACTTTCGTTCGCGTTCCCGTGAAGGATGGAAGGAGTGCGTCTTCGATGTTAGTGTATACAATGAACTGTGTGGTTGAAAAATGAATTGTCTTGAAGGTTTGAGTATTTTTGTCTATTGTTCCCTAGCTCTTGTTGATTTAATTTGAATGTTTATTGAATTGGTTATTATTGTATGCTAAGCTTTGTGCTTTGTTAAGGATTATTAATTCTTCTGTTAATGCCTCTTTTCAGTGTGAGATGACCAGGTTGAGATGCAAGCACTTGCAGCGATCTCACACGGGTCAATCAACCAATCATAACCAACGTTACTGATATCCATTGATGATGTCGACTAATGAAATGCAATGTTATTAAATTCCTTCTGTATTCAGAATGGAGCCACCGTAGGTTTCAGTATATAACAATTTAATTTTTATTGAAAAAAAAAGGTTCTTACGTGCGTTCTTGGAAAACCGGCAATAATCTTTCACTTTCTAAGGTCTTTATGCTCGTTCCGCTGCGCTCCACTTGCAGAAAACCTGAAAATTTCTGTCACTTGTGAAAGATCAGTCGGTCTTTTCTAAGAACTTATTCCATACTGCATTATCTCCTATTTTGGAAGGGGGTCATATCAATGTACCGTAACGATTGAGGAAAAGCATTTTTTATATCAGGGAGATGACCATTACAAGAGGATCTCAGGAGCCAACATGAACCTCTTACTTGCCGCTTAAGCCATAACGGGCCCTTTTATAAAGGGTTATCTGACAACTTCGACCCAATAAGGACTTTATTGGAGTTAATGCGCTGAAATTTTATGCCTCCAACAGCTTTTCTTATTCTGTGTTAGTTTTCATTCAAAACTGCAAGAACATGAAAAACGCTTTTTTACCATAAATGGGCCTTTAATCCTATAAGGTATCATTTGCCGACTAAGACCCGACGTCAACGTCTTATTTCTATACTCTGTCACACGAAGTGGCGAGGTATTATGTTATACCCTCACTTTCTTTCGGCGTCTGTCCGTCCCCGAAGTTTTCCGAGTGATAATTTTAAAAACGCGTCAAAGGATTTAAATGATATTTTGAACAGCTGTTGAGAAAAATAAAATACAGGTCAAGTTTAATTTTCAGGATGATTCTAAGAATATTATTGAAGATTTGCCACTTTATAAATTTTCCAAATTTGAAAATGATGAAATTTTCTGGTCTAAGAAAGATAACTCATTTCTTTTCTGTCTCTTTATAGATGTATAGTATATGCAGTATAGTATATATAGATTACAGGGTTTTCCATATCAAGTCCCATATCATTCCGAGACTCCCATATTAGGTCGAGGCGTAAGCCGAGACCTTATATGGGTCGAGGAATGATATAGGACCTGATATGGAAAACCTTGTGTCATAATCTTTTTATCATACATTTTCAGATACTAATATACTATACTATTCATATACTGTGACGTAAAATTTTAAAGTGAGGCTCTAGACCTTGATATGGCATATTAGCCCACTTTTGTGCACGCGAGGTCTTGATATGGCCATATTTGCCCACTTTTGTGCACGCGATGGTTTGATATGGCGAAAAAAGTCCCTTGTCAAGATATGGCTTGTAAGTTTCCGTCTGTTATACACGGACAAATTTAAAGGTATCAAAGCTTAATGTATGATAAACAAATATATTCAACTTTTGATGAATATCGTGGCGGGGTATCATTTAATGTCCCATTATATGCCCTATTATTCCTTCTGTCATAGTCTCTGAGTGATAAACCAGTTTAAGTGATTTTACCCTCCCTATGTTCTAAATAAGTACATGTAATTTGTCGATTCCCTTAAAAAGGGACCGTTTTTTCCCAACGTCATACATCATTCGTTCCCTAATTGGTTCAGAGGTTTCAGAGGAGAAGATTTTTGTCATTATTTACATACAACGGCGGATGAAAAGTGATGGTATAACTTACATGTCCAGGTGAGCTTAACCAAGGGCGTTGATTAAAACTAACATGAAATGCAATCATGTAGGATTTAGACGCTGGAAAGTGAGGAATAGTTAAAGTCGGACAACCTAGCCTAAATCAGAGGGTCCTATGATTACATTTTCATTAGTGTTTAACGTACAATGATCATGTCATTGTTTTTACTACAGCTCTATGTGTAGTTAAAGCTTACCATATATAGGCTGGAAAAAGACTAAATATCTATAATTCGAAGTTTAACCATAGCGAGTATACCCAGCTTCTTGCAACCTTGAAACATACTTGTAATATATCATTCTTCTTCTTTTAATAAACGCACTACTATATCGTTGTATATGTTTGTTAACCTTTACCAACCCTCTATCTATATGACGTGTAACAGACAACACCTGATCAATTTAGAGTGTACTGTTAGAACACTTACTTTTTACTATGTTACCCCGTAAATATTATGTATTGTCATTCTGATTACATAATTATGATATCTATATATATAGCAGGGCAATATTTAGCAAGTATCGAAGTGTTTTGATAATTTAAGACCTCGACAACATCCAGTGTATATGCGCATGTAATGGTTAAACAAGTATAACTTGTTTATATCCAATTTAAACTTCGAGAATGTGTAGCAATTATTTTGTGCACAGTTTGTGTTACCGAATGAGCTTTTTAAGTTTTATATTTATTATTCCGATAATAAGAAAAAATAAACTTTTATTGAAGAAAAAGTTAAACTCTTAATTAAAAAGTGGTGTTCTCGACAACACATTGTTCATTTTTAACCTAAACATTGGACAGGGTGCTCAAAACCTTGATTGGATTAAATAGGGATTGTGAATTTTTGTTTCTTTACATTTAATTCTATATATTTCTACTTATGTTGGAGATAATTCAACCACCCAGTCAGAGCCGATGGTTTCAAAGGCTAAATGCCGGTAAATGGCCAAAAAAATGGATAAAATCTTCTTTAAACATGTCATAGGCTTAAGGTTTTAAATAGTTTTAGTTTAAAGTTTTATCAATCAAATCAAATCAAATTTATTGTCATATAAAAATCTGGACAGAGTTTAAGACAAAAACAAATAATATAACAATACAACATTAGAAATACATAATTAACGTATAATACATGACATTTTACGTGAACAATGCAATATAAGCTTTGCAAGTATTTCATTATGAGTCCCCTGTCATCAATACTAACGATTGTTTTAAATAGGAACTTTTAACATTAACATGTTTATAGCTATTTGGATTAAGAAGTATTTTTAATTTTTGGTTGTCATTATATTGTTCGTAATGATCAGTATTTTCGAAAAATTCTTCGACAATTTTTTTTTCGCGAAGACTCGTTTGTCTTGCAATGTAGCAAAAAATGAGCCTCGTCCTCTTCCACATAAAGAAATGAAAAAATCTATGAGCATATATATTTAAATCAATCTTTATGTTTTCTTTGTAGTTTTACAAGGTGGATTTGCTCTTTTAGAAGCTGGGTCTGTAAGGAGTAAGAATACAACAAATATATTGATCAAAAATCTACTCGACTCGTGTAAGTCATTTGTATTTATATCTGTGCACTGTATTGGAATTTGTTTCGATGTTTCTGTGCTTAGGTTAGATTTAATTTTTACCGTGTTCCTGTTGGTCAATCGGTAATGTTTTTGGAAATGTCGTTACTTTTTCTTCCAGTTTATGAACTTATACGAAGTTTTGGATTAATGTCCCTTTTAAGGCATATGGGTTTCATAGAGCAATCATTTGTTTTTTTTAATACATGTAATATAGAGAATTAAAAGCACATAATACATATTTAGATATTACCCTCACTCCTTCAAAATACTGAGGGCTTACATTGTATATAAAATTATACATTTCTTGGCCTTCATGTTCAATAAAAATTATTATGTTTTTCTTAGCCCGATTAATTGAGTACTCATTTCCAAAAACCCAGACGCGTGCAAATTCTAATACAAACTGTATTCTTCATGTAGCGTTGAGCTCGATGTTGCCTATCTAACTTGAAAGTATAAGGGACCAAACTAACGCAATACATGTTGTACAGGCTTTCTGTTTCTAACCTTGAACGTATTCGAAATTTTTAGTATATGCTATATCCTTAACACTTGACTATATTTCCATTTCTTTTTTTTTCTTTTTTTTTCACAGTTATATCAGGGCTGTTTTATTGGTTGTTTGGATTTGCTATTGGTTATGGAAAAGGTAACTCCTTTATCGGTTACCATGGATTTGCTCTTTATGGAATTGAGCAGCATCAATACGCTTCATGGTTCTTCCAGTACGTCTTTGCAGCGACAGCAGCTACTATAGTATCCGGATCGGTTGCGGAACGATGCGACTTTGTTGCGTATCTTGTATACAGTTCGTGCATTACAGGTATAATTGAAAGCTCCAAAAACAGCGGCTATCCGCTCGTGACCTTACGTTCAAGCAGCTTTACGGACTATCAGCCACTGTTTTCGGAGCTTGGTAACGTCTATGCATTAAAAGCAATACTAGTAAATCTAGATGTACATATTATACTTCGATTGCATATACAGATTTTTCGTCTTTTAATATGGATAACACGAGACAGCCTCCAAATTGGTAAAAATCTTACATTCCCTCAAAAAACTAAAATTCCATATTTTGAATAGACGTCCAACAATGTGTTCAAGTAATGGACTGCGCACTGAATATCAATCATCTTCCTGACAAACCCTGTTACAATACTAGTAACTGTTGAAAGACAAAGTGGACCGGAGTGGAACTCTCATTACGGTGCTATGTTCTATCCCTCCAGTCATCAGGCATCGCAGACATTAAGGCAGTCCCATCCTGAAGAGGGTCGGGCTAGCCTTACCTAGGATAGAAAAAAACTTGCTTAAATTTCCTAAAAATGAGAAAAGATGTTTTACAGGATTTATTTACCCTGTGATGACGCATTGGTCATGGTCTGATGAAGGTTGGCTAGCTGTGGGGTTTACTGATGGTGACCTGCATATAAAATATCACGTGAGTAAACTGTCGTGTATGTTTTGGGAGAAAAAAAACTTTTAAAACAACAACTTGTACGATCTGAGAACAGATTTCCTTATTTAGCTCTCCGGGCAACTCGTGCGTTGTTCATGACCCTCAAACTAATTTCTAATAAAGAATAATTGATGAAGCCTTAGACAAGGAAGATATGGCGCCATGTTCATTTTTTTTAAAGACCATTTAATCATATCCTTTGAATAAAATGTGCATGTATATAAACATGATAAATGATTCTGAAATTCCTTTTATAAGTCAAGTCACTGTTTGCGAATTCTTTCCGTTGTGGTATACAATCAAAAGTTTTTCTACATTGAACATTTACAGCTTGAAAATATAATAATGTTTTGTAGTGGAATTTTTGTAATGTTTAGGATTTCGCCGGAAGTGGTATTGTACACTGTGCTGGTGGCATGTGTGCGTTTGTTGCTGCAGCTGTAATGGGGCCTCGAATTGGGAGATTTGATAAAGAGACGGGAAATCCAGTTGATATTAAAGGACATTCCGTTCCCGTAAGTCTACTTCAGTTTTACATGGTAACTTTTTTATTTAAAAAAATAGATTAAGCTAGTGCTTATGAAAAAACTAGAGGCTCCCAGGAGCCCGAATCGCTCACCTGATCTCTTATGCTAAAGTTTGAATAAATTTCACAAACTTTCAAGTATATAAAGTTGCAAAACAATCCTTTCAGTGGTTTCAGAGAAGATTTTTGGAAATCTGTTTAAATTAATAGAAAAAAAAACAGTTAAAGGGCAATAACTCCTATAATGACCTTTAGATGCTGAGCAAGAAAAGTTGCTTCAGATTTTCTCTATCTCTTATACTTTTCGAATTTTAAGTCAAAAACAATAGTCTGACACCCCTGTTCTATTTTTAGCAATGGCGGCCATGTTGGTTGGTCTACATGTATATAATTCACAAACTTGGTAGAGGACATCCTAAAGATCAAGTGTATTAAGTTTCAAAGCAATCCCTTCAGTGGTTTCAGAGAAGAAATTTTTTGAAAATCAGTTAAAATTAATGGAAAAAAAAACAGTTAAAGGGGAATAACTCTTAAACGGCTGATCTGACAATTCTGACCCTGAAATCATTTTTGTAGATCTCAATGAGCTTAACAATTCTGCAATGCTAACTTTTCCTCTAGCTCTAACGGTTTTCAAGATATTGTCCAAAAACTGCAAAAATGGTAAATTTTGACGATTAAAGGGCAATAACTTCTATACGAAGTCGTTTCACAATTTTGACTCAATTGAGAGATTTGTAGAGCTTTTAATGCTTAACATGAAAGGTTGCTTCGGATTTTCTCTATCTCTTATACTTTTTGAGTTATAAGCCAAAAACAATGGTCTGACCCCCCTGTTCTATTTTTAGCAACAGCGGCCATGTTGGTTGGTCGACGTGTATATAATTCACAAACTTGGTAGAGGACATCCTAAAGATCATGTATACCAAGTATCAATGCAATCCCTTCAGTGGTTTCAGAGAAGAAGATTTTTAAAAATCAGTTAAAATTAATGGAAAAAACAGTTAAAGGGGAATAACTCTTAAACGGCTGATCTGACAATTTTGACCCTGAAATCATTTTTGTAGATCTCAATGAGCTTAACAATTCTGCAATGCTAACTTTTCCTCTAGCTCTAACGGTTTTCAAGATATTGTCCAAAAACTGCAAAAATGGTAAATTTTGACGATTAAAGGGCAATAACTTCTATAAGAAGTCGTTTCACAATTTTGACTCAATTGAGAGATTTGTAGAGCTTTTAATGCTTAACATGAAAGGTTGCTTCGGATTTTCTCTATCTCTTATACTTTTTGAGTTATAAGCCAAAAACAATGGTCTGACCACCCTGTTCTATTTTTAGCAACCACGGCCATGTTGGTTGGTCAACGTGTATATAATTCACAAACTTGGTAGAGGACATCCTAAAGATCAAGTATACTAAGTATCAATGCAATCCCTTCAGTGGTTTCAGAGAAGAAGATTTTTGAAAATCAGTGTAAATTAATGGAAAAAAACAGTTAAAGGGGAATAACTCTTAAACGGCTGATCTGACAATTTAGACCCTGAAATCATTTTTGTAGATCTCAATGAGCTTAACAATTCTGCAATGCTAACTTTTCCTCTAGCTCTAACGGTTTTCAAGATATTGTCCAAAAACTGCAAAAATGGTAAATTTTGACGATTAAAGGGCAATAACTTCTATACGAAGTCGTTTCACAATTTTGACTCAATTGAGAGATTTGTAGAGCTTTTAATGCTTAACTTGAAAGGTTGCTTCGGATTTTCTCTATCTCTTATACTTTTTGAGTTATAAGCCAAAAACAATGGTCTGACCCCCCTGTTCTATTTTTAGCAACCACGGCCATGTTGGTTGGTCAACGTGTATATAATTCACAAACTTGGTAGAAGACATCCTAAAGATCATGTATACCAAGTATCAATGCAATCCCTTCAGTGGTTTCAGAGATGAAGATTTTTGAAAATCAGTGTAAATTAATGGAAAAAAAACAGTTAAAGGGGAATAACTCTTAAACGGCTGATCTGACAATTCTGACCCCGATATCATTTTTGTAGATCTCAATGAGCTTAACAATTCTGCAATGCTAACTTTTCCTCTAGCTCTAACGGTTTTCAAAATATAGTCCAAAAACTGCAAAAATGGTAAATTTTGATGATTAAAGGGCAATAACTCCTATAAGGAGTCGTTTCACAACTTCGACTCAATGGAGAGATTTGTAGAGCTTTTGATGATGAACAAGGTAGGTTGCTTTGGATTTTCTCTATCTCTTATACTTTTCGAGTTATAAGCCAAAAACAATGGTCTGACCCCCCTGTTCTATTTTTAGCAACAGCGGTCATGTTGGTTTGTTGACATGTATATAATTCACAAACTTGGTAGAGGACATCCTAAAGATCAAGTGTACAAAGTTTCAAAGCAATCCCATCAGCGGTTTCAGAGAAGAAGATCTTTGAAGAAAAGTTAACGACGGACGACGAACGCCTAACGATGACAATAGCTCACATGACCCTTTGGGTCAGGTGAGCTAAAAACATCATGGTGGCAATACGACGAACTAACGTAACCCACTTAGCTAATCGTAAAACAAGAAGTAGATGGCCAACTTACCTGGAAAGAGGAGGCACGGTGCAACTCTGGCTAAAATGTGTACTGATATTGCCCTTAAAGAAGAACCGAAACGAACGGCCAAACCAACAGGCGATGTGATTGCAAAATACAAATACCAAAACGGGTTAATTCTATTATGCTTTATATCGATTTGAGAGGCTTTATAAAACATAAAAGGCATCTTTACTCAAAACTTTACCAATTTTTTCTATATATTGTCTCTTCACAGCTTGCTGCGATTGGTGGTTTCATACTGCTTTTCGGATTCCTATCTTTCAATGGCTCCTCTCAAGGGTCAATATCTGATCCGGGAGACGGTATCTCCGTTGCCATAGCAGTGAAGAGTACAGTTGTCGGTGGCACCGGTGGTGCGTTCTGTACAATGATCCTGAACCGACTGAAATGGTTTGGAGATAGTAAATGGAGCTTTCTGACAACACTTAATGGATGCCTCGCTGGAATGGTAAGAGTCAGAATATACATCTAACATGTCTATGGTACCATAAAGCGATTACTTTTGGCGACATGCAAGCATTGTCGTATTTAAGGCTTTAACCGATAACAGGAAAACGCCAAAATTAACTCAGCTAAAATTTGCTTTCGAAATTTCAATTCAATAAATGAAATTTAAATTTCGCTTAAATGAGAATCGCTTAAGTATATGACAATCGAAAAGTTTTACACTAACCAAAATTTACCCGGCCTTAGCCGGCGGTATTCCCTTTCTGATATGCATTCCCAAGTAAAAAAAAAGTCTATAAATCGTGTGACAATAAAATATAGTTAAGTTCCATTACTTGCCTGAATGTGAAACTAAATTAGCACAAGTATCGTTCACCACTGATCAATGCCATGTTCTGCTGATATCTTCATATTAATTTTGAGCCAAACATTAAGAAAGATCATTTTAAAGGTAGATTGTGACAAGTTAACAACCACGATTTAATCGAGAAAAAAGTTGTCTTGAAATTTTGTATACATGTTAATAACAAAATCTATGCTTTTTGTTTTAATTTCAGGTAGCTACGTGCTCCTCCTGTAATGATATAACAACATACGGGGCCTTTATTATCGGGATCGTAGGGGGCATTATGTATATGGTGGTCACATGGTCTGTCATAAAGGTCAAGGTCGATGATCCTTTGGATGCGACTGCTGGTACATTGTATTTTATCACAAGTATTAGCTTTTCTAAAAAGCTAGCCGTCTCTTAGCTAACATTCCACTGTAGGAAATGTTTTTTTTTTATTTAATGTAGTATATTTTCTTATGTTGTATTAACAAACAGATATAATTCTGGAAATGGAACTTCTATAGCACTGTGAGGTTTAATAGTCAAGTTTAAGTATTGTAAGATGCAAGTTTGTGATCATATTGTGTTCAATCTCAAAACTATGTAATATTAATCGGCAGGCTGACTGTTATAGAAAACAAGGGGTTGCACTAAGTCGTGCTAAGCATACCCCCACTCGACCAATTACAATCAGGAAGTAGCCTGCAAACTGAGCTTGAAAGGGGAGGCACGGTACAACTCATCATGCTAAAGCTGTTTCCTAAATTTGAAATCAATCCCTTTAGTAGAAGCTGAGATATTCGTTACGAAAAATTTCCCATTGTTTACCTTTAAAAAGTCTAAGTCGTCTCGGAAAACAGGAAGTAGTTGGCCGACTGACCTAGTTCTCATTTGCTTTATCATTCTCATTTGTTTTATCATTTCTATCAACTTTTTCACAATCGCAAGAATTTGTAATCAAATCTCGATCACAAAAGTGCTGAATAAAAGTTTTAAGTGTAGACTCAGAAACATGATAATCAATATGATCATGTACAGTATTACAAGCTAAGACGGAAACATTTCCCAGCAAGTCAGTATTAATATGATCCTTATTATTTCTCAATTTGGTATGACATTGTGTGACATTTTTATATGTCACATTACTATCTAATTCAGTATTAATACATGTATGTGCAACATTTCTAGCCAAATAACTGTCATCCAAAGGTTTGTGTGTAGGTTCAGCAGTGTAAATATATTGAGTGCTGTCATTGTTAAAATTGATGCAGCCCATTTTAGTGTCATCTTTAAATTGATACCGAGAACTAGATTTTACATCATTGTTAGCGTTAGAAGTTGATAGATTACATGCACGTTTCTCGACTTGTACCTGCATTTGAGTCTGATTTACCTGTTGAACATTGCTTGTGTTTTGATTGATGAACTGCCTATTTGTTGCTATATATTGAACAATTACAGGAGACAAGTTATACACACTATTTGCATACATAGTCTCCATATCATTTATCAAAGAAATATGACTGTCAAACCTTAATAACACAGCACTACCAAATTCATCAACAAAACCATGTTCATTACGTGCATGGGAATCAAAAACATATATATGAGAATTGTAAGCAAGGATAGCAATTGTTGTATCAGAGGCAGTAAATAAAAGGCTATTAGATATTTGCAAAGCATTTAAAACAGCTGTAGAAAAGTCTATTGATGAGGCTGCTACACTGCCTTGCTGACCAACTACACCATAAAAAATGTCATCATGCACTTGTAATTCCAAATTTTCACCCCATAATTCTACAAAATTAGGGACATCATTGTGGGCAAGATATATTGGAGTTGCAGGGTAAACTAACTTATCATAGAGCAAGCTACCTTCAATAACAATTCTATCAATATATTCTGAGGTCCAATCTTGAGGACCAGAAAAAGAGCCGATAAACATAGCAAGAATGGCAACGGTAGCGATCATTGTGCATTGAAAACCACGGCCGTAACAATCAATTGAACCTTGATGAACATGCCCTAAAATTGAATACACCATGATTTTTACCTCTCTTCTTTTTGTTATCTTCACTCTTTCACTGTTTCTTCCAAAGTGACGCTAAAAGCCCGCGAAAACGTCATGCTTCGGTATTCTCCGGCAATGTCCGTCTTCTGTCGTAAAAGTAAGAATAAGTTTTAAAACGTGATTTCTTCCTTCAGAAGATTTTAGTTATCTATTACAAAGCACACCTTTGCTATTTTTTTTATTTTAACAGAGCTTTGTATACTTTTTGCAACTTTGTGAAAATGATCACCCTAATATTATTGCTACTGTCCCGTAAGATGCCGGGTTTTTCATCCTTTATTTAGCTGTACTATTTCGTAGTAGTGTGTCGACCAATCGACAGCTATCTCTAAGATTAGCTGCCAATCACAATACAACATTTTTCACCTGTTACCCTAGCTAAACGACTGGTTTCCACGTTTTAGCTTTTGATTGTTTAAACCGTCTCCCAGGAGAGACGGTAATAAATTTTTCAACAAACAGATAGTCTTGGTTTTTTATTTTCTGAATATGAACAGTCAAAGGAAAAAATATGCTTGTAAAAACGGAAAAAGCTTCATTAAAAAATCAATCAACAGCCAAAAGACATCAACCAAAACAGAGGAAGTTGTTCGTATTTCGACCGATTAATATGCGTCTATATTTTTTATAAATTGGTTTAAACAAATATAGACTGAAAGCAGTCTTTGATTATACATCAGAGCCTTAATTAACCAACAGGTTTTTTTTTAAAATTCATACAAATTATTTTGTGCTAATGCCTTGTATTTGCTACATTTAAGACGATGCAAGTTTATATAATTCTCAAACCCTATTCATTTTTTTTATATTTTACAGTACATTTAGGCGGGGGTATGTGGGGAGTGCTGGCCTATGCTTTATTTTCTATGGAAAATGGAATCTTATATCGTTGGGATAAAAAAGCAGCCTTGGTATGTACATTGATTTAAGATTGATAGAGAGTATTACCGTCAAAACATAGAACTTTTTTTTTATTGAAATGTGAACAGAAAAATTTTCATAACTAAACTAAACCTATATAAAGTAACAACCGTTTTTGCCAATATATTAAAAGCAAGATGCACCAATTGGGCATTCAAATGCCAAAAGTACGAAGCAACGACAAATCAAGTAAACACGAACGCAATCAGCACGAAGAGACACAAAAACTCACTCAGGAGCTGCGGTAGAGTAAAAGTTCCTGACCCTCGATTTGCTTAAGGTCGTAAGTCCAAAGATTGGTCATAACGTTTTAATATTCTATATAATTAACGACCGATCGTAGGTCGTAAGTTCTTTGCTATAGCACGCCCGTACCGCTGCAAATTCCGTCGCGCTGCATATTTCCAAGTCATGGTGTCAAATCCGGTAAAGGAAAATATAACGAAACACTATGACTAACCAACATCTACACTCATCGGAGCGATAGAAATCCCATATTTGTCTATGAGCACATAATGTCTCATGTAAGGTTTCTTGATTGATAACATTAACAGAAATAGAGGAGTATCATAACCCTGTGTTAGCAAATTTTGTGTCAGAAGTGACGCTCTACCAAGTAAGGAAATCGCTGTTATTCCCGCGTAGGATTGTGTTTTAAAAAATGTAAAACTTTTCTCAGCAACGTCTAATCACATACCTGCTAAGTATATATTTGGTATGCAGCATAATCATATAATTCATTTTCAAGTATACCACTTACCCAAAAATTACCGGATATGTTTGTCTTCAACGATTTTTGTCCGTTTGTTGGTTTATATTTCATACATGTATTTCCGATCATTTATTTTTTTCTGCGGTAAGTCAAAGATGACGTAAAGAATTCGATGCGTATTCACTTTCCGTTCCTTTTATTTATATTCTTTCTTGAACTTTAACTTAAAGTGAAAAACAGTCAGTTTCAAAGTGTCTTTTTACTTATTATTGTTAAATGTTGCAAAATACTAAATGATGCATACTATTCAGTAATAATAACCTGTTTTTGTCCCGATGATGGCTGCAATATCGCCGACGGGACATGAAGCAGACAACAATCAATCAATCAATAAATGATGCATACACATTTGCTAGAAAGTACCTTTCTATCTTTTAGGGTCTAGCTTGGCAGCTTACAGGTCTTGTAGCAGTAATTGCGTGGACCTCTTGTTTGAGTTTTATCATGTTTTATTCCCTTAAGAAAATAAATCATTTACGAGTGTCGTTTGAATATGAAATTAAAGGTAAATTAAATACTATTGTTTCATTATTATTGGTGTGGTATACATTTTCGTGATTTTCGTGGGTGTCTCTAAACCACGAAAATAAAACTTCAACGAAGTGTTACTTTTCCATTGATTAATTTAAGCAACATGTGAAAAACACGAAATTAAAAACCCAACAAAATGTCTTTCCTGGATGAACCACTTGATACGATAGAAGACGAACCCAAGGTATTTCATTAAGTTGAGTGTTTTCGTAAAAAGATATAATTGACAAGTGTCGTAATAATTTAAAGAACATACGCTTTAAGTAAACAGTAATTGTTCTTTGTCTTGAAATGTGTCTTTCTTTGATAATTGCAGGAAAGGTTTTCAATCATATACACTGTAATAGCATTGAACACTGATGCATACATGTAAGGCTGCTGGTTGTTTTGGATTGTGGAGTATAAAATTGCAGCTGATTTATGTATAGTTTGAGTCCCGCACACTTAGTCTACATGTCTTAACTTCATGTGCATATGGTTAGCGCAAGGAAGAACAGCCTTATGTTACAGCTTACGGATAAATCAGGGGTGATATTTGAACCGGAAGGGGTTCTACCGAAATCTATTCCGAATTCTTTTCTTGGATATTTAAAAAAAAATTACATACTTTTCTAAGGTCTGCCACTCTATATGATGCCAGTTTCCGTACTGAAGATCTTCATTCTCAGCATGATCAATACATTTCTTATAATTTTAGGTTTAGATATCCCCAAGCATGGAGAACCATCGTATCCCTCGGAGGCTTATGTTCATGGTTGGGGAGAGGTCGGAGATGCTTTGGGGTCTATGATAAGATATCTGAGGAATGATCGAACAAATCACGTAATCAAACCCACAGGTAAGTATTCCCCAAAGCAGCAATGCATAGGCGGATCCAGGGGGCCCTTTTGGCGGAAAAATTTGGTTGAATATATAGGAAATCAATTAAGCGTGACCAAAGCGGGCCCCCTCTTAGGCCAGTCAGTGGGCCCCCTCTTTTCAGAATCTCTGGATCCGCCACTGCAAGGTACAGTATTGAAAACCAAAAAACAATTATCAACGGAATGAGCATTGAAATCTCAAATTGAAACTGGTCTTAAATTCAACACATTAAAACAAATACAAACCTTTGAGGAGATAGCGTAAAAGACAAACACATGGCGAAAAAAATCACAAGACTGTCCAATGATTCAATTTCGGGTGCTCCAAATTGTAAGCCATAGTCATTGGTTTTACTCTCTGTTTCGGAGTTGAAAATTATGTAATGAAGATCTTTATAGGCACCCGAACTAGGTGAGTTTTACCACAGGGACTTGACTACAAACGATTATTAATAAATTTACTAACATATATATGTATACTATCCATGGCCATATGATTTTTTAGTATATGGCCATGGATAGTATACATATATATGTCAAGTCCCTGTGATTTTTACATCTTAATTTTTCATTTATAGGATCTCCAATGATTGATAGGTTGAGGAAAACCAATACGGAGTCCACATCCCTACATTCCGGAGTAAGTGGGTCGTTCGATCACTTACCTAAGAAGAACTCTAATACAGAGTCATCCTCTCTACAGTCCCAACCTGGAGTAAATGGGTCGTTCGATCATCTACCTCATCGACAGATTTCGACACAGAGTTCGAGTGCTAAGGAGAATGTTACATTTTTCTAGGATTTCGTGAAATCCTGTTAAAGTCCGGCCCTATAGCTGTGTGGAACAAAACAATGTCTTTTTTTTTTAATTATATATGCATTTTCACTCTTTGTATAAACCAATTATTTAATAAAATATATTCCCAAGTTTGAATAAACGGTTTATAGTTAGGTAAAAGCAAAATAGTATCAATAGGGTACTAGTATTCGAATGCTGTAAACCTGAAGAGACAAAGACAAAATCAATTGACATAAAATGCAACACAAATCCAAACCACCAACAGCAAGGCCAACCCAAGTTGAGTGAAGGTGATAACAAAATAACCGAACTTGGAGGATCTTTCTCAATGTCCAAGAGAAAAGACAAAACATGGTAGACATACCGGAAAAAATATAGATCGAAATGGTCCTGACTTGGTATGGGCATTTCAAATGAAATGATGGGTTAAGCCAGGTTTTTTGCGCGCAAAACCTCCTTCTTCAATTGCAAAGTTAGAGTCCGTAGCGAAAGTGAACTCTGATGCTTCAAAGACGACACAGGGGCTCTTAATGTGTTATTTGAATTTAGAGTTAAAAAAGCAAAAGTCAAATCAAGCAACTCAAAAAAGGATGGATAGATTTTTGACTAAGGGCGATTCGGGCTCCTGTGAGCCACTTGGTTTCCAATTTAGTCATCTCGATAGAATTTTGACGTTTAGTAACATTATTGTATTAATTTACAAGTAGATACAAAGAACTAAAAACTAAATAGTTTTTAAGTTATGATTGATAAATTTTGGCGCCAGAAATACGTTTTTTTCAACTTTTTGAAAATGGACGCAATAAATTAAAAAAAACTCGGTTTATCTTTTGTTCACCAATTTTGCTGCGACTTTCCAGAACCAGAATTTGCAGCTGACAAATATCAGTAAAGCGGAACGAAACTCAAACTTGACCTGTAACTTATTTTGGTAGACTCACATACCAAAAATCTTTTGAATATATGCAAGGATGTCAAAAAAAAGTGCGGAAAACTGTGATTTTTACCAAATTTGGTTAGTTCAAGGGCCGTAATTTAGGTCAAAATCAGTGGACTGGAACAAAGCTCAAACTTGACCTGTAACTTAGCATGGTAGACTCACTTACCAAATTCTTTTGAATATATACAAGGATGTGGAAAAAAAGTACGGAAAACTAAAGTATGATGGACGGAAAGACTGACGGACGAACGGACCGAAAAACTATATGCCCCCAACAAAGATGGCGCGGCATAAAAAGATTCAACACCTGCCCCAAAACTATCCAGAATTCCGATCAGTACCTCCACTTGGTGGCTTCAGCAAAAGATACTCTGGTGCAGCTAACATTGGTGGTGGTGTGTCATTGGCTGGACATCATTCTGGCCATCCGCTGAGATTTTGCTTTACTTTCAAGAGGATGCTGATGTTTTCCGTGAAGAGACATTACACCTATCTTCCAAGCATCCCTATTGCTTAATGAACCCGAAACCAACTTTGCTTATTAGTTTAGCTTACTAAAACTGGAAATAATATTGAGTCTACTAATGTGGTCTTGACCTTTTCGGACTGACGATTTTTTAATGTTCCTATCGCATTTTCTCTACAACAGTACTAACACAAATGTTTACGTGACCAACAGTGTAAATGTTATTCAAAAAATCATTATCAGTATTTAACATTTAATTTTTGAACAATAAAAATGAAATTATTGTTACCATAAAAAATATACTAAATATATCGGTCGAGTTAATAAAATTATGATGCATTTAAACCGGTTGCAGTAGCTTGTTTTTCCGGTCTTTTGATCCGGTCCGGTGAGGTCCAATGTTTTTAAAAGGCAAAGCAAAAAAAAAAATGCTTTAAAGAAAATATTTGACTCAGATGTTGCTTTAAAATACTTTTTTCAAAAAAAAAAACAACCTAAATGCAATTCTTTAACTTTTAGTTTCATTAGTTCTGTAAAAATAGATAAATAGATAAATAAGTAAGAGACAAAAACCAACATAAAGTTAGATAATTGTGTATAAAAGTAGCAAAACGTGGATTTGACTTTTCAGCCAAAAAATATTTATTTATTGATTGATAACATTATGCAATAGTTATTTGATTATATTTGTGTGTGCTATTTGTAAAAAAATGTATTGTATAAAGCAATTATACGAGAATTTAAATAACATTATGCAACCTTGATCGACATTTGTATTTTAAGGAAAATCTTTATAAAAATCTCATAAAGCTTTTATCCAAAGTCCATGGATAACATTTCATAGTCAATTATAGAACACATATTTATCTTTGAAAAGAGATCATAATATTTTACTGTAATTATTTTAGCAAAAAGCTATTTTACCGACGGAAAACCCTTAAGCATTCATAAGAAGCTACTAACTTAAATTTTGTTATATAAGAAATTAGTGCAATCCATATGACACAATATTCGTACAAAAACGTATATCTAAAATGAAAAAAGCAGCAAACTTCAACGCAAAAAACAATTATAATCGCAGTATTTGCTGCCATGCATTTTAGCTTTGATGAAAGAGATATTTCCCCGAAGTTTAGGATTCATATTCAGAACAAAATTTTACAACCATTTTCTGAAAATGTGTGCACATTTAAGAATTATCCTGCTCAAGCCAAAAATTAAAACACATTTTTCTTTCTTCAAAAACATTCAAAATTTAAAAAACACCCAGGTGACATGCTCTCATGAATTCGTAAGTTATTGTCTATAGCACTCGCTCGGTGCCTCCCCTTGATTTGAAGTTTTCATCTTTTGATCAATTAAGACTATTAACGAAAGGTGTCGCAAAATGTAACTTTTTCGTTTTACTTTTGTCTGATCACGCTGTAAAAGTGTGACTTTAAAACCGCCTGGGGCTAATAAAAAACAATTCAATATCATTGTGTGGCCTCGATTCCGTTCGGATTGAATGCTTCGTTCATTTTTAGAATTTATTTCTAAATAACGAAACAAGCAGTGACTTTCTTTTTATCCATTCTACAAAAACACCGCAAATTATTGCCATCAGTTGGAAGTCTTTGAAAATGGATGCTAGGATAACCCTCCTGGAAAAGGAGTTAAATTTGACTAAGGCTAGACTGGAAACTTTGGTTGATGGATCTGAAGTTGATCAGTTCTTTCTCCTTATAATGGGGATGGTCATTTTCTGTAAGTATATTTTATTTGCATTTTTTCAATTTTTAAACATATTTACCGTTCCTTTGAAAAACACATAATAATGTACGCAAATAGCGAAAGGGGCCGATGTAGTGTTTTTTTTTTGTAACCGGAGAGCATGAATTACTTCACAAAATCGATGTGTCCTGACCGAGACTCGAACCCGGGACCTCTAGGTTTACAGTCAGGCACTCTACCTCTGAACCAAAGAAGTACTTTCCTAGGTCAAGGATAAAGGCTGGCTATTTAAATCTACTAGGAAGGGGAGCAACCCCGTCACATTTTACAGGAGGATAGTTTAATTGGGATAAAAGGAAGTCCAGGGCGATAACGGCTAAGTTGTCGGATATCTGCATGAAATTAGAATAAAAATCTGAAAGTTTTTTGTGAATGCAGTAAAAAATTTAAAAGGTGTAATGTTAATTACCAAGAGGTTTTGATAAAAATAGGATTATATACGAAAGGGTCCCCGCATCATAACTTGCACCACTCTGATTCTGTTTTTAGAAAATAGATCCTAGCGCAGTTTTTAAGTGTGCACATCCTTTAAAGGTTTTACAAATTACTAAATACATAAGTAATGCCATAGATCTGTATATATTTCTAATATACAGGTTTTTGGTAATTCCTTTTGTGTTTCATTTGTCTTTTTCTTTTTTTATGACTTTTAGTCTTTAGTCAATTGGAGCTATATTGCCCACAAAGAATCTCGATCGTGCCTTGGGTTACTAGATAACAACATGTGCTTTATGTAACGGCGTTTTCAAAGTCCTTCACTTTTTACATATAGGCTAAACCCCTTTGAAAAAAAAGATAAACAAAGGGGTGTTTCTTTAGAAGTGTCAAGTTGGTTACTTATTCCCTATTCCTTATTCCTTATTTGAATAAGGAATAAGTAACTGGTTACTTATTCCTTATTCTCAGAACACCAAATAGGGAATAAGTAACTGGTTACTTATTCCCTATTCCTTATTTATTTTTTTTATAATTTTTTGCCCGAATTGTAAGATAGTAAATAAGTAACTGGTTCCTTTATAGGGAATAAGTAACTGGTTACGTATTCCCTATTCCTTATTTATTTTTATAACTATTTTTCCGAAATGTAAAATAGTAAATAAGTAACTGGTTACTTTAAAGGGAATAAGGAACTGGTTACTTATTCTCTATACCTTATTTATTTTTTTATAACTATTTTCCCGAAATGTAAAACAGTAAATAAGTAACTGGTTACTTATTCCCTATTCATTATTTATTTTTTTATATTTTTTTCACGAAATGTTTTTGAAATAGTAAATTAGTAACTGGTTACTTTATCCTTATTTTTTCAACTGGATTTTAATATGGTTATTATTTTACTCCATCTCGCCATTCCTTATTTTCCAGAACACTTAATAGGGAATAAGTAACTGGTTTGCGTCTGTCGTTTGTTAAATTTTTCCAATTTTAATACCTCTGACGTCATAGTCCATTTGCAACCAAACTTAGTACGGTTGTTAATTGGCACATGTGCTTCAAAACGTCTGTCTGTTTGTCGGGTTGTTATAGTTATTGAACTTATTGCTTCAATTGATTCAATTTAATTAGGGGCTTTTTTTTTTTTTTTGAGTTTTCAATTAGGGGTTATATGTTAAAATCATACTGACAATTGTACTACGGCATTTCCAACAGAGTTTTAAATCAAACAAATTAAAAGATATAACTGACACGGTACATAAAGTAGTTAAAACTTTAACTCAATTGATGGATACTCGAGTTATTATCTAATATAATGCAAGATTTTATTCAGATAATGTATGAAACTGAAAGCCAAACTACAAAATATTAAAATAGAGAAACAAAAAATTAAACAACTATTTTGTGTGATCTGAAAAGGGAAGTAATTTAAGCAGCATATATCTAAATTTGAACTTTAAATTTCGAAGAAATACTTCCGGTTCGGCATCCTGAAAAAAATTGTGAAAAACTTTCTCAATCAGGAAAGGTCAGCTTATGATTTTTTACATATATACTGACCTTGTTTCAAGGGGTTGCACTTAATAAAGGCACATGTCTACATTTTCGATATTTATAATAGACTTTAAAGAATTATTTTTTTTTACAATTTTTCACTACACGCGACAAAAACAAAAATATTTAATTTGGAAAAAAGGGGGAGGTGTGTAAAATTCCTCAAGCTGATCCACAACCTGTGGAAGAATCCCCACGCTTTCAATCCCAATGGGACTGGGATGGTTAAGGAGTAGGGTCCATGGGGTCCACAACCTGTATAGTCCATATCCCTACCAATTTCCGGTTTGTCCGTAATATGGGTCAGAAAAAAATGTAAATTAAACCCAAGGGTATAGGTTGTCCCCCTGTGGAAGAATCTCCACGCTTTCAATACATATGGGACTGGGATGGTTAACGAATAGGGTCCATGGGGTCTACAACCTGTATAGTCCATATCAATACCAATTACCGGTTTGTACGGAATATGGGTCAGAAAAAAGTGTAAATTAAGCCTTAGGGTATAGGTTGTCCCCCTGTAGAAAAATCCCCACGCTTTCAATCCCAAATGAGACTGGGATGGTTAAGGAGTAGGGTTCATGGGGTACTGCCTATATAGTCCATATCCCTACAATTTTCCGGTTTGTACGGAATATGGGTCATAAAAAAGTGTAAATTAAGCCTAAGGGTATTGGCCGTCCCCTGTGTGGAAGAATCCCCACGCTTTCAATCCCAATGGGACTGGGATGGTTAAGGAGTAGGGTTCATGGGGTTTACAATCTATATGGTCCATATCCCTACCAATTTTCGGTTTGTACGGAATATGGGTCAGAAAAAAGTGTAAATTAAGGCTCAGGGTATAGGTTGTCCCCCCTGTGGATGAATCCCCACGCTTTCAATCCCAATGGGACTGAGGTGGTTAGGGAGTAGGGTCCATGGGGTCAACAACCTATATAGTCCATATCCCTACCAATTTCCGGTTTGTCCGGAATATGGGTCAGAAAAAAATGTAAATTAAGCCTAAGGGTATAGGTTGTCTCCCTGTAGAAAAATCCCCACGCTTTCAATCCCAAATGAGACTGGGATGGTTAAGGAGTAGGGTTCATGGGGTACTGCCTATATAGTCCATATCCCTACAATTTTCCGGTTTGTACGGAATATGGGTCATAAAAAAGTGTAAATTAAGCCTAAGGGTATTGGCCGTACCCTGTGTGGAAGAATCCCCACGCTTTCAATCCAAATGGGACAGTGATGGTTAAGGAGTAGGGTTTATGGGGTCCACAACCTATATAGTCCATATCCCTACCAATGTCCGGTTTGTCCGGAAAATGAGACAGAAAAAAGTGTTAATTAAGCATAAGGGTATAGGTTGTCGCCCTGTTGAAAGATCCCCACGCTTTCAATCCCAATGGGACTTGGATAGTTAAGGAGTAGGGTTCATAGGGTCTACAACCTATATGGTCCATATCCCTACCAATTTCCGGATTGTACGGAATATGGGTCAGAAAAAAGTGTTAATTAAGCCTAAGGGTATACGCTGTCACCCCTGTGTAAGAATCCCCACGCTTTCAATCCCTATGGGACTGGAATGGTTAACGAATAGGGTCCATGGGGTCTATAACCTATATAGTCCATATTAATACCAATTACCGGTTTGTCCGGAATATGGGTCAGAAAAAAGTGTAAATTAAGCCAAAGGGTATAGGTTGTCCCCCTGTAGAAAAATCCCCACGCTTTCAATCCCAATGGAACTGACGTGGTTAGGGAGTAGGGTCCATGGGGTCCACAACCTATATAGTCCATATCCCTACCAATTTCTGGTTTGTACGGAATATGGGTAAGAAAAAAGTGTAAATTAAGCCTAAATGTATAGGCTGTCCCCCCTGTGGAAGAATCCCCACGCTTTCAATCCAAATGGGACAGGGATGGTTATGGAGTAGGGTTCATGGGGTCTACAACCTTTATAGTCCATATCCCTACCAATTTCCGGTTTGTCCGGAATATGGGTCAGAAAAAAATGTAAATTAAGCCTAAGGGTATTTGCTGTCCCCCTGTGGAAGAATCCCCACGCTTTCAATCCAAATGGGACAGTGATGGTTAAGGAGTAGGGTTCATGGGGTCTACAACCTTTATAGTCCATATCCCTACCAATTTCCGGTTTGTCCGGAAAATGAGACAGAAAAAAGTGTAAATTAAGCATAATGGTATAGGTTGTCGCCCTGTAGAAAAATCCCCACGCTTTCAATCCCAAATAGGACTGGGATGGTTAAGGAGTAGGGTTCATGGGGTCTACAGCCTATATGGCCCATATCCCTACCAATTTCCGGTTTGTACGGAATATGGGTCAGAAAAAATGTAAATTAAGCCTACGGGTATAGGTTGTCCCCCTGTAGAAAAATTCCCACGCTTTCAATCCCAATGGGACTGAGGTGGTTAGGGAGTAGGGTCCATGGGGTCCACAACCTATATAGTCCATATCCCTACCAATTTCTGGTTTGTACGGAATATGGGTAAGAAAAAAGTGTAAATTAAGCCTAAGGGTATACGCTGTCCCCCTGTAGAAAAATTCCCACGCTTTCAATCCCAATGGGACTGAGGTGGTTAGGGAGTACGGTCCATGGGGTCCACAACCTATATAGTCCATATCCCTACCAATTTCCGGTTTGTCCGGAATATGGGTCAGAAAAAAGTGTAAATTAAGCCTAAGGGTATAGGTTGCCCCCCTGTGGAAAAATCCCCACGCTTTCAATCCCAATGGGACTGAGGTGGTTAGGGAGTAGGGTCCATGGGGTCCACAACCTATATAGTCCATATCCCTACCAATTTCTGGTTTGTACGGAATATGGGTCAGAAAAAAGTGTAAATTAAGCCTAAGGGTATAGGTTGTCCCCCCTGTGGAAAAATCCCCACGCTTTCAATCCCAATGGGACTGAGGTGGTTAGGGAGTAGGGTCCATGGGGTCCACAACCTATACAGTCCATATCCCTACCAATTTCCGGTTTGTCCGGAATATGGGTCAGAAAAAAGTGTAAATTAAGCCTAAGGGTATAGGTTGTCCCCCCCTGTGGAAAAATCCGCACGCTTTCAATCCCAATGGGACTGAGGTGGTTAGGGAGTAGGGTCCATGGGGTCCACAGCCTATATAGTCCATATCCCTACCAATTTCTGGTTTGTACGGAATATGGGTCAGAAAAAGGTGTAAGTTAAGCCTAAGGGTATACGCTGTCACCCCTGTGTAAGAATCCCCACGCTTTCAATCCAAATGGGACTGGGATGGTGAAGGAGTAGGGTTCATAGGGTCTACAACCTATATAGTCCATATCCCTACAAATTTCCGGTTTGTCCGGAAAATGAGACAGAAAAAAAGTGTAAATTAAGCATAATGGTATAGATTGTCGCCCTGTAGAAAAATCGTGGGGATTTTTCCACAGGGGGGACAACCTATACCCTTAGGCTTAATTTACACTTTTTTCTGACCCATATTCCGGACAAACCGGAAATTGGTAGGGATATGGACTATATAGGTTGTGGACCCCATGGACCCTGCTCCCTAACCATCTCAGTCCCATTGGGATTGAAAGCGTGGGGATTTTTCCACAGGGGGGACAACCTATACCCTTAGGCTTAATTTACACTTTTTTCTGACCTATATTTCGGACAAACCGGAAATTGGTAGGGATATGGACTATATAGGTTGTGGACCCCATGGACCCTACTTCCTAACCACCTCAGTCCCATTGGGATTGAAAGCGTGGGGATTTTTCCACAGGGGGGACAACCTATACCCTTAGGCTTAATTTACACTTTTTTCTGACCCATATTCCGGACAAACCGGAAATTGGTAGGGATATGGACTATATAGGTTGTGGACCCCATGGACCCTACTCCCTAACCACCTCAGTCCCATTGGGATTGAAAGCGTGGGGATTTTTCCACAGGGGTGACAACCTATACCCTTAGGCTTAATTTACACTTTTTTCTGACCCATATTCCGGACAAACCGGAAATTGGTAGGGATATGGACTATATAGGTTGTGGACCCCATGGACCCTACTCCCTAACCACCTCAGTCCCATTGGGATTGAAAGCGTGGGGATTTTTCCACAGGGGGGACAACCTATACCCTTAGGCTTAATTTACACTTTTTTCTGACCCATATTCCGGACAAACCGGAAATTGGTAGGGATATGGACTATATAGGTTGTGGACCCCATGGACCCTACTTCCTAACCACTTCAGTCTTATTGGGATTGAAAGCGTGGGGATTTTTCCACAGGGGGGACAACCCTTACCCTTAGGCTTAATTTACACTTTTTTCTGACCCATATTCCGGACAAACCGGAAATTGGTAGGGATATGGACTATATAGGTTGTGGACCCCATGGACCCTACTCCCTAACCACCTCAGTCCCATTGGGATTGAAAGCGTGGGGATTTTTCCACAGGGGGGACAACCTATACCCTTAGGCTTAATTTACACTTTTTTCTGACCCATATTTCGGACAAACCGGAAATTGGTAGGGATATGGACTATATAGGTTGTGGACCCCATGGACCCTACTTCCTAACGACCTCAGTCCCATTGGGATTGAAAGCGTGGGGATTTTTACACAGGGGGACAACCTATACCCTTAGGCTTAATTTACACTTTTTTCTGACCCATATTCCGGACAAACCGGAAATTGGTAGGGATATGGACTATATAGGTTGTGGACCCCATGGACCCTACTCCCTAACCACCTCAGTCCCATTGGGATTGAAAGCGTGGGGATTTTTCCACAGGGGGGACAACCTATACCCTTAGGCTTAATTTACACTTTTTTCTGACCCATATTCCGGACAAACCGGAAATTGGTAGGGATATGGACTATATAGGTTGTGGACACCATGGGCCCTACTCCCTAACCACCTCAGTCCCATTGTGATTGAAAGCGTGTGGATTTTTCCACAGGGGGGACAACCTATACCCTTAGGCTTAATTTACACTTTTTTCTAACCCATATTCCGGACAAACCGGAAATTGGTAGGGATATGGACTATATAGGTTGTGGACCCCATGGACCCTGCTCCCTAACCATCTCAGTCCCATTGGGATTGAAAGCGTGGGGATTTTTCCACAGGGGGGACAACCTATACCCTTAGGCTTAATTTACACTTTTTTCTGACCTATATTTCGGACAAACCGGAAATTGGTAGGGATATGGACTATATAGGTTGTGGACCCCATGGACCCTACTTCCTAACCACCTCAGTCCCATTGGGATTGAAAGCGTGGGGATTTTTCCACAGGGGGGACAACCTATACCCTTAGGCTTAATTTACACTTTTTTCTGACCCATATTCCGGACAAACCGGAAATTGGTAGGGATATGGACTATATAGGTTGTGGACCCCATGGACCCTACTCCCTAACCACCTCAGTCCCATTGGGATTGAAAGCGTGGGGATTTTTCCACAGGGGTGACAACCTATACCCTTAGGCTTAATTTACACTTTTTTCTGACCCATATTCCGGACAAACCGGAAATTGGTAGGGATATGGACTATATAGGTTGTGGACCCCATGGACCCTACTCCCTAACCACCTCAGTCCCATTGGGATTGAAAGCGTGGGGATTTTTCCACAGGGGGGACAACCTATACCCTTAGGCTTAATTTACACTTTTTTCTGACCCATATTCCGGACAAACCGGAAATTGGTAGGGATATGGACTATATAGGTTGTGGACCCCATAGACCCTACTTCCTAACCACTTCAGTCTTATTGGGATTGAAAGCGTGGGGATTTTTCCACAGGGGGGACAACCCTTACCCTTAGGCTTAATTTACACTTTTTTCTGACCCATATTCCGGACAAACCGGAAATTGGTAGGGATATGGACTATATAGGTTGTGGACCCCATGGACCCTACTCCCTAACCACCTCAGTCCCATTGGGATTGAAAGCGTGGGGATTTTTCCACAGGGGGGACAACCTATACCCTTAGGCTTAATTTACACTTTTTTCTGACCCATATTTCGGACAAACCGGAAATTGGTAGGGATATGGACTATATAGGTTGTGGACCCCATGGACCCTACTTCCTAACGACCTCAGTCCCATTGGGATTGAAAGCGTGGGGATTTTTACACAGGGGGACAACCTATACCCTTAGGCTTAATTTACACTTTTTTCTGACCCATATTCCGGACAAACCGGAAATTGGTAGGGATATGGACTATATAGGTTGTGGACCCCATGGACCCTACTCCCTAACCACCTCAGTCCCATTGGGATTGAAAGCGTGGGGATTTTTCCACAGGGGGGACAACCTATACCCTTAGGCTTAATTTACACTTTTTTCTGACCCATATTCCGGACAAACCGGAAATTGGTAGGGATATGGACTATATAGGTTGTGGACACCATGGGCCCTACTCCCTAACCACCTCAGTCCCATTGTGATTGAAAGCGTGTGGATTTTTCCACAGGGGGGACAACCTATACCCTTAGGCTTAATTTACACTTTTTTCTGACCCATATTCCGGACAAACCGGAAATTGGTAGGGATATGGACTATATAGGTTGTGGACCCCATGGACCCTGCTCCCTAACCATCTCAGTCCCATTGGGATTGAAAGCGTGGGGATTTTTCCACAGGGGGGACAACCTATACCCTTAGGCTTAATTTACACTTTTTTCTGACCTATATTTCGGACAAACCGGAAATTGGTAGGGATATGGACTATATAGGTTGTGGACCCCATGGACCCTACTTCCTAACCACCTCAGTCCCATTGGGATTGAAAGCGTGGGGATTTTTCCACAGGGGGGACAACCTATACCCTTAGGCTTAATTTACACTTTTTTCTGACCCATATTCCGGACAAACCGGAAATTGGTAGGGATATGGACTATATAGGTTGTGGACCCCATGGACCCTACTCCCTAACCACCTCAGTCCCATTGGGATTGAAAGCGTGGGGATTTTTCCACAGGGGTGACAACCTATACCCTTAGGCTTAATTTACACTTTTTTCTGACCCATATTCCGGACAAACCGGAAATTGGTAGGGATATGGACTATATAGGTTGTGGACCCCATGGACCCTACTCCCTAACCACCTCAGTCCCATTGGGATTGAAAGCGTGGGGATTTTTCCACAGGGGGGACAACCTATACCCTTAGGCTTAATTTACACTTTTTTCTGACCCATATTCCGGACAAACCGGAAATTGGTAGGGATATGGACTATATAGGTTGTGGACCCCATAGACCCTACTTCCTAACCACTTCAGTCTTATTGGGATTGAAAGCGTGGGGATTTTTCCACAGGGGGGACAACCCTTACCCTTAGGCTTAATTTACACTTTTTTCTGACCCATATTCCGGACAAACCGGAAATTGGTAGGGATATGGACTATATAGGTTGTGGACCCCATGGACCCTACTCCCTAACCACCTCAGTCCCATTGGGATTGAAAGCGTGGGGATTTTTCCACAGGGGGGACAACCTATACCCTTAGGCTTAATTTACACTTTTTTCTGACCCATATTTCGGACAAACCGGAAATTGGTAGGGATATGGACTATATAGGTTGTGGACCCCATGGACCCTACTTCCTAACGACCTCAGTCCCATTGGGATTGAAAGCGTGGGGATTTTTACACAGGGGGACAACCTATACCCTTAGGCTTAATTTACACTTTTTTCTGACCCATATTCCGGACAAACCGGAAATTGGTAGGGATATGGACTATATAGGTTGTGGACCCCATGGACCCTACTCCCTAACCACCTCAGTCCCATTGGGATTGAAAGCGTGGGGATTTTTCCACAGGGGGGACAACCTATACCCTTAGGCTTAATTTACACTTTTTTCTGACCCATATTCCGGACAAACCGGAAATTGGTAGGGATATGGACTATATAGGTTGTGGACCCCATGGACCCTGCTCCCTAACCATCTCAGTCCCATTGGGATTGAAAGCGTGGGGATTTTTCCACAGGGGGGACAACCTATACCCTTAGGCTTAATTTACACTTTTTTCTGACCTATATTTCGGACAAACCGGAAATTGGTAGGGATATGGACTATATAGGTTGTGGACCCCATGGACCCTACTTCCTAACCACCTCAGTCCCATTGGGATTGAAAGCGTGGGGATTTTTCCACAGGGGGGACAACCTATACCCTTAGGCTTAATTTACACTTTTTTCTGACCCATATTCCGGACAAACCGGAAATTGGTAGGGATATGGACTATATAGGTTGTGGACCCCATGGACCCTACTCCCTAACCACCTCAGTCCCATTGGGATTGAAAGCGTGGGGATTTTTCCACAGGGGTGACAACCTATACCCTTAGGCTTAATTTACACTTTTTTCTGACCCATATTCCGGACAAACCGGAAATTGGTAGGGATATGGACTATATAGGTTGTGGACCCCATGGACCCTACTCCCTAACCACCTCAGTCCCATTGGGATTGAAAGCGTGGGGATTTTTCCACAGGGGGGACAACCTATACCCTTAGGCTTAATTTACACTTTTTTCTGACCCATATTCCGGACAAACCGGAAATTGGTAGGGATATGGACTATATAGGTTGTGGACCCCATAGACCCTACTTCCTAACCACTTCAGTCTTATTGGGATTGAAAGCGTGGGGATTTTTCCACAGGGGGGACAACCCTTACCCTTAGGCTTAATTTACACTTTTTTCTGACCCATATTCCGGACAAACCGGAAATTGGTAGGGATATGGACTATATAGGTTGTGGACCCCATGGACCCTACTCCCTAACCACCTCAGTCCCATTGGGATTGAAAGCGTGGGGATTTTTCCACAGGGGGGACAACCTATACCCTTAGGCTTAATTTACACTTTTTTCTGACCCATATTTCGGACAAACCGGAAATTGGTAGGGATATGGACTATATAGGTTGTGGACCCCATGGACCCTACTTCCTAACGACCTCAGTCCCATTGGGATTGAAAGCGTGGGGATTTTTACACAGGGGGACAACCTATACCCTTAGGCTTAATTTACACTTTTTTCTGACCCATATTCCGGACAAACCGGAAATTGGTAGGGATATGGACTATATAGGTTGTGGACCCCATGGACCCTACTCCCTAACCACCTCAGTCCCATTGGGATTGAAAGCGTGGGGATTTTTCCACAGGGGGGACAACCTATACCCTTAGGCTTAATTTACACTTTTTTCTGACCCATATTCCGGACAAACCGGAAATTGGTAGGGATATGGACTATATAGGTTGTGGACCCCATGGACCCTGCTCCCTAACCATCTCAGTCCCATTGGGATTGAAAGCGTGGGGATTTTTCCACAGGGGGGACAACCTATACCCTTAGGCTTAATTTACACTTTTTTCTGACCTATATTTCGGACAAACCGGAAATTGGTAGGGATATGGACTATATAGGTTGTGGACCCCATGGACCCTACTTCCTAACCACCTCAGTCCCATTGGGATTGAAAGCGTGGGGATTTTTCCACAGGGGGGACAACCTATACCCTTAGGCTTAATTTACACTTTTTTCTGACCCATATTCCGGACAAACCGGAAATTGGTAGGGATATGGACTATATAGGTTGTGGACCCCATGGACCCTACTCCCTAACCACCTCAGTCCCATTGGGATTGAAAGCGTGGGGATTTTTCCACAGGGGTGACAACCTATACCCTTAGGCTTAATTTACACTTTTTTCTGACCCATATTCCGGACAAACCGGAAATTGGTAGGGATATGGACTATATAGGTTGTGGACCCCATGGACCCTACTCCCTAACCACCTCAGTCCCATTGGGATTGAAAGCGTGGGGATTTTTCCACAGGGGGGACAACCTATACCCTTAGGCTTAATTTACACTTTTTTCTGACCCATATTCCGGACAAACCGGAAATTGGTAGGGATATGGACTATATAGGTTGTGGACCCCATAGACCCTACTTCCTAACCACTTCAGTCTTATTGGGATTGAAAGCGTGGGGATTTTTCCACAGGGGGGACAACCCTTACCCTTAGGCTTAATTTACACTTTTTTCTGACCCATATTCCGGACAAACCGGAAATTGGTAGGGATATGGACTATATAGGTTGTGGACCCCATGGACCCTACTCCCTAACCACCTCAGTCCCATTGGGATTGAAAGCGTGGGGATTTTTCCACAGGGGGGACAACCTATACCCTTAGGCTTAATTTACACTTTTTTCTGACCCATATTTCGGACAAACCGGAAATTGGTAGGGATATGGACTATATAGGTTGTGGACCCCATGGACCCTACTTCCTAACGACCTCAGTCCCATTGGGATTGAAAGCGTGGGGATTTTTACACAGGGGGACAACCTATACCCTTAGGCTTAATTTACACTTTTTTCTGACCCATATTCCGGACAAACCGGAAATTGGTAGGGATATGGACTATATAGGTTGTGGACCCCATGGACCCTACTCCCTAACCACCTCAGTCCCATTGGGATTGAAAGCGTGGGGATTTTTCCACAGGGGGGACAACCTATACCCTTAGGCTTAATTTACACTTTTTTCTGACCCATATTCCGGACAAACCGGAAATTGGTAGGGATATGGACTATATAGGTTGTGGACCCCATGGACCCTACTCCCTAACCACCTCAGTCCCATTGGGATTGAAAGCGTGGGGATTTTTCCACAGGGGTGACAACCTATACCCTTAGGCTTAATTTACACTTTTTTCTGACCCATATTCCGGACAAACCGGAAATTGGTAGGGATATGGACTATATAGGTTGTGGACCCCATGGACCCTACTCCCTAACCACCTCAGTCCCATTGGGATTGAAAGCGTGGGGATTTTTCCACAGGGGGGACAACCTATACCCTTAGGCTTAATTTACACTTTTTTCTGACCCATATTCCGGACAAACCGGAAATTGGTAGGGATATGGACTATATAGGTTGTGGACCCCATAGACCCTACTTCCTAACCACTTCAGTCTTATTGGGATTGAAAGCGTGGGGATTTTTCCACAGGGGGGACAACCCTTACCCTTAGGCTTAATTTACACTTTTTTCTGACCCATATTCCGGACAAACCGGAAATTGGTAGGGATATGGACTATATAGGTTGTGGACCCCATGGACCCTACTCCCTAACCACCTCAGTCCCATTGGGATTGAAAGCGTGGGGATTTTTCCACAGGGGGGACAACCTATACCCTTAGGCTTAATTTACACTTTTTTCTGACCCATATTTCGGACAAACCGGAAATTGGTAGGGATATGGACTATATAGGTTGTGGACCCCATGGACCCTACTTCCTAACGACCTCAGTCCCATTGGGATTGAAAGCGTGGGGATTTTTACACAGGGGGACAACCTATACCCTTAGGCTTAATTTACACTTTTTTCTGACCCATATTCCGGACAAACCGGAAATTGGTAGGGATATGGACTATATAGGTTGTGGACCCCATGGACCCTACTCCCTAACCACCTCAGTCCCATTGGGATTGAAAGCGTGGGGATTTTTCCACAGGGGGGACAACCTATACCCTTAGGCTTAATTTACACTTTTTTCTGACCCATATTCCGGACAAACCGGAAATTGGTAGGGATATGGACTATATAGGTTGTGGACCCCATGGACCCTGCTCCCTAACCATCTCAGTCCCATTGGGATTGAAAGCGTGGGGATTTTTCCACAGGGGGGACAACCTATACCCTTAGGCTTAATTTACACTTTTTTCTGACCTATATTTCGGACAAACCGGAAATTGGTAGGGATATGGACTATATAGGTTGTGGACCCCATGGACCCTACTTCCTAACCACCTCAGTCCCATTGGGATTGAAAGCGTGGGGATTTTTCCACAGGGGGGACAACCTATACCCTTAGGCTTAATTTACACTTTTTTCTGACCCATATTCCGGACAAACCGGAAATTGGTAGGGATATGGACTATATAGGTTGTGGACCCCATGGACCCTACTCCCTAACCACCTCAGTCCCATTGGGATTGAAAGCGTGGGGATTTTTCCACAGGGGTGACAACCTATACCCTTAGGCTTAATTTACACTTTTTTCTGACCCATATTCCGGACAAACCGGAAATTGGTAGGGATATGGACTATATAGGTTGTGGACCCCATGGACCCTACTCCCTAACCACCTCAGTCCCATTGGGATTGAAAGCGTGGGGATTTTTCCACAGGGGGGACAACCTATACCCTTAGGCTTAATTTACACTTTTTTCTGACCCATATTTCGGACAAACCGGAAATTGGTAGGGATATGGACTATATAGGTTGTGGACCCCATGGACCCTACTTCCTAACGACCTCAGTCCCATTGGGATTGAAAGCGTGGGGATTTTTACACAGGGGGACAACCTATACCCTTAGGCTTAATTTACACTTTTTTCTGACCCATATTCCGGACAAACCGGAAATTGGTAGGGATATGGACTATATAGGTTGTGGACCCCATGGACCCTACTCCCTAACCACCTCAGTCCCATTGGGATTGAAAGCGTGGGGATTTTTCCACAGGGGGGACAACCTATACCCTTAGGCTTAATTTACACTTTTTTCTGACCCATATTCCGGACAAACCGGAAATTGGTAGGGATATGGACTATATAGGTTGTGGACCCCATAGACCCTACTTCCTAACCACTTCAGTCTTATTGGGATTGAAAGCGTGGGGATTTTTCCACAGGGGGGACAACCCTTACCCTTAGGCTTAATTTACACTTTTTTCTGACCCATATTCCGGACAAACCGGAAATTGGTAGGGATATGGACTATATAGGTTGTGGACCCCATAGACCCTACTTCCTAACCACTTCAGTCTTATTGGGATTGAAAGCGTGGGGATTTTTCCACAGGGGGGACAACCCTTACCCTTAGGCTTAATTTACACTTTTTTCTGACCCATATTCCGGACAAACCGGAAATTGGTAGGGATATGGACTATATAGGTTGTGGACCCCATGGACCCTACTCCCTAACCACCTCAGTCCCATTGGGATTGAAAGCGTGGGGATTTTTCCACAGGGGGGACAACCTATACCCTTAGGCTTAATTTACACTTTTTTCTGACCCATATTTCGGACAAACCGGAAATTGGTAGGGATATGGACTATATAGGTTGTGGACCCCATGGACCCTACTTCCTAACGACCTCAGTCCCATTGGGATTGAAAGCGTGGGGATTTTTACACAGGGGGACAACCTATACCCTTAGGCTTAATTTACACTTTTTTCTGACCCATATTCCGGACAAACCGGAAATTGGTAGGGATATGGACTATATAGGTTGTGGACCCCATGGACCCTACTCCCTAACCACCTCAGTCCCATTGGGATTGAAAGCGTGGGGATTTTTCCACAGGGGGGACAACCTATACCCTTAGGCTTAATTTACACTTTTTTCTGACCCATATTCCGGACAAACCGGAAATTGGTAGGGATATGGACTATATAGGTTGTGGACCCCATAGACCCTACTTCCTAACCACTTCAGTCTTATTGGGATTGAAAGCGTGGGGATTTTTCCACAGGGGGGACAACCCTTACCCTTAGGCTTAATTTACACTTTTTTCTGACCCATATTCCGGACAAACCGGAAATTGGTAGGGATATGGACTATATAGGTTGTGGACCCCATGGACCCTACTCCCTAACCACCTCAGTCCCATTGGGATTGAAAGCGTGGGGATTTTTCCACAGGGGGGACAACCTATACCCTTAGGCTTAATTTACACTTTTTTCTGACCCATATTTCGGACAAACCGGAAATTGGTAGGGATATGGACTATATAGGTTGTGGACCCCATGGACCCTACTTCCTAACGACCTCAGTCCCATTGGGATTGAAAGCGTGGGGATTTTTACACAGGGGGACAACCTATACCCTTAGGCTTAATTTACACTTTTTTCTGACCCATATTCCGGACAAACCGGAAATTGGTAGGGATATGGACTATATAGGTTGTGGACCCCATGGACCCTACTCCCTAACCACCTCAGTCCCATTGGGATTGAAAGCGTGGGGATTTTTCCACAGGGGGGACAACCTATACCCTTAGGCTTAATTTACACTTTTTTCTGACCCATATTCCGGACAAACCGGAAATTGGTAGGGATATGGACTATATAGGTTGTGGACCCCATGGACCCTGCTCCCTAACCATCTCAGTCCCATTGGGATTGAAAGCGTGGGGATTTTTCCACAGGGGGGACAACCTATACCCTTAGGCTTAATTTACACTTTTTTCTGACCTATATTTCGGACAAACCGGAAATTGGTAGGGATATGGACTATATAGGTTGTGGACCCCATGGACCCTACTTCCTAACCACCTCAGTCCCATTGGGATTGAAAGCGTGGGGATTTTTCCACAGGGGGGACAACCTATACCCTTAGGCTTAATTTACACTTTTTTCTGACCCATATTCCGGACAAACCGGAAATTGGTAGGGATATGGACTATATAGGTTGTGGACCCCATGGACCCTACTCCCTAACCACCTCAGTCCCATTGGGATTGAAAGCGTGGGGATTTTTCCACAGGGGTGACAACCTATACCCTTAGGCTTAATTTACACTTTTTTCTGACCCATATTCCGGACAAACCGGAAATTGGTAGGGATATGGACTATATAGGTTGTGGACCCCATGGACCCTACTCCCTAACCACCTCAGTCCCATTGGGATTGAAAGCGTGGGGATTTTTCCACAGGGGGGACAACCTATACCCTTAGGCTTAATTTACACTTTTTTCTGACCCATATTCCGGACAAACCGGAAATTGGTAGGGATATGGACTATATAGGTTGTGGACCCCATAGACCCTACTTCCTAACCACTTCAGTCTTATTGGGATTGAAAGCGTGGGGATTTTTCCACAGGGGGGACAACCCTTACCCTTAGGCTTAATTTACACTTTTTTCTGACCCATATTCCGGACAAACCGGAAATTGGTAGGGATATGGACTATATAGGTTGTGGACCCCATGGACCCTACTCCCTAACCACCTCAGTCCCATTGGGATTGAAAGCGTGGGGATTTTTCCACAGGGGGGACAACCTATACCCTTAGGCTTAATTTACACTTTTTTCTGACCCATATTTCGGACAAACCGGAAATTGGTAGGGATATGGACTATATAGGTTGTGGACCCCATGGACCCTACTTCCTAACGACCTCAGTCCCATTGGGATTGAAAGCGTGGGGATTTTTACACAGGGGGACAACCTATACCCTTAGGCTTAATTTACACTTTTTTCTGACCCATATTCCGGACAAACCGGAAATTGGTAGGGATATGGACTATATAGGTTGTGGACCCCATGGACCCTACTCCCTAACCACCTCAGTCCCATTGGGATTGAAAGCGTGGGGATTTTTCCACAGGGGGGACAACCTATACCCTTAGGCTTAATTTACACTTTTTTCTGACCCATATTCCGGACAAACCGGAAATTGGTAGGGATATGGACTATATAGGTTGTGGACCCCATGGACCCTACTCCCTAACCACCTCAGTCCCATTGGGATTGAAAGCGTGGGGATTTTTCCACAGGGGTGACAACCTATACCCTTAGGCTTAATTTACACTTTTTTCTGACCCATATTCCGGACAAACCGGAAATTGGTAGGGATATGGACTATATAGGTTGTGGACCCCATGGACCCTACTCCCTAACCACCTCAGTCCCATTGGGATTGAAAGCGTGGGGATTTTTCCACAGGGGGGACAACCTATACCCTTAGGCTTAATTTACACTTTTTTCTGACCCATATTCCGGACAAACCGGAAATTGGTAGGGATATGGACTATATAGGTTGTGGACCCCATAGACCCTACTTCCTAACCACTTCAGTCTTATTGGGATTGAAAGCGTGGGGATTTTTCCACAGGGGGGACAACCCTTACCCTTAGGCTTAATTTACACTTTTTTCTGACCCATATTCCGGACAAACCGGAAATTGGTAGGGATATGGACTATATAGGTTGTGGACCCCATGGACCCTACTCCCTAACCACCTCAGTCCCATTGGGATTGAAAGCGTGGGGATTTTTCCACAGGGGGGACAACCTATACCCTTAGGCTTAATTTACACTTTTTTCTGACCCATATTTCGGACAAACCGGAAATTGGTAGGGATATGGACTATATAGGTTGTGGACCCCATGGACCCTACTTCCTAACGACCTCAGTCCCATTGGGATTGAAAGCGTGGGGATTTTTACACAGGGGGACAACCTATACCCTTAGGCTTAATTTACACTTTTTTCTGACCCATATTCCGGACAAACCGGAAATTGGTAGGGATATGGACTATATAGGTTGTGGACCCCATGGACCCTACTCCCTAACCACCTCAGTCCCATTGGGATTGAAAGCGTGGGGATTTTTCCACAGGGGGGACAACCTATACCCTTAGGCTTAATTTACACTTTTTTCTGACCCATATTCCGGACAAACCGGAAATTGGTAGGGATATGGACTATATAGGTTGTGGACCCCATGGACCCTGCTCCCTAACCATCTCAGTCCCATTGGGATTGAAAGCGTGGGGATTTTTCCACAGGGGGGACAACCTATACCCTTAGGCTTAATTTACACTTTTTTCTGACCTATATTTCGGACAAACCGGAAATTGGTAGGGATATGGACTATATAGGTTGTGGACCCCATGGACCCTACTTCCTAACCACCTCAGTCCCATTGGGATTGAAAGCGTGGGGATTTTTCCACAGGGGGGACAACCTATACCCTTAGGCTTAATTTACACTTTTTTCTGACCCATATTCCGGACAAACCGGAAATTGGTAGGGATATGGACTATATAGGTTGTGGACCCCATGGACCCTACTCCCTAACCACCTCAGTCCCATTGGGATTGAAAGCGTGGGGATTTTTCCACAGGGGTGACAACCTATACCCTTAGGCTTAATTTACACTTTTTTCTGACCCATATTCCGGACAAACCGGAAATTGGTAGGGATATGGACTATATAGGTTGTGGACCCCATGGACCCTACTCCCTAACCACCTCAGTCCCATTGGGATTGAAAGCGTGGGGATTTTTCCACAGGGGGGACAACCTATACCCTTAGGCTTAATTTACACTTTTTTCTGACCCATATTCCGGACAAACCGGAAATTGGTAGGGATATGGACTATATAGGTTGTGGACCCCATAGACCCTACTTCCTAACCACTTCAGTCTTATTGGGATTGAAAGCGTGGGGATTTTTCCACAGGGGGGACAACCCTTACCCTTAGGCTTAATTTACACTTTTTTCTGACCCATATTCCGGACAAACCGGAAATTGGTAGGGATATGGACTATATAGGTTGTGGACCCCATGGACCCTACTCCCTAACCACCTCAGTCCCATTGGGATTGAAAGCGTGGGGATTTTTCCACAGGGGGGACAACCTATACCCTTAGGCTTAATTTACACTTTTTTCTGACCCATATTTCGGACAAACCGGAAATTGGTAGGGATATGGACTATATAGGTTGTGGACCCCATGGACCCTACTTCCTAACGACCTCAGTCCCATTGGGATTGAAAGCGTGGGGATTTTTACACAGGGGGACAACCTATACCCTTAGGCTTAATTTACACTTTTTTCTGACCCATATTCCGGACAAACCGGAAATTGGTAGGGATATGGACTATATAGGTTGTGGACCCCATGGACCCTACTCCCTAACCACCTCAGTCCCATTGGGATTGAAAGCGTGGGGATTTTTCCACAGGGGGGACAACCTATACCCTTAGGCTTAATTTACACTTTTTTCTGACCCATATTCCGGACAAACCGGAAATTGGTAGGGATATGGACTATATAGGTTGTGGACCCCATAGACCCTACTTCCTAACCACTTCAGTCTTATTGGGATTGAAAGCGTGGGGATTTTTCCACAGGGGGGACAACCCTTACCCTTAGGCTTAATTTACACTTTTTTCTGACCCATATTCCGGACAAACCGGAAATTGGTAGGGATATGGACTATATAGGTTGTGGACCCCATGGACCCTACTCCCTAACCACCTCAGTCCCATTGGGATTGAAAGCGTGGGGATTTTTCCACAGGGGGGACAACCTATACCCTTAGGCTTAATTTACACTTTTTTCTGACCCATATTTCGGACAAACCGGAAATTGGTAGGGATATGGACTATATAGGTTGTGGACCCCATGGACCCTACTTCCTAACGACCTCAGTCCCATTGGGATTGAAAGCGTGGGGATTTTTACACAGGGGGACAACCTATACCCTTAGGCTTAATTTACACTTTTTTCTGACCCATATTCCGGACAAACCGGAAATTGGTAGGGATATGGACTATATAGGTTGTGGACCCCATGGACCCTACTCCCTAACCACCTCAGTCCCATTGGGATTGAAAGCGTGGGGATTTTTCCACAGGGGGGACAACCTATACCCTTAGGCTTAATTTACACTTTTTTCTGACCCATATTCCGGACAAACCGGAAATTGGTAGGGATATGGACTATATAGGTTGTGGACCCCATGGACCCTGCTCCCTAACCATCTCAGTCCCATTGGGATTGAAAGCGTGGGGATTTTTCCACAGGGGGGACAACCTATACCCTTAGGCTTAATTTACACTTTTTTCTGACCTATATTTCGGACAAACCGGAAATTGGTAGGGATATGGACTATATAGGTTGTGGACCCCATGGACCCTACTTCCTAACCACCTCAGTCCCATTGGGATTGAAAGCGTGGGGATTTTTCCACAGGGGGGACAACCTATACCCTTAGGCTTAATTTACACTTTTTTCTGACCCATATTCCGGACAAACCGGAAATTGGTAGGGATATGGACTATATAGGTTGTGGACCCCATGGACCCTACTCCCTAACCACCTCAGTCCCATTGGGATTGAAAGCGTGGGGATTTTTCCACAGGGGTGACAACCTATACCCTTAGGCTTAATTTACACTTTTTTCTGACCCATATTCCGGACAAACCGGAAATTGGTAGGGATATGGACTATATAGGTTGTGGACCCCATGGACCCTACTCCCTAACCACCTCAGTCCCATTGGGATTGAAAGCGTGGGGATTTTTCCACAGGGGGGACAACCTATACCCTTAGGCTTAATTTACACTTTTTTCTGACCCATATTCCGGACAAACCGGAAATTGGTAGGGATATGGACTATATAGGTTGTGGACCCCATAGACCCTACTTCCTAACCACTTCAGTCTTATTGGGATTGAAAGCGTGGGGATTTTTCCACAGGGGGGACAACCCTTACCCTTAGGCTTAATTTACACTTTTTTCTGACCCATATTCCGGACAAACCGGAAATTGGTAGGGATATGGACTATATAGGTTGTGGACCCCATGGACCCTACTCCCTAACCACCTCAGTCCCATTGGGATTGAAAGCGTGGGGATTTTTCCACAGGGGGGACAACCTATACCCTTAGGCTTAATTTACACTTTTTTCTGACCCATATTTCGGACAAACCGGAAATTGGTAGGGATATGGACTATATAGGTTGTGGACCCCATGGACCCTACTTCCTAACGACCTCAGTCCCATTGGGATTGAAAGCGTGGGGATTTTTACACAGGGGGACAACCTATACCCTTAGGCTTAATTTACACTTTTTTCTGACCCATATTCCGGACAAACCGGAAATTGGTAGGGATATGGACTATATAGGTTGTGGACCCCATGGACCCTACTCCCTAACCACCTCAGTCCCATTGGGATTGAAAGCGTGGGGATTTTTCCACAGGGGGGACAACCTATACCCTTAGGCTTAATTTACACTTTTTTCTGACCCATATTCCGGACAAACCGGAAATTGGTAGGGATATGGACTATATAGGTTGTGGACCCCATGGACCCTACTCCCTAACCACCTCAGTCCCATTGGGATTGAAAGCGTGGGGATTTTTCCACAGGGGTGACAACCTATACCCTTAGGCTTAATTTACACTTTTTTCTGACCCATATTCCGGACAAACCGGAAATTGGTAGGGATATGGACTATATAGGTTGTGGACCCCATGGACCCTACTCCCTAACCACCTCAGTCCCATTGGGATTGAAAGCGTGGGGATTTTTCCACAGGGGGGACAACCTATACCCTTAGGCTTAATTTACACTTTTTTCTGACCCATATTCCGGACAAACCGGAAATTGGTAGGGATATGGACTATATAGGTTGTGGACCCCATAGACCCTACTTCCTAACCACTTCAGTCTTATTGGGATTGAAAGCGTGGGGATTTTTCCACAGGGGGGACAACCCTTACCCTTAGGCTTAATTTACACTTTTTTCTGACCCATATTCCGGACAAACCGGAAATTGGTAGGGATATGGACTATATAGGTTGTGGACCCCATGGACCCTACTCCCTAACCACCTCAGTCCCATTGGGATTGAAAGCGTGGGGATTTTTCCACAGGGGGGACAACCTATACCCTTAGGCTTAATTTACACTTTTTTCTGACCCATATTTCGGACAAACCGGAAATTGGTAGGGATATGGACTATATAGGTTGTGGACCCCATGGACCCTACTTCCTAACGACCTCAGTCCCATTGGGATTGAAAGCGTGGGGATTTTTACACAGGGGGACAACCTATACCCTTAGGCTTAATTTACACTTTTTTCTGACCCATATTCCGGACAAACCGGAAATTGGTAGGGATATGGACTATATAGGTTGTGGACCCCATGGACCCTACTCCCTAACCACCTCAGTCCCATTGGGATTGAAAGCGTGGGGATTTTTCCACAGGGGGGACAACCTATACCCTTAGGCTTAATTTACACTTTTTTCTGACCCATATTCCGGACAAACCGGAAATTGGTAGGGATATGGACTATATAGGTTGTGGACCCCATGGACCCTGCTCCCTAACCATCTCAGTCCCATTGGGATTGAAAGCGTGGGGATTTTTCCACAGGGGGGACAACCTATACCCTTAGGCTTAATTTACACTTTTTTCTGACCTATATTTCGGACAAACCGGAAATTGGTAGGGATATGGACTATATAGGTTGTGGACCCCATGGACCCTACTTCCTAACCACCTCAGTCCCATTGGGATTGAAAGCGTGGGGATTTTTCCACAGGGGGGACAACCTATACCCTTAGGCTTAATTTACACTTTTTTCTGACCCATATTCCGGACAAACCGGAAATTGGTAGGGATATGGACTATATAGGTTGTGGACCCCATGGACCCTACTCCCTAACCACCTCAGTCCCATTGGGATTGAAAGCGTGGGGATTTTTCCACAGGGGTGACAACCTATACCCTTAGGCTTAATTTACACTTTTTTCTGACCCATATTCCGGACAAACCGGAAATTGGTAGGGATATGGACTATATAGGTTGTGGACCCCATGGACCCTACTCCCTAACCACCTCAGTCCCATTGGGATTGAAAGCGTGGGGATTTTTCCACAGGGGGGACAACCTATACCCTTAGGCTTAATTTACACTTTTTTCTGACCCATATTCCGGACAAACCGGAAATTGGTAGGGATATGGACTATATAGGTTGTGGACCCCATAGACCCTACTTCCTAACCACTTCAGTCTTATTGGGATTGAAAGCGTGGGGATTTTTCCACAGGGGGGACAACCCTTACCCTTAGGCTTAATTTACACTTTTTTCTTACCCATATTCCGGACAAACCGGAAATTGGTAGGGATATGGACTATATAGGTTGTGGACCCCATGGACCCTACTCCCTAACCACCTCAGTCCCATTGGGATTGAAAGCGTGGGGATTTTTCCACAGGGGGGACAACCTATACCCTTAGGCTTAATTTACACTTTTTTCTGACCCATATTTCGGACAAACCGGAAATTGGTAGGGATATGGACTATATAGGTTGTGGACCCCATGGACCCTACTTCCTAACGACCTCAGTCCCATTGGGATTGAAAGCGTGGGGATTTTTACACAGGGGGACAACCTATACCCTTAGGCTTAATTTACACTTTTTTCTGACCCATATTCCGGACAAACCGGAAATTGGTAGGGATATGGACTATATAGGTTGTGGACCCCATGGACCCTACTCCCTAACCACCTCAGTCCCATTGGGATTGAAAGCGTGGGGATTTTTCCACAGGGGGGACAACCTATACCCTTAGGCTTAATTTACACTTTTTTCTGACCCATATTCCGGACAAACCGGAAATTGGTAGGGATATGGACTATATAGGTTGTGGACCCCATAGACCCTACTTCCTAACCACTTCAGTCTTATTGGGATTGAAAGCGTGGGGATTTTTCCACAGGGGGGACAACCCTTACCCTTAGGCTTAATTTACACTTTTTTCTGACCCATATTCCGGACAAACCGGAAATTGGTAGGGATATGGACTATATAGGTTGTGGACCCCATGGACCCTACTCCCTAACCACCTCAGTCCCATTGGGATTGAAAGCGTGGGGATTTTTCCACAGGGGGGACAACCTATACCCTTAGGCTTAATTTACACTTTTTTCTGACCCATATTTCGGACAAACCGGAAATTGGTAGGGATATGGACTATATAGGTTGTGGACCCCATGGACCCTACTTCCTAACGACCTCAGTCCCATTGGGATTGAAAGCGTGGGGATTTTTACACAGGGGGACAACCTATACCCTTAGGCTTAATTTACACTTTTTTCTGACCCATATTCCGGACAAACCGGAAATTGGTAGGGATATGGACTATATAGGTTGTGGACCCCATGGACCCTACTCCCTAACCACCTCAGTCCCATTGGGATTGAAAGCGTGGGGATTTTTCCACAGGGGGGACAACCTATACCCTTAGGCTTAATTTACACTTTTTTCTGACCCATATTCCGGACAAACCGGAAATTGGTAGGGATATGGACTATATAGGTTGTGTACCAGCTTGAGGATATTTCTATAGCTCCCCCCTTTTTCTGAGGTTTTATTTTTTTTTGTTCGCGTAGTAAAAAAAAATTGTAAAAAAAATAATTCTGGAGAGTCTATTATAAATATCGAAAATGTAGACATGTGCCTTTATTAAGAGCATTCCCTTGAAACAAGTTAAGTATATCCATCTTATTTATATGTAAAAAATCATAACATAAGCTGACTTTCCTGATTGAAAAAGTTTTTTACAAATTTTTTCAGGATGCCGAACCGGAAGTATTTCTTCGAAATTTAAAGTTCAACTTTAGATGTTTGCTGCATAAATTGACTTCCCTTTTCAGATCGCACAAAATAGTTGTATAATTTTTTGTTTCTTTATTTTAATATTCTGTAGTTTGGCATTCAGTTTTATACAATATCTGAATACAATCTTGCGTTATATTAGATAATACTCGAGTATCTATCAATTGAAGTAAAGTTTTAACTACTTTAAGTACCGTGTCAGTTAATTCTTTTAATTTGTTTGATATAAAACTCTTCTGTATGAAAAGCCAAAGTGCAATTTTCAGTATGATTTTAACATATATTAATAAAGCCCTCAATTGAATAAATAAGTTAAATAACTATTACAACCCGACAAACTGACAGACGTTGTGAAGCACATGTGCCAATTAACAACATTACTAAGTTTGGTTGCAAATGAACTATGACGTCAGAGGAATTAACGTTTGAAATAGTTACCAGTTAGTTATTCCCTATTTAGTGTTCTGGAAAATAAGTAATGGCGAGATGGATTAAAATAATAGCCACATTGAAAAAATATTGTGCTTCGAAAATCCAGTTGTAAAAATAAGGAAAAGGTAACTAGTTACTAATTTACTATAATTTACATTTCCGGTAAAAAAAATAAAAAATAAATAAGGAATAGGGAATAAGTAACCAGTTACTTATTCCCTATTTGGTGTTCTGAGAATAAGGAATAAGTAACCAGTTACTTATTCCTTATTCAAATAAGGAATAATGAATAGGGAATAAGTAACCAACTTGACGCTTCTTGTTTCTTTAATCTTTACAGGTCGTCCCGAAAAAAATACAATAGAAACAAATTAAGAATGTGTTCACACCTGATTTTGTATAAGATTACAGCATGTTTAAGTTGAATGTTTACAGTACCTCAAGGCACAGTTTTAACAATGTAAAGCTTGATTTTTATGTTTTTGAAAATACATAAAAGAACATACTAAATAAAAAAATCTTTCTTTTTTTTCTTCTTTTTTTTTCAGTAGTGATGCATATATAGACTTTTTCAATTTCTAGGGAAAAATCAAGCGTGTCATATGACAAGCGTTAAATCATATCATTTTTTTTTAGTACATAAGTTTATTTGCATAAAGACCATAATAGGAAAGGTATTTATTAGCACATTTTCACCCAGCGAAGGGTCAATGGCTACAAACAAAACGTTCCATTTAGAGATAAAGATTTCATTTTTTTCTCAATTTCTTTTGCATTGTTGCAGGGCAGTTTTGCCGTTTTAGAAGCTGGCTCCGTTAGAGCTGGAAAATCCATTTATTCGAATTTTGCTCCTTTACTTTTGCAGTGATTAATGGTTGTTAGAAGTTGGTTCGGTAAGAACTGAACATTCCATTAATCCTAATTTTTACTCTATTACTTTTGCAGTAATTAATGTTTGTTTTGCCCTTAGAAGCTGTTAATCAATTCTAATTTTTACTCCTTTACTTTTCAGTGATGCAGGGCGGGTTTGCCCTCTTAGAAGCTGGTTCCGTTAGAAGTAAAAACACGACAAATATTCTGATTAAGAACCTGCTTGATGCATGTAAGTATTTTACGATGGAAAGCCAGACACCTTTGTTTTTTGCAAAATTAAATGTTTTGTCATTAAACTTTGCTATTCTTTATAACATGTCGAAAATATTAAATTGAAAACAAAAAAAAATATCATTTGATTAGAGTTTTTTCCCGAAATTATAATCTCATAAATCAGTGAATGTTTAATAGGTGTGGAAAAAGAAACGAATTTTGTAATTTTGCTTTTAATTTTTATCTAAGTTTTCTTTTCTCTTGCTTTCACTAAATCAGAATTCCATTATAAGAAAAGTATTTTGTAGTTATTTCCGGTTTGTCCTACTGGCTATTCGGATATGCCTTTGGCTTTGGAGAAGGAAACTTCTTTATTGGTTACAGCGGATTTGCTTTGCATGGCATCGAAGATACCCAGTATGCATTCTGGTTTTTCCAGTACGTCTTTGCGGCAACAGCAGCTACAATAGTATCCGGAGCGGTTGCGGAACGGTGTGACTTTTTCGCATACCTAGTGTATAGTTCTTGCATAACAGGTATGGCGAATCTACGTCTTTACAGATTCTATGTAATTTAGTCTGTACATTATCTTTTCAACCTTTTCTTAAAGCTTCTTGTAGAGTCCTTGCATTCAAAGCATGTTAAGCCTTTTTTTTAAACAAAGACAATTATAATCTTAGTTGCATGGAAAAAAATATTATGAATGTAACAAAAAAACATTTTAAGTCAACTTAGTCGGACATTATCAATATGACCGTTATGAGACGAAAAAGTATCATTAAATTATGCCTTATTTATTTATTTATTTATTTATACCTTTTATTAATGGAAAAAAGTTGCAAACAACAAAAATCAACAGGTGATATTCACAAAAACTTTGACAAGATAGTTTGATTGATTTTCTGATCGTAATCTGTTCAATGTCCTGTCGGGGTAGCAGGACAACATATACTAGGCAAAAAAAGAAACGTTACATTGGTTTTCTTTTAAGATTTATTCGAAACATATTTTGTTTTGAATTTTTCATATAAAGATTAGGCAATAAACGGGGTTTTCTTTCAAATTTGCGTATTCAAGGCTTATTTGAACGTCATTTTTCAATTTTTACCAAATTTTCAAAATTTACGTGTCGAAAATTCAATTAAGCCAGTGATTATGGTCGTTAAATGTAACAAATATCACGGTGATCAAAAGGTCGCACTTAAATGTTGAGAAATGGTAAGTCAGACACGTAGCGTTAACGTCAAAAGTTGAAGCAAATCTCTTCTTTCGTGTTGGGTACAGGAATTACAAAAATACAGGTGATTAATCATTTCAAAAACTTTAGAACAACTATCCATAGACCAGAGACTCGTGTCAGAGGTGGCAGAACAATAATCGGCGAGACCGGAAGTAGCAGAATACCATAACCAACGCGAGTTTAGAACAGGCGTTGCCGCTTTATTTTTCTTCGTAATCGCTTCGTTAACGGTGCTAAACCTTAACTCGTGTAAATGGATAAAATTCTAATCTAATTTTCATAAACACTGAACGTACGCGGTCACGCCAAGCTGACGTCATTGTTTTAAAAAAGACGTTCTCTGAATTACGTTTCTTTCGCGTAATGACGTTAATGAATTGTATCATGCCTGAAATTGCCATATATAAGTAAGAATCACCTTTTTTTAACGGAAAAATCTAAATCTAACAGAAATTTGGTAACTTTCAACATTTTGTCATTTTTTATTTTACTGAATTTTGTTTTTAGAAATCCCACCGGAAACCGTTGCAAAATATCCCATCCCTGTAGTTTGACAGATGGTATAAGGTCCCAAAATTCTGAATTCAACTTTATTTTCATCGAAATGCTGTCAGATATTCAAAATGAATGGTTAGTCAGGAAAGATAATGCTTTGCAAACTTGATTTTCTACAATATCTAGGTAAAACCTTAAAGAGATGTTAAATTCGAATTAAAATCAGATTTACTGGATTTTAGTCTCTTCAGTATGACCAAGGATACGTTTATTCAATGAAGTTACAACTTTTCTTTTGTTATAGAAATTTTATCAAATAAAATATAAGTGTAACGTTTCTTTTTTTGCCTAGTATAAAAACACATCACAAAATATTGAGAAAACCAAGGCCAATCCAAAAGACTAGAAAGATAAAACAATAAACATAATTAAGTAGAGAAGTAAATAGATAAAGCAAAACAGTACAAAACCATGCCATTAAAGTTTATATACAATAATATATATGAAAATAAATTAGAGAACGTACTTTTAGAGATTATGACGGCAGAGATGTAATTTTTACGGTAGTGACATGCCACAGGTTGCAAACAAATGTACAACAGATTTCATTGCGTGATATCTGTTCTGTTAGTTTGTTTGAATGGTGATGAAACGAGACAGCTGTTTGCAATTTCAAGATATTGAACTTATGCATTTCACGTTCTTTCATTTTTAATTTCAGGTTTCATATACCCTGTTCTAACACATTGGGCGTGGTCATCGGAGGGTTGGTTAGCGCAAGGGATCACAGTTGACGGCTTTGAAATTTCATATAACGTAAGGATAAATTTTGGTAAACATAAAAATGACTTTAGTTACTGAAACCAACTAAAAATGTAAAAAAGTGTTCCAAAAAAACACAAGTTATTTGAATATAGAGAATAGACGGTAACGTTCGGCGTTTTTAACTGATTATGTTAATATTGTGTCGATCATATATGTAGGATTTTGCCGGAAGTGGTGTTGTACACTGTGCAGGTGGTGTAGCAGCATTCGTTGCAACGGCTGTAATGGGACCGAGGATTGGTAGATTTGACAAAGAGACCGGAAGTCCGGTAGACATCAAAGGTCATTCGGTACCTCTGGCTGGTTTAGGTGGATTTATCCTTCTCTTCGGTTTCTTGGCCTTCAATGGATCATCTCAGGGTGCCATATCAAGTCCAGGTGATGGCGTTGCTGTGGCTACGGCTGTTAGAAATACTGTTTTGGGCGGAACAGGTGGCGCTTTCTTGACCTTGACACTTAACAGAATCAAATGGTTTGGAGATAGTAAATGGAGTTTCCTGACAACTTTAAATGGGTGCCTCGCTGGAATGGTAGGTGATAAATACATTTTAGAATAAATACTATATTTCTATCATATTCAATTTCTACGATCATTGAAAACTTAAAGGTAAAATTCTTGTCGAGTCTTAAGCAAATGAAATTTTACATTTTGTGAAATCAATTTAAAATCGATAGAGCAATATAATGTCTTTAATTACAAAATGTTAACATCGCCTACCATGTCAGAGGCACTCATCTAGAGTTTTGATTAATAGTTCATGTTGGGGAAAGAGTTGGCAACTTACTTGTCTTCAAAAACTAGTAGTCAAGTTATTAACAACAGCGCGTTGGTATCAAATCATTACAAAGAAATGACTTGAAATCAAGTAACTACCTAAAAACTTCTCCAGTATTCAGATAATCGAGAACCCCATTAGAGCCTCAATGGTGTGTCCTGATTATACCTTTTTAATTAATTTCAAAGATTCTTAATTTTTTAGGTCGCAGTATGTGCATCTTGTAATCAAATTACAACATACGGAGCATTTTGTGTTGGCGTGTTTGGAGGCGTGTCATATATGATAACCACGTGGGCAGTCCTTAAATTGAAGGTGGATGATCCTCTGGATGCTACAGCAGGTACTCTTTAAAATAATGGCGACAATCTTTGAATATAAATAGAATTCTTATCAAAGGAACAAATAAGTAAACATTTGAATAAATGTAATTTACATACTTTGCAAGTTTTTAAATTCCCAAGGTAAAGGTTTCTTCGATTTTATAAGTAAACCAATGACAATAATGAATATTTCATTAAAGAATAAATGTGGTTGATTTGCATTTTTAAATGACTTAAGCGTGACATTTTTAATCATTTGTGTTAAAAATACATCTCCAATTAATGTCAATTGCATGTTCAAATAAATAATTGATATCGATTACATTTTAGATTATTGATAAGCGGTATCAATTACATTTTCAACTAATTGATGTCAATTACATTTTTAAAGAATTGATGTCAATAACATTTTCAAATAATTGATGTCAATTACATTTTTAATAATTGATGTCAATTAATTTTAATTACAGTTTCCGAATTATCTTAATTTCAATAACATTTTCTTATAATTGATATAAATTATTACATTTCTAATAGTTGAAATATATTATAACAGTTTCAAGTAATTGATATCAATTACAATAAAAGTAACCAATATCAATTACATTCTAATAGAAGAAAATGAGATGTGGAATAAGTGTACGCGACACAACCTACATTATAAACGTATATTTTAAATATCCACAATGGAAAACAGCCAGCAGCTGTTAAATTAATATGTATCAAGATACATGTTCAAATATATTATATTGTAGGTGATAAGTCTTGGAAAAAAGCTTGAGAGATTTACAAAACGACTGATTCTATTCTGTACTATATCAAGTATATAAAAATGACATCGTTACAAACGTTCATTTATTTGCAGTACATCTTGGCGGTGGATTTTGGGGAGTGATTGCTACAGCTTTCTTCTCTACAGACTTTGGTATTCTCTACTATTGGGATACAAGATCAGGCTGGGTGAGTATTTGCAACCTCTGGAAAACGATCTTCTAGCACTGATCCAAATATGAGAGTAAACGGATCCTAACTCTTTACTTTAGTAGTGAAGAAAAGACCTGAGATCTGTATCCAGTTTTTATAGGTACATGTAGCTGTACATGGTCATCTGAGAATGAAATGTCATGTACGATTCAGTACAATGTCAATGTGTACGCAAGTTGTCATACATTTCTTACTGAACGAAAAAAAAAATGATTAAAAACAAAATAAATCTTGTCATACTGCTGTATAACATAATTGTCATGTTAAATCAACACCTTTGTATATGTCTTATATCGACTAAATGTACGATTTTTAATTGAAGCATTTAGCATGGCAGGTAGCTGGAGTGACCTCGATTATTTGCTGGACTGGTGTACTAAGTTTTGTGATGTTCTTTCTGCTGAAAGTGTTCCATGTTTTGAGAGTATCATTTGAATATGAAATCAAAGGTAAGTAATAAAAATTCCTGTTAATCTGTTTGCAGCATCCACACATGAGAAAGATTTGAAATTGAGACATATGGGTTGGTATGATAGAACTACATGTGCTTTGCGACTTTTATGCCCAATCTACGAAAGTACGGGGCATATAGTGCTCGGGTCCGTTCGTCCGTCTGTCACAAATGTGGTGAGATGGGACATAAAGGCACATAATGTCTTTTTGACATATTCTTGTTTCATCTGTCAGACATCTACTTCCTGTTAAGGGTGTGATGGTATCTGTGACCCACGAACATTTCATTATTTTCTTTTACTTCCGCCTGTTTTCAATGAAATGAAACAAGGTACCTTTCCAATAGCGATCACTTGCAATATTATTCATGAAGTAGTGCTATATTGTACTGTATCAGAAGTCCAAACTATGCATACCGTGTTTGAAATTTTTTTGTCATGTACCAGTATTACATACAAATGATATTAACTTTTCCCTATACTCCCTTCATTAATAACTACCTTTCTTCAATCAGGACTGGACATTCCCAAGCATGGTGAACCAGCTTATCCGGCGGAAGCATACGGTCATGGATGGGGAGAGGTGGGCGATGCTTTGGGTTCTATGATGTATAAGCTGAGGAACGAAGAAAAGAAATCACAGAAGAATACAGGTAAGCAACCTATGAAAAACAAAACAAAAATATACAATCTATCACCAGAGGGAGCGTCTATCAACACCGACACAAATCTATCACCAGAGGAGAGGGCGCGTCAATCAACACTGACGGTGTTGGTAGACGTTTTCTCTGGTGATCGATTGCATACCCGTGTAATAAAAAATTGAGTTTTCGTGCTGTTATGATTTTAAAAACGAAAGACTATGGAATATGTGCCAGAAAGACGTGATCCACATATAGATATTATTTTTATAAATGAATAATTTAAGCTTAAAATAAAATCATTTAAACCCATACATCTAGAGAGAATAAGGGGCACTTCCGAACTACACATTAGAATTACAGGATAACTTTGTTTTTAAGGCTATGGGAAATTTATAGTACAAAGTATTGCAGAGGGTTTCACATTGCCAGAGGATTGGCGTGTATTCCCTGATATTCTTGTTAGAAATTGTCTTTATTTTCGGAAAAGTTAACCTTAATCGTTTCAGCGAGTGATACATGTAATATATTCTCTAAATGAGAATTAATGGATGTGTTTTAACTTTTATTTCAGAATCACCGGAAGTTGATTATATGCAAAAGGGTAGGAATGGGAGCACACACACCAGTTTTTCAAACCTTTCTCAAGTGACCAATGGATCAGTGGAACAGCTTCCAGCAACACAAACAGTGAAAACAAGTCTATAACATGTCGGTGCAAAGACAGATCCAAGATGTACTTATAAATTGTTTGTATAATCTTAAGCTGCGCCCTGAAAGTAGTGCAAATATTTTTTAAACCAGCTCCATAATGTGACTATAAGAAGTGGTGGCACCTAGCGATTACTAAGTATAATGTATAATGGATATTTCAGGCGTGAAATTAAACTTTAATGATCATGGAATGTAATATACAAAAATTGAAATCCATATTTTGTTACGTATACTGTTATTTTAAACATTAAGAAATCTATTTTTAAACATTATAATGGAGAATTAAATATACCCTTATACATTTTAAACTCGTTACATTTTCATTTCATAAATTTCCTCACATTACAGATGGATTTAAACATATTGTTTTTGCTTTTTGTAGCATTAAACACTGGTAAATCAGGAAAAAATATTCTAAATGATGTTTTAGTGAAAAACTTTGTTTTGGATAACTGATGTTAACGTGTTTAATGTCTAACTTTATCAATAGCCATATTCTTTATATATTTTTTAAATGTGAGTTTCGAATTCTTTATTGAGTATTATTACTATATAAATAAAGAAAAATAACCATTATGTTTGTTTATATTTTGACTTATTTGCATTTACAGTTATATACTATAAATGCCAAAAAGAGAGTGATCAACAATGTTGATTTGTCTATATTTTTCCCTTTCCTATAGGTTAGCGCCTTGATAATCTTAGTGCATAGTGATAGAAAAGTTATAAATATGCCTTGTATCTGCTCGAATATATAAAAGAAGCATAGGGGGAACAAACGGGGCATTCAATGTTTTTAGTCAGAAAAGGTCAAGACAAAATCAGTAGGTATAAAAGCCAGCAAAATGAAATACACACAACACATACACACACACACACGCACACAAACCAATGTTGAAATATTTGCCCGAATAAAAAAAAATATATATATTTTTTTGTCAAAAACTTATATTCTTTTTTCAGATTATAAGAAGCATTTGTTAAATCAAAGATCATGTTAATATTATCAAATTAAGACCACTACAATATATATTTTGAATAATCTTTGTACAAAATGTAGATAAATCAGTACATGTACAATGCTGAGTTCTATGCTTAATATCTTCTCTATTTATATATAAGCCTTTTACTGTCTTGACTGGGAGGATAATATAAAATCAAGATATAAAAAGATCAAGCAATCTATTTGTTGAATATATAGCTGTCAGATTTGCCACTTATTTTATACATTTCCCCATTGTGGCTAGTTGTAGTTGGAACTTCTAGTTATATTTTAATCCAAACTTTAAAATAAATGCTAAAAACTAAAGTTATTATCTTTAAGAGATAGTCTTCACTCCAGGTGCAAAATTATGTGCATAAATTCTATTTAAAAAGGTTCACTTCGCTTTTAATAACATATGATCTTAGGATCCTTTCGTTTATCAAAGATTCGGTAAAAAGTTCTTCTAATGATTTCCTCTTACACCTTTCCTTGTTTTGTATGAATATGACGATTTGCTTTATGTAGGTCAATTTTTTTTTTCTTTTATATATTTCGTGGGCAAAAATGAGGCTTAAAATAGTCACATAGCTTATACATATTCAAATTGACCGAGTGACTGATTTACATAAATCATTGCTTGATATTTTGATCTGTAAATAGTGATGAAATGAATGAACTTTTTTACAGTCAATAATAGTGATGCGACAAGGATGTCCTATGTTTTGTTTGTTCTTGTTTATTACAAAGAAAATAAAATGAAATAGTTATCAGATATCTTAATTAATTTTTAAGAGCGACTATGCTACTGGTAATTACTGTCTAAAGAACAATATTATGAATTCAAAATTAGTACGTTTTGATACTATTTTATAATCATTTGGCTATAAAATGGGTGTGCGACAGGGTTGTCCGATGTTATGTTTATTTTAGACGTTTTAACCTTTGGAAAATATATAAATGTTTACAGATTGCTACAAGTTGATAAAAAAAAAAGTTAATAAGCTACTTTTTACAAATAAAATCATGCACGAAGATAATCTATATATTAAAATGTTATACGAAAGATTTAATTTTTGAACGTCTACTTTAGACTTGATGTGCTTTTAAAAATCAAAATTTTCTGCTTTGCGTCTTTTGATGCATACATGATACGAATTGGACATATTAGCTGTTACATAAACAATTCTCATGCATTTACACAGAACTATATGAACAATGATATACTGTTAACTAAAACAAGCTTCAATCAAACCGTCAATACACGTTTAAATAAAACTAATGTCAGGTTACATGTATAATTACGCAATAAATGACCATTTAACATAAACATCTCAAGAAGTCTTTATCATCAATACACCACATCATATTTGTAACACATTGAGCTGGTATGTTTTTCACTATAACAACGATATTAGGCAATAGCAATAAAATGTAAAGATATGTCTATATTGTTACCTCGTAAATACTTCAAGAATGTCGGGGTTGACCACGACAAATACCTCAATACTAGTTTTCATTTGTCATCGAAGATTATGCTGTGGCATAATTTTTATCGAATGAAAAAAGTTTTATTTATTTAGAATTTAAATAAAAAAGACAATAATGATTATAGTTGGATTACACGTAGTGTTTTTGATTTTCCAATTTCTTATAGAATCTGGTAAGATTTAATTTTATTTTGTTTATTATTGACTAGCAATAAAATTAGATATGTTAAAAAGATATATTAATATTCTATCTATTTTAACCGAAAGAAAAGATCATATTTATAAAATATTGTGTTAAATTTAAATTGATTTACTCAATTCAAAATTTTAAAGATAATGGTCACCCAGAAGAATGTTTTATATGTTTTTTTTTTCTTATTTTATTCTGAAATCTGCCAAACATTTAATAACGAATAATTAAGTTCACTTTGAGGTCCTAAACGATAAATGCGTATTTTAATTCTTCATTTTTTTTAAATAACTTTTTGAAATAAAAAATTAAAACAGTAAGAAGTGCACCATCTATATCTTTTTTTATCATATTTTAAGGAAGCAAAAGATATAATCCTAAAAGCGTTATACATAGATAATATTTCTTTAAACACTGTCGTTTGATATCATTTTAATTGCTAAAACACCAAAAGAAGATAGGGTCACTATTTTCAATTAACTAATTAATTAATCCATTTGAAGTACCGTATGATGAAAAAAAAAGACCGAAATAGATTCACCTCAACGTTATAAAGGAGTAGGTTCGCAAACAGCTTATTTTGGCCCTAAATCAGGTCATATTTTTAAATTCATTTTTCAGATAAGACTATTGTGACTTATTAGTGCAGAATAATTGCTTGTTACAAAACAAAACTAATTTTAACTTTTTTTTTGCAATTATGATGATGCAATAACTTCATATTGTGACGCTAAAATTTAAATATGCTTATTTCATCAGAATTTCGCCATTCTCCGCTTATTTTTTTTTTGTGAAAATGACATTGACTCCACCCCTCGCCCTTAAATATTTAGGCTTTAATTTTACAAATACATTGTTTCCTTCATGTTTCAACAAAAGATTTGATGGGCGAGGGTATGCCCCATATAGAAAATCCCATAATTGTGACTGAAAAACTGGTTATTTTTATCCCAAAAGTGACAATACATTTATTTAGACCATTTTTGAAGTGTCAGTGTGCTATAAAATTGACCATTACGCCAAAAACAAATCATTTCACATCTAGCACTGCTATCCAGCTAAACATACAAATATTTTTCTAAACAAACCTTTTGTAATATTTGCATATTATTTGCCAAATATGGGGGCTCGTGGCCTTGGTCCTTTCATCAACCAGCCAAGGAAATACAAAAACGACAATTACACGAACGCTCTTTTTCTGTTGAATATAACTTGCAATCGGTGTGGAATAAATTAGGTTAAAGGTATCACGTAATCATTATAACGTAAATTACTCTAGTCTGAAACTGTTCAGTGTTTGTTTTTAGGAGAGGCAAATACAGGTCAGAATCTCCTGGTGGTTAGTAAACATGAGCCCGCCACTGGTGGAAACTTAGTTCCCAGAACTCAGCAATCCCTGCTAGTGTCACGTGGACGTGGGACTGGTGTAAAGCGTTTTATTTTTCCGTCGCAAGCCCATGATGCATTTTTACCACAGGGATTGCTGTCTGATCCAGTTCCTGTACGTGCTGCAGCGCCAACTGTTATCAGTCCAGCAGCAACAACAAGTTCCGGCTCCGGTTTTGATGGAATTACACAATCTATTAATAACATTATTGCGTCTGTGAATAAAAATAGTAATAATATTTTAAATGCAGTTCAAACAGACGTTTCTAAGAACACAAATACATTGTCGGGACTAATCAAAGTAGCAGCAGAGAAGCAAATTAACGCCATTTTGGCAAATGTTCTTGGAGGACTAGTTGTGAATAAACAAAAAGCAGCACCAAATGTTCCACTGAAAACAAATACCGAACCAGTTCGAAACAATGTAGCAAACAGACGTTCACAAATGAACATTCCATTAGTTATAAGAAAGGAACCTGTTGCTAGCACTCAAGCTAAATCCAATATCGGAACAAATATTGCGCCTATTGCTTCATCTACTGGTATTTTGCAGAACATACGACCAACACGAATTCAAGCTAATGCTGCTAATCATAATACAGGACTTCAACCTCAAACGGATACTAATCAAGCTTTACAAACACGAGCATTAGCAACAAGAGTTCAAACCCCAATTTTACAAGTTCCATCTGCTTCAAGTAATGTTGGAAGACAACTTACTCACATTCCATCCGTTGAAAATCAATTAGCACAGTCAGCACGTGCAGGTGGTTCACCGACAATCAATACGGATTCTAGATCTCGCCAAGATGTCTCGAGACTTGGCTCTATAAATAGACCAAATCAATTAAGCGTAACAAGACAGTTTACTAGACGACAGCCTATTAGCACAAATAGAAATCTTCAGATTACTAGAACACAAACACAAACAAGAGCAAGACAACCAACAAATCAAATACAACAAGCTCAACCGGCTACAACAAGGAGAGTCCAATGTCCGTCACGTGCGAACTGCCGCGTGATCAATCCAGCAACTTGCAGACGACCATCTTTTATAACAGATGGTAATGGCAGACGTGTTTGCCGTGGTTGTGACGAGGATAGATGTGAATTTGGTGGATTTGAACGCAGATGGGGGCGTGGATTCGGGTGATCGTTATTCTAAAAAGGTACTTAGAGTGTACAAAATAAGGTTAAGATAAAATTATGTCATATAATTTTCGTTCATTTTTCTATTTTAATAGTTGCAAGGAATGCTTAATGTGAATGACTTCAAACAAATCAGCTTTCTAACTTGGGGTTTCTGTTCCTTTTGAAATGATTTTAGGATCACTGTATGTTAATGTTCTAAGTGAACAGATGAACAAACAAGTATTTATGGCCTTCATTTACACCTACGCTTAGGTCATCACCTTACTGCCTCAGCATTAAAAACCATATTATATGCATCGTATGTATGTGTATCGTGCAAATTACAAACCACTTCTTTATTATGTCAAGGTTTAAGTGATAATGTAAGATTTATTTGGATTGCTATCACGTTAGCTCATTCATTATTTTTCAGGTTAAAGGCATGCATTTGGTCGGGGATGAGACCGAGAACTAGCCAGTATTATCCAAGGATTTCCAACGATATATGACTTATGCCAGTCATGTATATATTAATTAAGCTATAGATATTCTATAAAAAAAATCGTTTGTACATGTATGTCGTCTGTTTGCGAATGAACAAGAGATTAAACTACATTTTAACAAAGGGAAATCATTTTATCATTATTTTTATATAAGTGTAAATAAATTTTATACAAAAGTAAATAAAATAACTTTTTATCATAATTCTTTTTTTTTAATTTGAATCCAAGACAAATATGACTATCAGCAAGTGATCATGTATTGTCAAATTCTAAATTGAATTGCCGACAATATTTATAAAGCAGACATTAGATTGTTTGTTGAACAGAAATTTAAAAATCTTATTTTATTAGTTTGACAATTATCTTACAAATGTACTTAGTACAAAGAATATTCGCTACGGTACCACAACTCTCAAAGTATACACAATAAGAGACTTTCGGAATTCTCAATTATGTAAGATTATGTAGCGTGGATTATTTCTTATATCTTTTTTTTTTTGGTTTGTTTGGTTTGTTTGTTTTTTTTCCCCCTTTTTTTTTGGGGGGGGGGGTTTGCCTTTTGCTTGTTTTGTTGGGTTTTTCTTTGTTTTTTTTTTTTTTTTTTACTTTTTCTCATTTTTTGTCTTATTAAAGACTATTATTTACATATATAATTCATATTTGAAAGGAGATACGACAGGGTAACCCAGTTTTACACTATCTTTTTACTTGAAAACTTACATAAAAACATCACTTCTAAAGATGTTAAGTCTAGCGTAGTCATCGTTTTTGATTATTGATTTGTCTGCGAAAAATTGTTAACACAGAAGAGATCAAATTATTAGGTACATATCGACATGTGACATCATTCTAGAAGTTGCATGTTGGCAGTGATGTGTCCGATTTTAATGATAAAAACCGTTTTATTACAGAAAAATTGCTAAAACAAGGTTACCGTTACCACAAATTAGTCAAATCTTTTACAAAATTTGCACATAAATATGGACATCTCATCGAAAAATTTGATTGTACACGTAGATTTCTGATTGTTAAAGGAATATCTCATCCTGACTTTTATAGCAATGTAGTTTATAAAGCACAAAAATTCAAAAACAACCTTATGGAAATTAAAAACTGGCTTAAAAAGGATACGAATTCAATATTTTAGTAAAATCTTTGCATTTGGTATGTTTTGGCAGAAATATTGATAGCTTGATAGTAACTTTAAAACCTTAAATTTTCACTTTGTATCCACTGTATTATTTATAAGCACCACAGCGATCAAGTATGTCGGTTCTGTATGGTGATACAACTCTTAATCATTCATTGTTTTGACGTGGGGTGTCGGATTTAGAACTGATGTATTTGATTCTTTTACATCAATCGATAAATGTTTCTTAGCTAGTTGTCAGTAACTTCGAGTGTTCTCAAGAGAGTTCCTCCTAGTCTTGTTGTTTTCGTACAGTATTTTGTCTTAGGTTCTCTCTTGTTGAATTGAACTTTTGTCGATTGAGTTTTACAGTGTGTTTTTTATATGTAGCTTTGTGCAAGCTTATCAATAGGGGGAAGGTTGGATCCAAAAAACTAGTTTAACCCCGCCACATTTTATATGTGCCTGTCCTAAGCCAGGAAACTTTGCCAAAGCCTTTGTTTGTCCTTGTCATTCTTTGTTAACTGTTTTATGTCAAGAATTGAGTCTTTCGTTGATGATTTAGGGATTGGTTTTGATACTTTTGTATTGTATTATAAGTCTTGGGCCAATGCAAGACGGTAAGCAGTGACCTATGGTCATGTTGAAGACTGCTTGCTGTTTTCCGTTGTGATTTTTTGAATTGCTGTTTGTTTATGTTTGTTGTGTCGCGTACACTTATTCCACATCTCAATAACGTATATTCTGTTTCTATCTCGTGCTCGCAATTGATAGGGATTATTACGTATTTACGAGTCGTGATAGGAACATCAGGAATTTTATACAAGACGTTTATTTTCTATTCCTGGGGTGATTTATTGATTTGCTCTCTCTCTTTCTTATTCGAACAAAATAAAGAGTGGTTGCAAAGCGAACAAAAAAAGTTATACATTGACTTGACATTCGACTCGAGACAAGGGAATACGTCAACACCGATTTAATGTTCTATATTTATTGTGTTTAGCTGTAACTCAAGCAAAGGGAAATAACTTAATAATGACTAGAACTGCAAGTACTCATAAATGTACTAAATATTTGAATTGTCCTTATAACATAATGAAATAGGTTAAAAAAAAAAGTATACGGTTTTTTTGTTGTTTTCTTAAGCGCTGCTGCCAACTAAATTTTTTTTATCAAAAGTCAGATTCAAAATATTTTTATATAGAATAAGCATGGTTCTTCTGTTCATTAGGAATCAAAATTACAACAAAGTTCCAGGCATAGACGCGTTTCGTCTATTCAAGACTCATCAGAAGCACTCTACTCAAAGATTAAAATACCAAACACTATATCATGAATATTAAAAGCATTGAACAATTAAACCAATACCGCCGAACTGGCCATGGAAACCAATATTATAATCATGACTAAGATCAATTTATGGTTAGGGTAAGAAGAACCTTACTGGTTTTGAAAATATTGAAATTTAAACGGACAATTTATAGCTTTTATATGTTTTCTTCAATACAAAAGTGTTGATGCCGGGACCAGCTAACCCTGGGAATTACACCTTTACCAGCAGCGCTAACCATCACTGATGTTAGAAATAAAAACTACAACAAAGTTCCAGAAATGAAACCATCGAGGCCAAATAGTTGAGATGCAGAGCTCTGTGTTATTCAATAACTAGGACATTAACAAAACTATATAGTCGGGAGGGGATACACAAATGACTAAAGAGTTGCTCGTTCTCAGAACCAAAACATGTGTTGAAAATGGCAAAAGACGTACCACGGGTCATTCGTTAATCGACACAAAAAAGAGACAAGTCAAGTAGCAACACGCCGTTAGTTGTAAACAAAATAATTTCAGCAACCTTCAGTACGAACTTACATCAAAACAAAATTGACTTCATTTGACCTTTAAGTTATACATGTATAAAGCAGTTTTTGCGTGTGTTGCACATTCCCGGCACATTGCATGTCTTTTTACGGTAGGCAAAATCCCCCGAAACTGCACGGTGAAAGTATAGGCTCCAAACAGCATGAATCACTCAACTGCTCTTTCATAATGCCAATAATATTCAAATGTAAAGATTTTTTACATTCCCTTGATATATCTTTTAAACCATGACCTTTTGTCTCATGATCTTACAAAATGTCATGGTATAAAGCAATATCTTTAAAGCTCCATATTAAACAGGTGAATCATATGATAACAAACCATACTTCAAATGTAGAGAATCTTGAGATTATGTGCTGAACATTGAAGCATTTAAGCAAAAAACTCCATTAAAAAGACGCTTTAAATTATGGACCGTCGGGCCCATTTTTCTTTGTCGGACGCAGCCGGGCGCTTATTAGTATGACCGGCTTCCCCTTTAATTGTCACTTTTTTCATTATTCTCTTTATATTGTAAGGGTCATACATTTCATTTTTGGGGCCATTATTCTATATCTGTATTTTTTTGGTTCATCAAAAGATCATTCTCTTTTCTTTATACCCAATCCACACCCTCATAAATACCAATGCAAAATCAGATCTTTTCGTGCCTTTTATTATAATGATATCTTAGTCAGTTTCAGAGTATAAAAATTTAGGAAGCATTATCACTAGTTATGAGAATTGCACAGCCAGTATTAAAAAAATATCAAAATAACCTTCAAAGGTGGGACAAAGGTCTTATTTGCGATTACAGAGAAACAACAACATTAGGAAATATCCAAACAAATGTTTCAAATACAGTTAAGACTTTAGAAAACTGTTCATTGTTTGTTTTAGGAGAAGCAAATAAAGGCCAGAACCTTCTGGTGGTCAATAAACATCAACCAGCCACTGGTGGGGAGTCCAAAATCCCTCTTAGTACGTGTCACGTTAACGAGGAACTGGTGTTAAATGCGTTTTATTTTTCCGTGTCAATCCCATGATGCCTTTTTACCAAAAGGGTTTTTCGTTCCGATACGTGATACACCGCTTATGGATACTTGTTTCTCAGTTTGTTCCCCAGGGGAATATAAGGCATTTGCCGTATAACACACAATACATTTTCTTAACATTCCGCGGGTAAAAAAATCCTTTTGCTAAAGTTCCTCTGGGGAACACTACAAGAAATGTTTATTTAAACATTGATTAAGTTTACAAAAAAAACCTCAAATTAAACATAAAGTTCATCTGGGGAACACTACAAGAAATGGTAATTTAAACATTTCCAAGTTCGGTAATTTTGTTATTACCTTTATTGATAAAGTTCCTCTGGGGAACATTACAAGAAATGTATAACGGAACTACTTTTCTCAATGTGCTTTTAAAAATATCAATGCGCTGTTCCCCCAAGGAACAAACTGAAGAAATAATTATCCAAGAGCTGATACACCCAGCAGCAACAACAAGTTCAGGTTTCGGTTTCGATTAAATTACACAATCTATAAACAATCTCATTTCGTCTGTAGATTCAGCACAAACGTTCCCAAGCACACAAATACATTGCCAGTTTTCATTTTAGCAGCAGAGCAGCAAATTAATGCCATCTTGGCAAATGTTCTTGGAAGACTGGTCGTAAATGAACAAAAAGCAACATCAAATGTAACAGACAGTTCGGAAAAAAGTACCGAAACAATTCATAACAATGTAAAAAAAGGGGGGAAATCATTTTTATTCTATTTAGAATCAAGTTTGTTATCTTGTTTCCAACGATTTTTTTATCCTTATTTCATCGCTAACATTGACAATAAACTCCAATTATTTGATCTTACATAGGAAATGGGTAGAATTGTTTCTTTAAAAGTTAGCCAAGCTGGAATACTAAAACTTCGGTACCCTCGTTATTGAGTATCAACAATCTTTGTAAAACTACGTCAAAATGCATTCCGAAAGCTAACTGAAGACCTTCGATTTCACTTAGAACTATTCCATGTGATTTGTCATTTTCTGAAATTTTCAAAATGTTTTGAGAACTTCTAACATATACGTATAAGTTTCCGGACCCATCTGTTGCCATCCCTTGTGGGTCTTTCACTTCCGGATGCTGAAAGAACACACTTTCCCCGCTTGACGTCACCTGATATATTTCATCAGCTAACGCAGTTGTGTAGTAAAATTTACCTGTAGAACTTATGTGAATGTAGTAAGGACGTTTCATGGTTTGAAATGATTTTTGAATGTCCCCATTTTCATCTAAAACTAAAATTTCATTACCTCCATTATGTGCATAAAAATATCCATTATTGCAGCTTACTTGGAAGCAACACGATGGTTTTTTCAAGTCACTTAAAGTAACAGATTCTGTATTAAAAATATGGTATCCTTTGTCCCGCATTGTGACTACAGCATGTTTTGTGTTTATGATACCAGCATCGAAAGGCTTACTCATCAAGGAGATACATTTTACATCAGTACCATCATGATTACATACGTAAAGGAAAGAATCTTGCATTGACGGCAACAAAAGTTTGTCCTCAACTATGCATCCTCTAACAATGATTTCTCCTGGTTTTAACTTAGAAGTCGGGAATTTGTAAAGCATGCGAAATTTTCTGTTGTCTGAAGTTGGTTTTGAAACTTGGACCTGTTTTAACATGGGCAACTCAATTGTTTTATATGATGAGGCAATGTGGCCAAATGAATCCAAAGTTAAACTTGTTGCGATCTTTTCAGTTGGTTTGTTGAATTGGAATTCAATATGTGGTGTTTTACTCAGTCTAGACTGAACACGGGATTCTATTTCGTGTGTTCTTTTATCCATCATTTTCACAGCTTGAAACAATTGTGGTTCAGTTGCGTTTTTTTCAAGCTCAGCTATGTTCTTCATACATTCAGCAACAAACTTCTGATAACTGCTCAGTTCGTTGATAACTTCGTTGCCCTTTTCCTTCAAAGATTTAAACTCATTACGAATTGTGTGTATGCTTTTCTTTTCCGCTCGGTTTATTTTTTTAATTATCGCTTCCTTCATTTGGAAAATATCTTTAATAACCTTTTCCTCCTGTTGTTCAAGATCAAACTCATTGAAATGCTTGGCCTGAGTATCTTTGATTTTACTTAAAACCGCTGACAAATCTCTCATTCTAGATTGTACGTCCTCAAAACAAAAACTTCCTTTCACGTTCTTGGCAGCCTTGTCTAATGTGAGAACATCTTTGCAGTTCTTGTGGTCATCCCCTAGGCAACTGTCACAAATGATGACGTCATGGCACGTGCAATAGCACGTGACGATTCTGTCTCGATGATTAGAACAGCTAGTGTTGTAGAGACCAGAAGAAAAGACGCCTGATTCTGACAATGGGATCACCATGTGAGGTAGCTTTAGACGTTTGTGAGGTTTGGAGCAAGCTTTGCACACCGCCTCTTGGCACTCGACGCACCAAAATTCTGCAGCGTAATGTTCATCGTCGCGAAGACATCCAGCACAGAAGCGATATTCTGAAGCCATCTAAAATTAGTACAAACAAAACAATATACACAATGGTATATATAGTATGGACAATGAACATAAAAATAAAGGTATAACAAAATTACCGAACTTGGAGGATCAATCTCAAATGTTCATGAGAAAAGACAAAACAAGGAAAACATACCGGAAAAGTTGAAGATCGCAATGGTCCTGACTTGGTACAGGCATTTAAAAAAAAGTGGTGTGTAAAACCAAGTTTTATGGCGCGCCAAACCTCCCCCTTCCATTGCGATCTTTGGGTCTGGTGGTTACACAAAACACAACACGGTTGTGAAGACATAATTCGAATGTTGAGGCAATCATCTCAGTACTACAAGGATGATTAAATGTAGATGAAATAAGTTTTGTTGATAAATATTTGAAGTCCGGTTGAGATTGATGTATTAAACATAAATTGATTGTTACAACGTGGCGATTTTATGCAACAATCGGGAGTGTTGACCCTTCTACACTTACCGTGACCTGTTCTGGTGAAATCAGCGTTTGTATGGCCCAGGGGTGGATCCAGAAATTTTAGAAAGGGGGGGGTCCACATACTGGGTTCTGTGGGCCAAAGGGGGGGGGTGGTCCAGACCAGTTTTGCTGAAAATCTACACAAAAATTTAAAAATTTCGGAGGAAAGGGGGAGTTCCGACCCCAGACCCCCCCCCTCACCTCTGGATCCGCCACTGTGGCCCGACCACGTTAATGCATCGTCCATATAGTTTTACCCTTGTCCGTCTGTCCGTAATACTTTGGTTCAGTTCTTGGTTAAGGTCCATTACCAGGATACTAGAAATTGGGGGTCAATGACATTTCACAACTAGATGGGTCTTAATTTGGTATGACTTCACCACCCATTAGAAATTAGGTCACTATGACATATATTCTATGCATGAACGACTTTTGTTAAGTTCTTGATTAAGTTCCATAACTTGGATACAAGATGTTAGGGGTTAATAATATTTCACCACTAGATGTGCGCTGGGTAAGATGACAACACCCACTAGAAATAAGGTCACTGTGACATATATTTTATGCATGAATGACTTTGGTTAAGTTCTTGGTTAAGGTCCAGTTGTTGGAGGTCAATGTTATTTTACCACTAGATGGTTCTTTGGTAGCACTACATTACCCACTAGAAATTATGTCACTGTGACCTATATTTTACGCATGAACGACTTTGGTTTAGTTCTTGGTTTAGTTCCATAACCCAGGTTATACACATTGGGGGTCAATGATATTTCAAGAACAGGAGGGCCATCCTGTGGCTAATAGGCACATTTTTTAGGGGTTTTTTTGTGTCTTTTTTTCGTGTTGTCGTTTGTTTACGTATCACAATTGATTCGTTATTCCAGAGTTTCTTCGATTTCCTTAGCAGAGTGTCACGTCTGACACAAAAAATGATTACACAGGGCTATGTTGGTCCGGGCCTCGGTCGCTGTCTTCACTAAAGAAATTTAACGGAATACATCATGCGCTTTTAGACAAATATCTGATTTCTTTGTCATAGTGTTTTGTTTTGTCTTCCCTAACTGGGTTTGACACGCTGAATTGACTGTTGGCAGCACGACAGATGTGTTATAGCAAGCAGGAACTGCTTACTCTTCCGGAGCACCAGAGTTCTGAAATTCACTCTCGTTGCGACTAGAGTTCGCGTTGTTAATTGATATTCAGTAGTTTTTGTGTTTCCGTGTTTTTTTTATGTTGTCTGTTTTTTGCTTCTTTTTTTTTTCGTCCTGTTCTCGTTTTGTCTGGGACATCCCTTTCGGACTTTTGACATACGGATGCCCCATAGGTACCTCTGCTTCTTTCAACGGAGTTTGTCTTTGCTTGTTCTTTGGAATGACCCATTGGTACTTCTTTGCTTCAGTCAACTGGGAATTATCGACCGTTGGTCTTTGTTCGGTTCCATACGAAACCTCATTATTATTTAGTTATGGACAAAGGTTTAAACTTTCATTAACATACATTTGTGTATGTAAACATGAAAACTGAAATAGACCGAGCAAAAACGCAATGAAGTCCTGTTCAATCCTTCTTATAATAATTATTCAAACAAACCTGAATTTGAGAAGATATATAATCAAAGAAAAACAAGTCAGCCAACAGGAAGTTTACGGGTAACCACGAAGAGTCACGTGTTGATTTTGTGAATGTTCAAATTAACTTATAGGTAAATCGATTCAGAAATTTAAATAGCATAAACACGTTTCGTATATATCTTTTGAAGTTTGGAGATTATCTATTCTTCCGTAAATGACTCTTTTCAGTGTGAGATGACCAGGTTGAGATGCGAGCACGTGCAGCGATCTCACACTGGTCAATTATCCAATAATAACCACCGGTACTGATATTGATCGATGATGTCGACCGATGAAATGCACTGTTATTTTATACTTTCGGTTTTTAGAATGAAGTCCTCTAAGGTTTCAGAATATAAAATTTAATTTCTTACGGAAGAAATAGGTACTTACACGCGTTCTTGGAAAACCGACAATGATCTTTCACTCGTGATAGCATTTTTTGGGTCTTTTGACTCGTTCCGCTGCGCTCCACTCGCAAAAAGACTGAAAAATTCTATCACTCGTGAAAGATCAGCCGTTCTTTTCCAAGACCTTATGTAAGAACCTATAATTCCCCGTCTACGAACGTAGAGGAGCATATAATGTTCGGATTCGTCGTTCCGTATCTGTCCGTTCCTCCGGAATCTGTCCAGTTCGGGTTACTGTACCACGAAGGAAGTATAGTACCATAATGAATCTTTATACACATACACATACATCAGGACATGAAAGTCTTATTAGGTTGATTGATTGCATAAAAAGTGGGTTTATACTTATACGTGAGTGTGTGTGTGTGTGTGTTTAACGCCCTTTATCGACGCACCTGGGCCATGTAGGGCGGTCAGTTTTACTGGTGGAGGAAACCGGAGTACCAAGGGAAAACCACCGACTTTGGGCAGGTAACACATGTAGGGCGGTCAGTTTTACTGGTGGAGGAAACCGGAGTACCAAGGGAAAACCACCGACCTTGGGCAGGTAACACATACAGGTGGGGAAGGTATAACAAACGGGACTCGAACACCGGTATTTAAACCAGCGCCTTTGACCACTCGGTCACCTATATACTTATAGGACCTGGTATGGTAAGGTTCATATTTTGTCCCCCATTTTATGGAAATGAACCTCAAGTAATCTAAGAAATGCACTATATAATTTTAGTCAAATGTTGTCAATTTATGCTTATGTTTTCAATTTTCCATAATCGTCTCAATTCTTCAACTGTATAGACCCATAAAACAGGTAAAATTGACAAAATCGAGGAAAAGATTCTTAAAATATCATTATTCCCTAACGGGCCTAGACTTTAACTGAAGTGAATTTTACTTTCAAGAATATAATCTTTGGATCAAAGTGGCGGAGGCACCCAAAAATTAAAAGCAATATTCCAAATTAAAGTTGGTTCAATTTCAGCTTTAACCAGAGAGCATGAAATACTTCACAAAATTGACATGTTCACCATCGGGAATCGAACCCGAGACCTCCAGGTTAACAGTCAGGCGCTCTACTTCTGAACCAAAGTTCAGGGATGAAGGCTGGCAATCTAAATCTACTAGGAAGGGGAGCAACCCCGTTACACAGCCAATTTGACAGGAATTGTGCATATCAGGGTCGTTTTGACATTCCGTCTGAAACTTTAATAACAAAATTGATAAAAACAAGTTCATTAATAAAATGGAAAATCTGCTCTGTACCAATTTTGTAGCTTTGGGCCAAATAGTGTCCCATGTCCTTTTCATGAAACATCCGAAGTAGGATATTATCATGAACCTTTTTTCACATAAGAATAGTCATAAATTGTACTCCGGGTATCAACTTTATGTGATTGCAACTAAGGGGGAAGTGTTGCGAGACTTGGCATTGTCCTTTGTGCATATTCTTGTTTGCACATTTGATACATAATAATTAAAAACAAAGCCAAACTATCTATGTATTGTCATCATTTTGAATGGATTCGAGGTCTTTGGAATTTATTACTAACCGAGTTTATCCTTGAATATTATATTTTCTTATGTACATTCAAGTGGAATTCATATTAAGCTGTTGCTTAGATGTAATGCTAAATCAGTTAAGGTCTCTGAACATGGTTGGACACATTTAGCTATCTTGTTTACGACAGACATTGGTTGTTGCATTTGAGCAAATCAACAAGGTCCTGGTTTACAAGAAAAACAATATCATTTGTCATTGATGAAAAACATGATCATTTTAAAACAAACCAAATATGTCAGATTTCTGTCAATTTGGCTGAATTTGGACAATTTTGGGTCATTTTATTTTCAATTTGTAGGTACATCCGTCTTCTTGACTCAGAAATTTTGTTACTGAATTCTAAAAATCACTCAATTTTCGAAAATTTTATTTCGTGGATTAAATTGAATTAAACTGTCATATGCATAAATCTTTTAATGAAATTATTTAGAGGAATCTGGATTGCTAAAAAAGATATTCATGTATTTAAAAAAAATTAAGTTTGCAACTCCTGTACTCAAAAATTTATCTTTCCATTCCGTTTACGAGGAATCACTGATTCATTACATTTATATTCGATGATCTAGATATGCTACCCTGTCCCATGATGCTTTCGTTAAAATCCAGAGGCTGTGCCGTTTGTAATTTTTTGGTCCAGTTGTCTTTGCCTAAGAAACTCTCTTTTACTAATTTGAATCTATAGTTATTATTTTTATACTTTTTTAAAGCGACGTAAGCGATACAGATGTTCAGATGTTCTCTTCGACAAATACATACCAGTCTCCCCGACATACTGAATATTACAATTATTTTGGGATCACGTTATTGAATAAATCAAATTTCATGTGTGTGAATTAACATCTTGTGTCGGTTTTGAAGAGAAAGTTCGTCCATTTGTACTAGGTTTCTGATTAACCTGTTGCACGTTATTACAGGATAAGACTTTAGGATATCCAAGAAATGAGCTATCAAAAGTATTACCAAGAAGCAAAGAGGCACCAATGTGGCATTCAAATGTAAAAAAGGGCAACGACAAAACCGGTAAACACGAACGAGAGCAGCACAAAGAAACATAATCAAAACACATACAAAAACACAAATCAACCGAACAAAAATCAAAAAGTGTTATGTGGATTGTTTTTTTGTTTTTTTTCGCTCTTGATGATTGGACTTATGGTTTGGAAGAATTTACGGTATTGGAAGAGTGACCGGATTTATATTAGATTGAAGGGTAATGTTGGATGTGGATATCCTTGCTTGTGATTTAAAGTTGTAGTTTTTATCATTCCGTAAAATCATGATTAAGGTTGTAAGGAGAGAAAGGGATGTTCGGTGACCAATCAGGACCGGACCGAAAGAATATGCATTCAGCATTATGTAAAAGAACAAGAGTCGTAAAGTTATTGCTAAAACTACTAGTGATTTCCCAACCCGACAATGTTCATAATAAACGCCAAACTCCTCACAGTTCCAGCTCCCGTCCATAACGGTCCGTACAGTAATAACCCTGACCTATGGATAAGACTACTGCGAAGTAGTTTGAATGAACGCAACAACAATGAAACGACTACAGAGATACTACCCGGATTAGTAGAAAAAGCAAGACATTTTAGCTAATGGGGGCAATAAAATATAAATGTAATATACATGTAAGGTACGTGGTGGTTGGTAAATAATGAAAGCTATCTCGTGTACAACTATACCATCATTAGAATATATAAAAGCATACATCCCAAGCACGGTGATACGTTTAACAACATCCTCACGCCACAGGAGACAAACTCTTCAAGCTGTGGTTTCATTATTTTTCGTGGGATACCAATTTTCGTGGCTTTCGTTGATGGTCTTGATCCACGAAATTTGATATCCCACGAAAAGGATATTCAGCATTAGTTTGAATGATGAAGACTTCAGAACCACGAAAAAAAAGAATCCACGAACTGGACCCATTTCATTAAACCACGAAAATTGGTACCCACGAAAATAAATGAATCCAGTATTGTTTCTAACAATTTTTTATTATCATTTTATCACTCAGCAGACAAACTCCCATTCTTTGATTTTCTGAAAATTAAACATTTAAGAGGCTGTTCATGAAGAAATCAGGCAAAAGCCTACAAAGTCTGGCACATGAAGAATTTTATCCCAGCAAATTTATTGTTTTAATGTATTATATAATTATTGGACTCATATGTAAAGCAAAAGTCACCAGGATTCGTTTTGAAAGCATCATGGATGACTTGTGATTTAGTCTTAAAGTTCATGAACAAAGCAACCAAATTTTGCAAATATGCAAGAGTTATCTCCCTTTTCTGCATATTTTCAATGCATTCTATATAAATTATATAACAGTATTCATTTCTATTAACAAAAAATCTGCATTTGTTTTGGGGAATGGATTTTAACCTGATGTGAAATCAATAAAAAAATTTGAAAAACAAAATTTGTCATGTGCCAGCTATTGCCTGGGTTTTGCTTGGACAGCCTCTTAAGCCTGGAATAAATGTGTAATTATTGTTTCTTTGAACTAGCCAAGCTGAAAGACTAAAACTTCGGTACCTTCGTTATTGAGTATCAACAATCTTTGTAAAACTATGTCAAAATGCATTCCGTAAGCATATCGAACACCATCGTTTTTACTTAAAACTATTCTATGTGATTTGTCATTTTCTGAAATTTTCAAAATGTTTTGAGAACTTCTAACATAAACGTATAAGTTTCCGGACCCATCTGTTGCCATCCCTTGTGGGTCTTTCACTTCCGGATGCTGAAAGAACACACTTTCCCCGCTTGACGTCACCTGACATATTTCATCAGCTAACGCTGTTGTGTAGTAAAATTTACCTGTAGAACTTATGTGAATGTAGTAAGGACGTTTCATGGTTTTAAACGATTTTTGAATGTCCCCTTTTTCATTGAAAACTAAAACTTGACCTACGCCATTTGCATAAATTTGTCCATTATTGCAGCTTACTCCGTAACAACATACCGTTTTCTTTAAGTCACTAACAGTTAGAGATCCTGTATCGAAGATATGGTCTCCTTTGTCCTTCATTGTGACTATAGCACGTTTTGTGTCTATGATACCAACATCATATGGGCTACTCTTCAATTTTATGCATTTTACATCAGTACCATCATGATTGCAAACGTAAAGGAAAGGTTTTTCGTATGATGGCAATAAAAGTTTGTCCCCAGCAATGCATCCTCTTTGAATTTTTTCTCCTGGTTTTAAGTAAAAAGTTGGAAATTTGTAAAGCAGACGAAATTTTCTGTCGTCTGAAATTGGTTTCGGAACTTGGACCTGTTTTAACACGGGTAACTCAATTTCTTTTTCTGATGAAACAATGCGACCAAATAAATCAAAACTTGTTCTGATTTTTTCTGCTCCTGTGATGAATTGAAATTCAATATGTGATGTTTTACTTAGTTCAGACTGAACACGGGATTCTATTTCGTGTGTTCTTTTGTCCATCATTTTCACAGCTTGAAACAATTGTGGTTCAGTTGCGGTATTTTCAAGCTCAGCTATGTTCTTCATACATTCAGCAACAAACTTCTGATGACTGCACAGTTCGTTGATAACTCCTTTGCCCTTTTCCTTCAAAGATTTAAACTCATTACGAATTGTGTGTATGCTTTTCTTTTCCGCTCGGTTTAATTTTTCAATTATTGCTTCCTTCATTTCGGAAATATCTTTAATAACCTTCTCTTCCTGTTGTTTAAGATCTAACTCATTGAAATGTTTGGTCTGTGTATCTTTGATTTTACTTAAAACCGCTGACAAATCTCTCATTCTAGATTGTACGTCCTCAAAACAAAAACTTCCTTTCACGTTCTTGGCAGCCTTGTCTAATGGAAGAACATCATCGCAGTTCAAATGGTCCTTTCCTAGGCAACTGTCACAAATGATGACGTCATGACACGTGCAGTAGTGCGTAACGTTTCTGTTTGGATGATTGGCACAGTTAGTGCTGTAGAGGCAAGATAAAACGTCTGTTTCTGACAATTGGATCACCATATGAGTTGGCTGTAGACGATTGTGAGTTTTGGAACAAGCTTTGCACAAATCCTCTTGGCACTCGACGCACCAAGAATTTGCAGCGTTATGTTCGTCGTTCACCCCGTCGTTACAAAGACATCCAGCACAGAGTCGATGTTCTGAAGCCATCTACAATTAGTACTAAAAATATTCACAAAGTGATAGAGTTTGTGCTTTATGGCATAGCAACACTCAATAATAATGGGTTATATACTATATAATGGCAATGAACATGAAAAGGATGATAAAATGTATAGATGAAGAATGTTTTGTTGATAAATATTTTATGTCCGGTTGAGATTGATGAATTTGAACAAACAGATTGTTACAACATGACGATTTTTTGCACCAAGCAGGAGCTGCTAACACTTCTACAACACGAGTTCACCTACACCTGTTCTGGTGAAATCCGCGTTGTTGGTTGCGGCCTTTTCACTGAACATTGCGTGTTGTCGTTTGTTTCAAAAGATTTTGTCTTTGCTTGTTCGCTTTTTCAGACTTTCGACATTGGAACGCCCTCTTAAGCTTCAATCAACTGGGAATTATCGACCGTGTGCCATTGTTTGGCTTTATAAACGAAAGTTATTGCGAACCCTCAGTATAGTGATGGTCAAAGGTTTAAAGACATAGAACCTTTCAATTTCGCAATTTTAAAAAAAATAATGAAATTCACACTTGAAGAATACAGTGTAAAACCTTTGAAGAAACTGTTAATTTAAAAAAAAAAAACCATACCAGAAAGTATTCTTTTTTCTTATAATTATTCAAACAAACCTGAATTTGAGAAGAAAAACAAGTCAGCCAGCCTCCAGGAAGTTTACGGGTAACCACGAAGAGTCACGTGTTGTTTTTGTATGCGTTCAAATAAACTTTAGGTAAATCGATTCAGACATTTAAATACATAAACATAGGTAATCTATCGATTACGAAGCTCGCCTCGTTGTGCAGTATTGTCACTTAGTGAGAATTGACTTTAAGGGGGTTCCCAACACCATTTTGACCTAGATATCGACCAAATAGAAAGTGTTAATTTTAATAAAAGAAAGCACATTTTTTACCAAATAAAATGCATACAATGATATATTATACATTTATGAATGCATTACATCCATAATTTTAAAAACCAATATGATTGCTAAAAATAAGTGGCCATCCATGCGGAAAATATAGGTCACAACCAGCATCCGAAGCATGCATTGTGCTTAGCATCACTAGGTGCACCTACCATACCAATATCATTGATGTGGCACTTGTCAGCCAAAAGCGTGTATGGATCTTAACCATTCTTCTGTAAGTGGATTCGGACGCCGACGCCGACTGCGGGGGTATCACATAAGCCCCCCTCACTTTCGTGAGATGAGCTAAAAACGTTTTGTGATTTTTTTAAATGGAGATTTTTTTATGTTCGTCTACTAAGGTAGAAGGGCATATAATATTCGGATTCGTTGGTCCATTCGTCCGGAATGTGTCCGCTCATCCGTTCCAATTCGGGTTTACCTACAGGTTTATGTTACATTTATCATGAAGTATGGTACCCGTATTTTATCAAAATGAACCTCAAGTAATCCAAGAAGTGCACTCTATAATTTTAGTAAAATGATTGAAATTTATAATTATGTTTCCAATTTTCCAAATAATCGTCTTAAATTTTCAACTGTATAGACCCCATAAATCAGATAAAATTAACAAAATCGAGGGAAATATTCTTAAACTAATATTAGGGATTCCCTAACGGGTCTAGATATTAACTGAAGTGAATTTTACATTCAAGTACATAATCTTTGATCAAGGTGGCGGAGGCACCTAGTAACACAGGACCAGATTTCATTATAGAGTAGGGGGGGTCGATTTCTTTTTAAGTCGATATAAATGACCAGAATTCAAGCCCTTGTGCCTAGAAAGTTATAGCAATATCCCAAAGTTTGTCCAAATTCAGCAAATTTGACGGGAATCCTACATATATGGTTCGTTTGACATTCCGTCTTTTTATTAATACCAGTTGAAATTCAAACAAAATTGATAAAACAAGTTTGTTCATTAATAACATGGGAAATCTGCTCTGTACCAATTTTGTAGATTTCAATCATAAAAGGACCAAATATCATTCAATATGGGCCTAATAGTGTGCCATGTCCTTTGCATATAGGTATAAGTTTTTTTATGAAAGAAGAAGGATATCATCATGATTTTTTTTTTTCACATAAAACTAGTCATATAATTATACTCCTGCCAATACAACCTAGGATTGGCTACTTCAGTGTCAGTTGCAATACAATGGATCACGAATTTGCTTACAGAAATCAAAGGAAATGCTTTATTTTCATTTTTTTAGCTCACCTGACCCTTTGGGTCAGGTGAGCTATTGTCATCGTTAAGCGTCCGTCGTCCGTCCGTCCGTCCGTTAACTTTTCTTCAAAGATCTTCTTCTCTGAAACCACTGAAGGGATTGCATTGAAACTTGGTATACTTGATCTTTAGGATGTCCTCTACCAAGTTTGTGAATTATATACATGTCAACAAACCAACATGGCCGCCGTTGCTAAAAATAGAACAGGGGGGTCAGACCATTGTTTTTGGCTTATAACTCGAAAAGTATAAGAGATAGAGAAAATCCGAAGCAACCTTCCATGTTCAGCATCAAAAGCTCTACAAATCTCTCCATTGAGTCGAAGTTGTGAAACGACTCCTTATAGGAGTTATTGCCCTTTAATCATCAAAATTGACCATTTTTGCAGTTTTTGGACTATATCTTGAAAACCGTTAGAGCTAGAGGAAAAGTTAGCATTGCAAAATTGTTAAGCTCATTGAGATCTACAAAAATGACTTCAGGGTCAAAATTGTCAGATCAGCCGTTTAAGAGTTATTCCCCTTTAACTGTATTTTTCCATTAATTTACACTGATTTTCAAAAATCTTCTTCTCTGAAACCACTTAAGGGATTGCATTGATACTTGGTATACATGATCTTTAGGATGTCCTCTACCAAGTTTGTGAATTATATACACGTCAACCCACCAATATGGCCGCCATTGCTAAAAATAGAACAGGGGGGTCAGACCATTGTTTTTGGCTTATAACTCAAAAAGTATAAGAGATAGAGAAAATCCGAAGCAACCTTTCTTGTTCAGCATCAAAAGCTCTACAAATCTCTCCATTGAGTCGAAGTTGTGAAACGACTTCTTATAGGAGTTATTGCCCTTTAATCATCAAAATTGACCATTTTTGCAGTTTTGGGACTACATGTATATCTTGAAAACTGTTATAGCTAGAGGAAAAGTTAGCATTGGAGAATTGTTAAGCTCATTGAGATCTACAAAAATGACTTCTGGGTCAAAATTGTCAGATCAGCCGTTTAAGAGTTATTCCCCTTTAACTGTTTTTTTCCATTAATTTACACTGATTTTCAAAAATCTTCTTCTCTGAAACCACTGAAGGGATTGCCTTGAAACTTGGTACACTTGATCTTTAAGATGTCCTCTACCAAGTTTGTGAATTATATACATGTCGACCAACCAACATGGCTGCCATTGCTAAAAATAGAACAGGGGGGTCAGACCATTGTTTTTGGCTTATAACTCAAAAAGTATAAGAGATAGAGAAAATCCGTAGCAACCTTTCATGTTCAGCATTAAAGCTCTACAAATCTCTCCATTGAGTCAAAATTGTGAAACGACTCCTTATAGGAGTTATTGCCCTTTAATCATCAAAATTGACCAATTTTGCAGTTTTTGGACTATATCTTGAAAACCGCTATAGCTAGAGGAAAAGTTAGCATTGCAGAATTGTTAAGCTCATTGAGATCTACAAAAATAACTTCAGGGTCAAAATTGTCAGATCAGCCATTTAAGAGTTATTCCCCTTTAACTGTTTTTTCCATTAATTTTAACTGATTTTCAAAAATCTTCCTCTCTGAAACCACCGAAGGGATTGCCTTGAAACTTGGTACACTTGATCTTTAAGATGTCCTCTACCAAGTTTGTGAATTATATACATGTCGACCAACCAACATGGCTGCCATTGCTAAAAATAGAACAAGGGGGTCAGACAATTGTTTTTGGCTTATAACTCAAAAAGTATATATAAGAGATAGAGAAAATCCAAAGCAACTTTTCATGATCAGCATCAAAAGGTCCTTATAGGAGTTATTGCCGTTTAACTGTATTTTTCTATCAATTTAAACTGATTTCCATAAATCTTCTCTGAAACCACTGAAAGGATTGTTTTGCAACTTTGTATACTTGAAAGTTTGTGAAATTTATTCAAACTTTGGCATAAGAGAATAGGTGAGCGATTCAGGCTCCTGGGAGCCTCTAGTTTTTCATTAACTGCTATTTTCCAATTAAAACAATCAACTGATTTTTAACAGTTATCTCCCTAAGGTGTTGTGTACTCCCCCCCCCCCTAAGATTTGATGGCAAAATGGCTAAATGATAAAAAAAAGGAGCCTGAATCGCTCACCTGGCTTTAATGTAACAATATTTAACATTGTCAACAGCCCATCATGACATGAAACCATTGGAAAGCTCTATAAAGCTGACCATTAAAGCAAGCAAATGTGTGGCACAATCTTCTATGAAACACAATCTTTCATGTACAATCCACTATTTTTGGCATTGAACAGGCTGTAACTCCTATAATGGTCATATGACAATTTTGGCCTAATAGACAATTTTGTAGAGTTCAAATAGCTGAACATTTAAACAAGCAAATCCTTTTCCCTATCTCCTATTGTTCGGGTACTATAAAGCTATATCCACTATTTTTGGCGTTTAAGGGGCCATAACCGCTATAAGGGGTCATCTGACAATATCAACTGAAAGGACAATTTTGTAGATCTCAATGAGCTGAACATTTAAGCAAGCAAAACCTTTTCTCTATCTACTATCGTTCACAATCTATAAGGCAAAAAACACTTTTTTTTTGCTTTTAAAGGGCCATAACTCCTATAAGGGGTCATCTGTCAATTTCCATCTCATGGACAATTTTGTAGAGCTCAATAATCTGAACATTTTAGCAAGCAAAACGTTTTCTTTATCTTCTAATGTTCACATTCCATAAGGCTAATACCTCTATTGTTTTGCATTTAAGGGGCCAAAACCCTTATAAGGGGTCATCTGACAATTTTGACCCAAAGATAATTTTTTAGAGCTTACTTAGCTGAACAATATGCAATTGAAATAACTTCAATATCTTATATAGTTCTTGAGATATAAGACAAATTAAGTGCAAAAATGCAGGAAAAATCAAGAAAAGAAGCAATAACTCCCACACGGTTTGTTGGAATTTCTTTAAAATTTGATAGATCTTGATGTGCTGATCACATATCATATATCATTCCTACCAAGTTTCAGTCAAATTGGTTTAGTTAAGTTTCAGAGAAGAAGATTTTTGAAATTGTTTACAGACGACGGACGACAGACAACAGATGGCGATGGACACATAGTGATGGCATAAGCTCACATGGCCTTTGGCCAGGTGAGCTAAAAAGTGAACTTTGCATTAAATTGGATAAAAAGACTTACATAATTTGAGTCTTTCTATTATGTTCAATGAAAATGTTTCCCAAATGTTTGTTGTTCGATTTTCTTAAAAAGTTGGCTTACTTTAACCTTATATGATTACATAGATATTAGATAAAATAACTTTAGGATATGACTACTGTAAACCAATTAACTTTCGCGTGCAATAAACGTTCGCGGGATTCGCGAGCACTTTACATACGCGAAAGTTTGTAGTTGCGAATAAGTCACTGAGAAGTTGAATTCATTAAACGAATCTCGAAAACCGCGAATGTTTGTCTTCGTGAAAACGCCCAATGTAATGAAACCGTGAAAGTTTGTAGCCGCGAAAGTTTGTTGGTTTACAGTATATCAGTCACAGTATATCAGACCTTTTTAAGACAAGTTTTAACAATGAGACTGTACATCAGTGATTTAATTGTTTTTAAGTGCTGTAGTGCATACATGTATAATTAGGAATAAAATAGTACAGCTGTTAAAAAGATCTATTATAAGGGGGTGGTAAAGGGGGGGTACATGCACGGATGAACGACCAATAAAAATGGTAATGCACGATGAACGGCCAATAAAAAAATGATAATCACGATGAACGAAAAATAAAATAGAGAAACACGATGCACGATGAACCTCGATGCACGGCTGAACGGGAAATAAAAATTGCTCAACACGATGCACGAAAAAAACCCTTTACCACCCACTTATAATTTTATTGTTGAAACATATAAACATGATAAATAATAATATTTAACACATGAAATATGAAATCAGAATGTATGAAATATAATCCAAAACTACATGTACATGTATCCGACTTCATGATTTATAGTTCCAGATCATCTCATGTAAAAAAAAAATTAAAAGCTATAACTAGGGCATAGAATACCAAGTTTAACAACACTGCTTTTATATGTTTTGTATTACTAGAGCATATGCGTAGCAAGTTTCATCAACCTAGGACCTAGTACTTGAGGTTATAAACACTGCTTTTATAGGGGGTGTCACAGCCCCCGCCCCCGGAATACCGAATACCGTTTAAAAAAAGACAGAATACCATTAAAGAGACTGGAATACTGAATACTCTAAAGATAACGGCGTACGCGTACCAAAACCCTAAAAATTCGGAACATCGCGTACCGTGTACCACACCTTGGCGTACCGAATACCATTTAAAAAGCACGGAAAACCGCGTACCAAAAGGGCTATGACGCCCTCATTATATGTATTGAAAATTTTCGAAGTCACTCAACCAGAAAGTCAAGGGTCAAGGTCAAAAGATGAGGATGCATCTGTGCAAAGCTACAACTAAGGCATATGCATATCAAGTTTCATCAACCTAAGACCTATAGTTCTTGAGATATTAATGAAAATAATTCTATTTTATATGTACAGAAAATTGTCAAAGTCACTCAAACAGAAAATCAAGGTCAAGGTCAAAGATGGGGATGCAACTGTACTAAGCTGCTACTGGGGCATATGCAAAACAAGTTTAATCAACCTACAATGTAAGACTTATAGTTCTTGAGATGTGGAGGTGCTCATAAAACCTTGACAAAAAAAGTTAATGCCGCTGCCGGTATTAAAAGTAACACCTACATGTATGTCCCACTCTGCTTCGCAGGCCAGACAATATTTAGTGCACTATGAATTAACAAAAATAAGGATACTGAAAACAAACATTTGACAAATCCTGAAAACATGGAAATTAAGCTTGGGGTTATTTCCCCTTAATTCATGTGACATGAATAAATTATTAAACTGTATTAAAAATGTGGTGATATGTGACACAGAGTATGTTTATGCTGTACAAATATGCCACTGGAGAAATTATGAATGGCCAATAAAATCTGCACACATGAACTCTTCCAAAGGTCAAAGGTCAAAGGTATATCACATGGTTTGACCATATCCAATGAGAAACGAGATAATTCTCAAATCATTATGACTTATTTTTTTACATCTCACGGATGGCAAATTAAGAAAATGATGAAATTATAAAATCATATCAAGATTTTGGATCTTCAATGGTGCCATGGGAAAGGTCCGTCATTCGTGGATATTTGATTTTTTTCTTGTCCAGTTCTTCTTGTGACCATAGTAACAGTTTGACAAGATTTGCTAGTTTTGGAGTGGAGTCCATTTCTAAGATGGCTGCATTCAGTTCACTGGCCACCTAAAATATAAAAAAAATATAAGAGGATAAATTTACTCAAAAATAAAATTTTAAATTTTAAGTCATAAAAACAGACTATATCTAATTACTGAGCAAAGAAAACATTGTAGGCACATTTTATTGGTGCCAAATACCCACTTTTGTACTTTTTATAATGAAATACCTGGGTAGGTAATCACACCTGGTGAAGAAGACCTAGGGGATGTTGCCGTGATATTGAGGTACCCCCTTTCCTCAGAAATTTCTTAAAAGTTTTTGTATATTTTCTGCAAATTTGGTCTAGAACTCCCTTTACATTCACAGTGCACTCTATGTGGAACCCTCTTTCCAAAAAATTCTGGATTTGCCCCTGCCTGCTTTGTTACTTTGTTATGTAGCTAATGTAAGCAGTAATTTATTTTCTTGTTTCATAATTTTTATGAAGATAATGTATAATGAAATAAAATTTAGTGAGTTTTATTTATATGCTTCTTCAGACATACATGTTTGCATCTTAACATTTTGACTTCTGATGGGTGGCATGTTGAGACCATCCTCTTGTGAACTTTTCCATGTGATTTCACATGTTTTGCTGTGTAGCCTGTGGATATTTTGAGGGTCTAAAGACAACCAGAAAACTTAAATCAAATTGCCAAGAAGCAGACTAGATCTAAAACAAGATGCAACAGTGGAAAAGAACCCTTGGGAGACCTTCATTTTTCATGTAGAGAAGCTGTCTGGAAAGAGACAAAGTAGGGATAATTCAATAATGAGAATGTGAACTAAAGGGAGATAATCTGACCAATTGCAATTTTTACTCCTGCCTTTTGTCTTTCAGAGGGATAAAGTTACCTTTAACCTGAGGAAAATAGTCCTACTTCAGGCAATTAAGCTCCTACCTTTTGTCTCTGTGAAGGATGAAGAAGCTCCCCAAAGGGAGATGACTCCGGGTTTTCAAATGCTAACAATGCCAGTGTTCTTTCTAACTCAGCCAGGATTTCAGAATTTTCCTCCCCTCTCTCTGCCAAGTGACTCTGGGCATATTCCAATGCTGATTCTATGTTCTTCTGTCTGATCAACTCTATCAGATGTTGTTGCTGAAATAAACAATAATACAATGTTTAAATAATTCCTCAACATACCAAAGGTAAGTTCAATTTTAATGAGTTCGCAAAACTTAAAAATTCTTTGTCAGACATAGGTCTGTCAAAATGGAATCTTTGGTCAGACCTAATTTTTTAACTGGTCCTGTCAATTACAATTTTCAAAAAATTACTAAAATCTACTAGACATCGGTCCAGTAAGTATGTTTAAAGTTCCTGACCTGCTTAAATTTTACCAGTCAGGTCTGACAGATTTTGTGAACTCTGCAAAAAGAAATGTACATCATCATAGAGTCTTGCAGAATTTCTGTCCACAACATCCCTGTGGTGCAAGACAAGCACTGTTCCAGCAATAACAAAGATAGAACCTGGTACTCTGGAGCAGCTAACACTGGGAGTTGTGTGTCATAGGCTGGATGACCTATGGCACATAGAGAGTCTCAATTTTTGTTGCAGAGAGGCATTCCCATATAATCACGACTATAAAAACCCATCAGTCAGAATGTACATCAACAAAAACTATTATGGTCACAAACAAAATGTCCTTTATAGCTTGTATTCATAAGTTGAGGCAACTCAAAAATCTTTATTTCATAATGAATAATTTACAGATACATACAGTCAGAGATCCCACTTGTACAAGTAAACAGATTTTAACTTCTATAGGTTAATTACTTTTAAGAGTTAAAATTGTCTCCCTTTTTTTGACTTTCACTAATTTACTTGTACAAGTAAAATGATAGAAAATCACTCTTTTCTTAATTATCTTTATCTAGCCATGAAATTTACTTTCATTCATGATTATTTATATGGGTAATAGTATCAGCAACCTTTACCAGATTGAGATTATCTGTTATCTTCAGTTAATTGAGAAATAATCAACATTTTTTGTACCAAGGGGGCAATTTTCAAAGGCCGTCTGCACCATGAAGACAGTCATGCACATCAGAAAACTTTAATGGACCATAGAGTAGATGATGTAAACGTTTCAAGAAAATTTTCTGTTTGATTGTAAAAATATTGTGAAACAAGTAAAATGAGCTCAAAGTTTTTCAAATTTACTTGTATAGGTAAATTTTTGCTCAGAGAAAAATACTTTACTCTAACAAGTAAATTTTTGTTTACTTAGAGAAATAAATTTTGTTTACTTGTTTAATTGGGATTTCTGACTGACAGATAAAATTTTTGTTCAGTGTTATAACAAGACTTTAGATTTATGTAGAGTGTATCATGTGTATGTGCATTGTTTTTTTTGCATGCACCATATTTTAACTGGGTTGTTTGACTCTTTTATTTCTCCATTCTCAATATTTCTATGTCATACCATCATTCCAATCAATGCATACAAATTATTATTCCAAATTAATCAGATGCATTGAAATTTCATAATCAACCAAAACAAACAGTTGAACAAAACAAAAATCAATGTACATTCAATGTTGATATTGTTATTAAACTTTTACTGACATGACTGAAGGATTGCATATTTCTTAATTTCGGTTTTTTGTTTTGATGTGAGTTCATGTTGCTGGTTACAGTTTAGTTGTTTTGTGTACATGACTTTTGTTTTGATATTAATCCTTTTTGACATACAAGGCTTGTATGCCACTTTGGTACTTCTTTGTATATTCAAGGATGACATGTTAAGTACTACTTTTCATAAGAATCAGGAGGATTACCATTTATAGGGTCAGTGGCATATTGATAACAGATACACACTAAATTCTAATAGAATTAGGTAAAACAACCCCAGTTAACTTTGTTTTGGTCAAAAGAATGTATCATAAAATTGAAAATTATCAATGTGCCACCCCCTGCCTGATTCTTATGTGGAATAGTTCCTACTGGCCTCGTTGAAGGCTGCTGGCAGTTGTCCATTGTGGTTTTTCTGAATTGCCGCATGACTGTGGGCTGTGTCGCGTACACTTATTCCACATCTCATTATTTTCTATTAAAAATTATCTCTAGTACTTAAATACACTGTTCTATACTGGGGTGTGTTAAAAATTTCAGACTAAATGTAGATAAATTTTAACTCTGATACCTGTAAATGAAAGTATAAATATCTGTCATTGTCCAGTAACTCTGGGTGAATACTATTGACCAATGAGATTGCTTCTTCTATCCTGCCATTCTGTATTGCATCCCTGATTTTGATTCGCTCATCCATCTGATCCAGATCTGCTGTTGGCTGGACACCTGATTCCATTCGGAACTTCTCTGCTGCTTCTTTGAATCCCTCTGAAATAGAGAAGAGAAAAATTATTCAATGCCAATGCTTTAAAAATTATACTTAAGCATTTTTCTTATTATAGGCCAATATTAAAAAATATCCTAGATCCACCCCAATTATTTCACCAGACTCAAAATATTTTATTTTGATTTTTTGGCAAATTATGTTCATATTTGGTCAATTTTCTTCAAAATGACAGAAAATTTTATCCAAACAGATTTTTAAAAAAAATTCGCCTGACCCATAGTTTCTAGGAAATTTGTATGAGATTCTAGCAACTATTCGATTATATGAGCCTCAGCTTTGAAACAAGAACATATATGGCAATAGAAAATAATGAGATGTGGAATAAGTGTACGCGACACAACCCACAATTAAACGGCAATATAGAAAAACCACAATGGACAACCGCCAGCAGCCTTCAACGAGGCCATTTGGCACTGCTCGCGGTTCTGCAATTGGCCCATGGTCCTTGCTTAGACACTTTCAATAAGACAAAAGACAACTAGCAATATATTCAAATTTAGCAACAAGTCCAGTTGTGTGGTTGAATGTTCTCAAAAGCTGGAACAATAACAGCATAATAACAAGATTTAGATCAAGTGTACTTGTAGCCAAAGCCTGGATTAACTGATGTCAATAAAAAAATATGCTGCCTTAAACACAATTCAGATATGATGCTTCCTGTCTTGCAGTAAGCACAAGGCTAGGCTGAGTATGTACATGTTAGAAACAAAATGAAATGTGATAGTGTCATTAGCAACGAAGTGTCACCAAAAAATTATATCTCTTTACGGAAATTCTGATCTATTCAGAAGATGATTGTTGCGTTCACGCCATGAGACTTGCTGAAACTTGTAGTTCAAAAATGAAATCACACAAGAATACAAAATTTTTCTAAGAGTTATATCCCTTTTATAAATTGAGAAGTAAGACTTACCAAAAGAGAGAATAAATGAAATGCAACTAACTGTGTCTCCATGTATATGTACAAGTAGTAGATAATTTACAATAAGACTGGTTTTAACTGGATGATTTTTATCTTTATCAAGGACACTTGGCCTGGTTTGTCCTCAGAATATAAACAAATAATCTAAATGTACAATTTATATCTAATGTTGGTTATTATGGGGCCTAAGTTTTTGCATAAGCCTGAAAGGTGTTGCATCTTTAAATCGATATAGAACTAATTTCTTTATTTATCCCCCCGCCCCCAAAAAATTGTCAAAGTCAAAATGGATATCAAACAGGAAGTAGGTTGAGTGACTGATCTGAAATAGAACCCTAGGATATGGGATTAAATGCTTATATTGCATACCAAATATAAAGAGGCTGTGTTAAGTTACGTACAGTGTAACCTAGCTAAACTGAACCCAAATATATCAAACTAGAGGCTCCCAGGAGCCTGAATCGCTCACCTGGTCATTAAGGCATAATTGTCTCTTCTTTAATGGGTCAAGTCCCAACTTAGACACAACGGAGACTTTCCTGAGGCTAAATGAGCTGAGCATTAAAGCAAGCCCCACCTTTTCTCTATCTGCAATAGTTTTCATTCAATAGGGCAAAAAAACATGAAAAAACGCTATTTTTGACCTTAAAAGGGCCATTACTCCTATAACAGCTTATCTGACAACTTCATCCCTATTGAGACTTTTGTAAAGCTTAATGAGCTGAACATTTTAGCAGGCAACAGCTTTTCTCTATCTGCAATAGTTTTCATTCTATAGGGCAAAAACATGAAAAACCTTATAAGGGCCATAACCCCAATTAGGGGTCATCTGACAACTTCGACCCAATGGAGACTTTTGTAGAGCTTGATGAGCTGAACATTTTAGCAGGCAACAGCTTTTCTCTATCTGCAATAGTTTTCATTCTATAGGGCAAAAACATGAAAAAACGCTATTTTTGACCTTAAAAGGGCCATAACCCCTATTAGGGGTCATCTGACAACTTGGACCCGATGGAAACTTTTGTAGAGCTTAATGAGCTGAACATTTTAGCAGCCAACAGCTTTTCTCTATCTGCAATAGTTTTCATTCTATAGGGCAAAAACATGAAAAAACGCTATTTTTGACCTTAAAAGGGCCATAACCCCAATTAGGGGTCATCTAACAACTTCGACCCAATGGAGACTTTTGTAGAGCTTAATGAGCTGAACATTTTAGCAGGCAACAGCTTTTCTCTATCTGCAATAATTTTCATTCTATAGGGCAAAAACATGAAAAAACGCTATTTTTGACCTTAAAAGGGCCATAACCCCAATTAGGGGTCATCTGTCAACTTCGACCCAATGGAGACTTTTGTAGAGCTTGATGAGCTGAACATTTTAGCAGGCAACAGCTTTTCTCTATCTGCAATAGTTTTCATTCTATAGGGCAAAAACATGAAAAAACGCTATATTTGACCTTAAAAGGGCCATAACCCCTATTAGGGGTCATCTGACAACTTCGACCCAATGGAGACTTTTGTAGAGCTTTTGATTCTGAAGAGCCTAAGATCCTTCAGATTTTTTCTATCTGTTCTAGTTTTCAAGTTATAAGTCTTTGAATGTGATTTTACCCTATGTTCTATTTTTAGTAACAGCGGCCATGTTTGTTATCAAATCATAAAGCCGAACACAATTTTTAAACATCATGCCCTAATTAATACTTGGACCAAGTTTTGAAAACTTCCATTCATTGGTTTCAGAGAAGAAGATTTTTGAAAAAGTAACGGACGGACGACGGACGGACGACGGACGGATGGCGATGACAATAGCTCACTTGACCCTTCGGGTCAGGTGAGCTAAAAACATATGAAGATCAAACTGATTTTCAAGTCACATATCTTTTAAACCTGTATAAACTGATCACCTGTCTATTCTGACAAATTCTCAAGTCTAACGGGGTTAGGTTTAAACAGAAAACACTGTAGTTGCTGAGCAAACTCTTTCAGAACTTTTTCACCATCATTGAACACCAATTCAACATTTTAAAATTCTAACTTTTAATGCAATTATTCTCAGACATCATTTTTTTTCTACTTTTAGCAAGTGTATTATTTTCTGGAATTTTATCACCAGTTATGCTCAAAATCTTATTTAAAGATAGACAGAAAATTTAGAGAATTGAAGAAATGAATAAGTCATATTAGTACTTCCCCATTTTTTGTTATATGAAGACAAGAGAAAATAAGGAATGCACCAGAGACTGGAAAGAATTTTTTGTGCAAGAAAAGATTATAAGAAAATTATAAAAGAATGAGCCATTTCCATAAAGATCCATGGTTAATTCTGACATGGCACCAGTTCCAATGCCGTTCCAACCACTGTGTATTGTGGACACATGCATACTTCTGTACAATCATTCCTTATGGTTGTAGAAAATTAAAACTTACATGTATTTGTTTGCTCAAAGAGTAAAATTTGTCATTGTAGTCTTTCTAAAATACCCCCCAAAAACTGCTTGTTTTTGTGAGCTACGTAGCATACACTTACCCACATCTCTTTATTTCTTATCCCTGTTAGGAAATTTCAATTTCATGGCTCATGCTTGTGTTTAAAAATATTATTGGTACAGACTGCTTTTACACAAGAGTGCACGTGTGTGTGTGTGTGTGTGTTGGTGTTTAACGCCCTTTATTGAAGCACCTGGGCCATGTAGGGCAGTCAGTTTTAATGGTGTGGAGACCGGAGTACCCACAGGAAACCACTGATCTTGGGCAGGCAACTGACAAATCTAATCACATACAGGTGGGAGAAGTCCCTTTTTTGTATTACAAACAGGACTCCAACACCACCTGACAGGTGATTGGCTAGTACACTACAAGAAGCACCTGGTTTTTACCCAGTCCTCAAAATTAGGGAGGACCTACTGGATATACGACATTATACGTTCGGTCCAGTTAAATTTTGCACTAATTTATATTAAATATATAGGAAAAAATTAGCTTGGCATTCAGTCCACTGGACTCCACTTCCTAATTTCTTTGACTGTTTACCTGTTACAAGATAGTTCATGATAAGTTTGTTCATGTCCCCTCGTGTAACTTGGACATTCTGTAAACGTTCTAACCATTCTTCTTTTGGAATTTCTTCAAGCTTTTCGGCAGCGGCACCAAAATTCATTTTTCTGCTGACATACCTACATATGAAAGGAAAATAATCAAGTTCATATTAGTGGTTTTATAGCATGAACATAAATAACAGGAAAAAATCAAGGAGGAGCTTAACAAGTAAAGTAATATTCGATTAATTGATTAATAGTAGCATAAATGATTATAAATTGTGGTTTTATTTTAGTTCCTCGCTTAAAAAATGACCTTATATGTTTGGATGTTCCAAGAGTATTAAATTAATTCTGGTAAAAACAAGGAGTTGCACTAAGTCGTGCTAAGCATACCCCCACTCGGCCATTCAGAAAACAGGAAGTAGATGACCGACTGACCTGGAAAGGGGAGGCACGTTACAACTCATCATGCTAAAGCTGTATACCAAATTTGAAATCAATCCCTTCTCTAGAAGCCGAAAAATCTGTTACGAAAAATTGTCTATTTTTGACCCATAAAAAGTCTAAGTCAGCTCGGAAAACAGGAAGTAGATGATGGACTGACCTGGAAAGGGGAGGCACGGTATAACTAATCATGCTGAAGCTGTGTACCAAATTTCAAACCAATCCATCCAGTAGAAGCCGAGAAATCTGTTACGAAAAATTTCACTTTTCAAATTTTTTACCCTTAAAAGTCTAAGTCGGCTCGAAAAACAGGAAGTAGATGATGGACTGACCTGGAAAGGGGAGGCACGGTATAACTCATCATGCTAAAACTGTGTACCAAATTTGAAACCAATCCATCCAGTAGAAGCCGAGAAATCTGTTACGAAAAATTTCGCATTTCAAATTTTTTTTCCCCTAAAAAAGTCTAAGTCGGCTTGGAAAACAGGAAGTAGATGATGGACTGACCTAGAAAGGGTAGACATAGTATAACTCATCATGCTGAAGCTGTGTACCAAATTTGAAACCAATCCATCCAGTAGAACCAGAGAAATTGAACCGGACGGACAGACGGACAGACGGACGGACGGACGGACGGACAAGGTGATTGCAATATAGCCCCCTCTCTTACGAGTGGGGGTATAATTAGACAAGGAAACCAAAATGTTAACTTGATCTACAGTGTATAACTCATCATGATAGACTAAAATACCAAAAATCCGTTCATTATCTACAAGTGTTTAGAACAAAAATGCAGAAAACTGAAATTTATATCAATAATTTTTTTTAGTTCAAATGGCCATAAAAATTTGTATACTCGAACAAAACCAGGGCTGACCTGTCAAGTTTTTATGAGCTGCATGCTTGAGATTTCAACGAAAACTTGAAAGATCAAAGGAAAAAATAAGAGATCAAAGAAATTTGCCGCCAAATTGTCGACTGGATGGGTGACACTTGACAGGTCTACAAAACATACACTTGACCTGTATGTAACTCATTATGGTAAATCAATTCATTATCTCCATTCAGTCCAAGTGTTCCGAAAAATGTGCTAAAATCTGATTTTTGTTACAGACGGACACACAGATAAACTGATTACTATAGGGCAACCTTATTATCATTACACATGTATGTAATTAGATTTGTTAGTTGCATATGCACCTGTCCGAGGTTTGTGGTCAACTCTGGTTAGTGACTCTCCTGTTTGTGACTTTGGCCCATGTACATTGAAAAGGTGTCAAACTAAAAACACTCATATATAGGGATGAAGCAATACGCCACTGTTTTTTGGTGAATTTCGGTGTACGGTAGTCGGTACAAATAATCAACTTTTGATTCAGTACAAATCAGTACAGGCTTTTTACCATGTTTATTGCACAGGCGTTTGGGTCCAGGATTTTATTTTATTATAAATAACGTGTATATAAAAATTTTCATCTCGTCTCTATACTATTTCCACAAGGCAAGAATGTTTGACAGCTCTAAAAATAGAACAAAATTTACTCGCGGAAAACCCCCATTATAATTTTCTCATAGAAATAAATGATTTACATGAAATATTGGTGATTCTCTAAATCCTTTCAGTTTAATCTCACAATTGGGAACACCATTATCGTGAAAAAATTCGCAATGACTTTGAATCTAATCTTTTTTCTCCTGAAGCGAGCCAAACAAACCACCACGGACGGAACTAGTTTAAAATTTCAAAGGGAGACAATATTCTTCTACTTTTTCCAATTTTATTATTAAATATGAAATAGCCACATATTTTTTATCCTTGAACATCTTTTTGAAAATTTATGGAACACACATCGGGATTCGGGTCCTAGTTTGTAGGAATGTTTTTATTATACTATCATCTCGTCATTAAAAATATTTCAAATGAAGTTGAGACCACATTTTTCTCCAAATGATTTTATTCGAACTCGCCCAGATTTTACCTTACTGTAGTGTCACTCGGAAGTCCTTTTATTTGGCGGAATATTGTTTCCCTTGAAAATCTTTGGCCACTTCCGTCCGTGGTGATCTTTTGTTTCGCTTCGTTGGAAAAAGGACCTCATGTGAGATTAAAACATACTGACATGCTTTACTTTTGCTTCCGAAAGAGAGTTAAAGCTATAAGGATTAATAAAATTTTCTAGTTGTTAATTATGGTAAAAAAATATTTCTACAAGAAAAAAGGGAGTTTCCGTCAGTTCTATTTTTAGAACTTTCAAACATTCTTGCCTTGTGGAAATAGTATATAGACGAGGATGATTTTTTTATATACGTTATTTATAATAATATAAAATCCTGGACCCAAACGCCTGTGGTTTATTGTGATGAGCATGTTCGCGTCAAAGAAGTAACATAAAGTGTGAATTCAATGACTCAAATATCTTGCATACTGGCTGTCCATTGATAGAAGATTTGTTACAGAATTGTATTAATATATAAATTTAACTGTAGATTTCTGACATTTTTATGGTTTTGTAACGGGGATGAAATAATCTTAGTGATGATCTCCCTTGAACCAGAGACTTTTGTGATATATCAACGTTTCCGTGGAATACGACTACGAGGAAGGATTATAAAGACATTTAAACATTATTTGACTTTAATTTGAGGATAACTACCAACCGTGAAGATAGTGCATGTGATGAACTTTGCTGTATTTTTGGAACTTACATACCATGAAGAAATCTACTTATGAACTATTGAACTGTTAAATTTTTATTTTGTACTGGGTTCGAATTGAACCATGGGATAACTAATCCCGATCTTTTGGCCTTCAACGGGTGTCAGATTTTCTCGAAAGTTATCGAGTGGCATGGCATTCTTTGATTTTAAATTATGAATTTTGGCTACATTGTTAAATTAACAATATGTAATAGTTTTTGTCTTTTCATAATAAAATATCTGAACATCTATGGAGTATTTCCTACTGCCTAAGCTCAATCCCTGTGGACGAACCGTACACGACAGTTCGCCGGACACGAGGGAACGATGTAGCACACCTGGTGTGGCGCATCCGACCCTCCTGTTACATTTTTGGTGGCCATTGTGGGGATTGAGATGAAACTTGGTAGTTTGGTAGTACTCCAAGATGTGAAGCAACATGGTGAACCTGTGCACAGGCATCAAATTTTGGCAATCTATATTTTTCAGATTTGATAGCGCTTTGTATTCTTATGTGATCACTTGTAGATATGTTAGTATTTTATGTATGTTAGATTTGATGTTCAGATTCTATAACTGCTTAAGTCGAATTATCAGATATTTCCATTTTTAATTTATACTTTCATTAAAAATAGATTTTTCAGAATAATCATTATTTTTATTGTTATGATCATTGAGCAGTAAGTTATAGAAGAAACTCATTTTTGAATTGGAATTTTCATATTGCATACACATTGTACACTGGTTAAATGCATTTTTGCATTATCATTTGCAGTTTATGTTATGGTACAAGTGCGGTACACAAGATGTGGTTATTCTCATATGGTTGATGAGAATGGGTATAGTTGCTAGAGGTTAGAAGATACTTCCGAAAAGATTAGTAGGGCTATCTTATCTAGACAACGTACTATGTTGTAGTAAGAGACTAAGGGTGTCTCATTATCTATGTGGATTGTAACATTGTACATTAAATTTTATGAGATATTTGCATAGTTTAGCTTTTTAAGTTTATAGGAGTTGAGAATATTAGTATCGCTGCCTACTGGCTATGTCAAATATTTTACACACCTGTTTATATCAAACTACAGTCTAAGCTTTATGTAAATATTCTATTCATTATGACAAAATGCTTAATGTCTGTTTAGTCTGCTTTCTGCTTCCAGCACTGTTGCTGAGTTCTAGCACTGATAAGGTTGAAAAAGCCTTTGCTATTGTGTTATGTACATGTATGGCTGATGTTAGTTTCCAGTCTAAGAACTGATGATATGGTCATTGACAATAAAGATGATGCTCAAAGATTATTTCATTGAGGACTTCATAGATGATTCACTTCATTCAGCAAATTCAGTCTTAAGAGCCGGGAGGAATGTAACGGGGATGAAATAATCTTAATGATGATCTCCCTTGAATCAGAGACTTTTGTGATGTATCAACGTTTCCGTGGAATACGACTACGAGGAAGGATTGTAAAGACATTTGAACATTATTTGACTTTAACATGAGGATAACTACCAACCGTGAAGATAGTGCATGTGATGAACTTTGCTGTATTTTTGGAACTTACATACCATGAAGAAATCTACTTATGAACTATTGAACTGTTAAATTTTTATTTTGTACTGGGTTCGAATTGAACCATGGGATAACTAATCCCGATCTTTTGGCCTTCAACGGGTGTCAGATTTTCTCGAAAGTTATCGAGTGGCATGGCATTCTTTGATTTTAAATTATGAATTTTGGCTACATTGTTAAATTAACAATATGTAATAGTTTTTGTCTTTTCATAATAAAATATCTGAACATCTATGGAGTATTTCCTACTGCCTAAGCTCAATCCCTGTGGACGAACCGTACACGACAGTTCGCCGGACACGAGGGAACGATGTAGCACACCTGGTGTGGCGCATCCGACCCTCCTGTTACATTTTTGGTGGCCATTGTGGGGATTGAGATGAAACTTGGTAGTTTGGTAGTACTCCAAGATGTGAAGCAACATGGTGAACCTGTGCACAGGCATCAAATTTTGGCAATCTATATTTTTCAGATTTGATAGCGCTTTGTATTCTTATGTGATCACTTGTAGATATGTTAGTATTTTATGTATGTTAGATTTGATGTTCAGATTCTATAACTGCTTAAGTCGAATTATCAGATATTTCCATTTTTAATTTATACTTTCATTAAAAATAGATTTTTCAGAATAATCATTATTTTTATTGTTATGATCATTGAGCAGTAAGTTATAGAAGAAACTCATTTTTGAATTGGAATTTTCATATTGCATACACATTGTACACTGGTTAAATGCATTTTTGCATTATCATTTGCAGTTTATGTTATGGTACAAGTGCGGTACACAAGATGTGGTTATTCTCATATGGTTGATGAGAATGGGTATAGTTGCTAGAGGTTAGAAGATACTTCCGAAAAGATTAGTAGGGCTATCTTATCTAGACAACGTACTATGTTGTAGTAAGAGACTAAGGGTGTCTCATTATCTATGTGGATTGTAACATTGTACATTAAATTTTATGAGATATTTGCATAGTTTAGCTTTTTAAGTTTATAGGAGTTGAGAATATTAGTATCGCTGCCTACTGGCTATGTCAAATATTTTACACACCTGTTTATATCAAACTACAGTCTAAGCTTTATGTAAATATTCTATTCATTATGACAAAATGCTTAATGTCTGTTTAGTCTGCTTTCTGCTTCCAGCACTGTTGCTGAGTTCTAGCACTGATAAGGTTGAAAAAGCCTTTGCTATTGTGTTATGTACATGTATGGCTGATGTTAGTTTCCAGTCTAAGAACTGATGATATGGTCATTGACAATAAAGATGATGCTCAAAGATTATTTCATTGAGGACTTCATAGATGATTCACTTCATTCAGCAAATTCAGTCTTAAGAGGGGAGGAATGTAACGGGGATGAAATAATCTTAATGATGATCTCCCTTGAATCAGAGACTTTTGTGATGTATCAACGTTTCCGTGGAATACGACTACGAGGAAGGATTGTAAAGACATTTGAACATTATTTGACTTTAACATGAGGATAACTACCAACCGTGAAGATAGTGCATGTGATGAACTTTGCTGTATTTTTGGAACTTACATACCATGAAGAAATCTACTTATGAACTATTGAACTGTTAAATTTTTATTTTGTACTGGGTTCGAATTGAACCATGGGATAACTAATCCCGATCTTTTGGCCTTCAACGGGTGTCAGATTTTCTCGAAAGTTATCGAGTGGCATGGCATTCTTTGATTTTAAATTATGAATTTTGGCTACATTGTTAAATTAACAATATGTAATAGTTTTTGTCTTTTCATAATAAAATATCTGAACATCTATGGAGTATTTCCTACTGCCTAAGCTCAATCCCTGTGGACGAACCGTACACGACAGTTCGCCGGACACGAGGGAACGATGTAGCACACCTGGTGTGGCGCATCCGACCCTCCTGTTACAGTTTCAAATGTATTTTTTTCATATTTTAGAAGAAAACTACTTGGTTTTTATGAAATCTTGAAATGTGTTCATGTCAACAGAAGAAGATGATTTCCTTTATCAAGACATAAATGGTAAAAATATGAAGAAAAATGAAAAATTAAATAATAACCAGTTCATGCTCATTGTTTTTTTTCTCTACCGGAAGTCAACAAGAAACCGGAAGTAAATAAAAGATAACATCGCACCGGTCAGAAATTCTAGCAAAGCGCAAGAAATATTGGATGAAAGTGTCTGTAAAAAGGGCTAGCTTTCGATTTTTCAATCAGCTTCAAAGCTACTGCTCAATTGAATTGAGACTGAAGTCGTTTTTATCCGGAATGCTCCGTGACAACGCCTCGGAGGGGTCTCACTATTTAGCGACAAGAAGCGTCAAGAAGCGTCAAGAACCGACAAGAAGCGACAAGAAGCGTCAAGAACCGACAAGGAAGATTTTTTTAACGACAAGAAAGATTTCTAAAGACAATAAGTCAAAAAATAAATATTTTTTATTAAATTTAAAAATTATGATACATTGTAGTTAATAAGATTAAAAATTTCCATCACCAGTGATTTGGATAGGTTTTCTGTCTCAGTTTACATTTTGTGCTCATTAAGAATTTGTTTTGAAACGCTATCCTCTATCAGAGTTTCTTGTGCGGAGTACACATGATTTGTCTCAGTTATTTTTTGAGTCAGTGGCTCATTTCATAAAACCTGGTTTAACCCACCATTTCGTTTGAAATGCCTGTACCAAGTCAGGACCATTGCGATCCACCAGTTCTCCGGTATGACTGATTCGTTTTTGTCATTTTCTCTGGACTATGAGATTGATCATTCAAGTTCGGTAGTTTTGTTATTACCTTTATTCAGAGTAATATCTTTTCAACTTCAGAGAGAAGACAAGTATTATTGGCGAAAGTTTCTTATCTATTCAATGATAAAGCATAGTCAATCTCATTTGCTGTTTTGCAACATTCAATGCATATATAGTCACAATTTTACTTTCATTAATTATTGTAAGTCGTGCTTTGTTCAGATTCTGGCATCTGCTGTGAAACCATGTTTCACATTTCTCACAATCATGATACACACGAACGTGTGCAATTTCTATTGCATGTACCACAAAGGTACATTTTGTATAAGGAGAATATGATTTGGTTTATCTTGCCCAAGTAGAATCAATTTAATTGATATTCTCTTGCCCAAGGAGTATATATTTCTTTTCTCTTGCCCAAGGAGAAAATTTAGTTTGTGTAACTAGTAAACTGTATGTGCCGATACAAGAAACACCGTGCTTATAACGTAACACTTTCTCTTGCCCAAGGAGAAATTGTATTGAAAAAGACACAAAGACACGCAGATTTTTTTTTTCTTAAGGCATTTCGGGAATGGGGACTTAATAATTTACAAACTTAACAAGGAGTTGGGTATTGGACTGGGGCTTATCTCGCCCTTTATTTAACAATTTTCAAAGTTTGCATTTTCAAATAATTTCTTTTAAAGTTCTTCAATCTGCAGGTGGTACTTTTTTGCTATTTTCTATATTTGCTGACATCGTTCTTTGGTGTAGACAAAATTTCCTGGATGTCGAACATCATACCAATGATCGTGGCTTCTCTGAATGTGTTTAAATAGGTCTTCATTCGTCTTCTTGAATACTTCTTTGTAGGCTTTGGATGTTGTCTCGTAGACAAGAAGAAAGCTTTCTCTGTCGACCATCTCAAAGATAAATGTATTTTGTGGCGTGTCAAGTGTCACTTTCTTCACTTTGTGTACTCTCTTTTCTTGAATCTTATCAGGAGACGGTGTTCCACTCTCTGCACTTTGACAAGATTCTACTTTTCTATTTGGTATCATCTTCATGCACTCTTTCTGGTTCGGCTTCCTGGACATCTTGGCTCTCCATAACGTCCATTTCACCTGGTGTGTGAGCGGTGTTCCTAACTCATCGGTGTTTACGGGATGTTGTTGTTTTTGAACCGGTTCAGCAGATTCAGGATTTGAGTCGTTGTCTTCGACGGGGTCATTTTCTGTGACGGTGGAAACTGAGTCGGCATTCTCGGTCTCGAGTTTCTTTCGGGCAATAAAGGCTTGAAGGCGCTTGTTGTTCCTATCCGTCCTTGCTTTTGATGACCTCTTCCGTCTGGGTTGTTGAGATGGGTTGGCTGTAACCTCTTCTTTGTTGGTGTTGATCTTATGCCATCTTATTACAAGCCACGCAGATTCTAACACGAAAAATGCAAGAATCTTCAATGTTGATAAAACCAAATCATCTTATAAAGAAAATTAGAAACACGAAGTCTATCGTCATTGGTTTTTCTCTTTAAACCAATGAAACTTCTACTCAAAACATGCGAAGAATATACAAATGATTAATCCAAGATAAAAGTAAAATTAGAGAAATGTTACAAAAAATGCAAAACATGAACGCTTTTTATATACAACAGAAACAATGTTCAAAAGATTTTTTTATTTCTAATCCCCTTTCATCCTATTCTACTCATGTTTGTTGTTTTACCGTGTCTATATACTTCGCGGTTCTTCAAAAGGAACAATCAAAACAATCAATAAGTGTGCCGTTAATAATGTTGATTGCTGTTTGTAAAATAATTTAATATGATTACAAGATCATAAATGATCATGAATGGCGCGTGTAACCAATCAATCATATGACCACTTTCTTGATTAGTAATTAGCGTACATCTATCTTTTTTACCTAAACAATTGCTGGGAATTAAAAACAAAATTCTTCCTTAAACTTGAAGTTATTCATTATTTTTTAATAAAAAATGTTCATGTTTAATGTTTGTATTTATAGCTGAGAAAATCATATTTGATTATTGTCTCAGTTTATAGGAAACCCGCATAAAAGTCCCCTTTTTTCGTTTTTTTTTATGAATTTAATTCGTTTTATTTTAATGCTAAACTTAATATTAAACTTTTTGATAATTCTTGTCGGTAATTAAACTTTCTTGTCGCTTCTTGACGCTTCTTGTCGGTTCTTGACGCTTCGTGTCGGCTCTTGACGCTCCTTGTCGCTAAATAGGGAGACCGCCTCGGAGGAAACAAGATGGCGCATATTTATCCAAATATTGATCGATCTGTCAAATGTTAAGATGACCCGGAGCTATGATGAAGATGCAACTGAACTAAGGTTTTTCTGAAACATCCAAAATGACAGAAAGGTAAAGGTTTTCAATCAAAGATAGAAATATCACGCATCATAGATGAAAAAGTTAAAACCATCTACATGTCTAATTTGGTATGAAATTTGTGTCTATTTTTATCACCTGGCTACTGCAACTGGTATGACCAATTAAAAATCTGCTTGATCAAAGTAAAAATTGGATTGTTGGGGTCATACACTTTAAATTACATTACTGTCAATATGTGTGTGTGAATGTTTTCTCCTCACACACATGACACAGGGGCTTGTGTACAGTACCCATAAATTATATTATTTTACTGTATACATGTACAAGCCCCTGTCTTCTGAATCTGAATAAATACGATGCAGGACCAATACTGGTATAGACGCATCGGAAGAGAGCTGCTGCTTTAGTAGCAGGTCGGGAGAGCTTCCTTGAAGCTCTCAACTGTCTTTCATGGAAGCCTTTTATAATTTTTGACGTTCAGCATCTAAATAATTATAATGACAAAAACCCCAGAAAGACGTCATGATTTATCTGGACCGTACATGTACATGTAGACCGTACATGTACATGTACAAGCCCCTGTGCCTCATGATCAGGGTAGTCCAGATAATCGTGACATCTTTCTACGGTAAAGGCTTCCAAGACAGCATAATTATTTGAACTACCTTCATGACAATACTGCAATGAACAGAAATTTCCTAAACTACAATTTACATGTAATGCATATGAATAATTACACAGGCTAAGGTGAAAGCAATAAAACGGAAGATTTATTAAACGTCAGCATGGTCAGAAAGTACACTTAAGTACAATTAAGTATATGTGCACATATACAGGTCAACAAACACGTAAAATAAGCATTTTGCGAGCTTTTATACCAAAGGCGAGATAAGCTACCCTGTTTGACATATGATGTCCTCAAATTGCCAGGCTTGTGGTGAAGGAAAGTCTGATACTTCAAGCTTGAAAATTGGTGAAACCACAGAGCAATATCCTCCGAAATCCAGGGGTTCTTCTCTTGCCAGCCTACTCATTCATCATCCCTGGGTCATTACACATGAAATATCTTGCTTATGATACAGTTTAGTTTTGTATAGAGCCTTCTGATTGGTCGCATTAAATTTTCCTAATGGGATTTAAACATGTTTCTACATGTACAGTACACTCAGAGAGGATTGATTCTCATACTCTGATTTCGGAGGGAAAATTTTTAATGACTTCAGAAACTCCAAGAAAAGCCATAAAAATCTAGGAGGGTTTTAGGAGTACTCCCTCCAAAGGGTCATAAATTACTCGAGCTTGGTGTTTTTTATTGCCTTGAAAACCTTTTAAAGTAGCACCTATTTCCTGTCTTTCTTGTCAGGTGAAAATGATTATAATACACAAGGTAATAAACAACTCCAAAATACTCCAAAAAAGGTAATAAATTTCTCCCAGGTGGGAGAAATTACTTGGAGAATTTTAAGAGTTGACTCTGTGAATCACTGGACACTAAAATCAGGGTATGAGAATCAATCCTCTCTGAGTGTACTGTATATTGAAATTTTATGATGCTCAAGATCAGATCAAGAACGCGCAAACAAAGAAAATCAGACAAAAAGACCCAGGGTGATGAATGAGTAGACGAGAGAAGAACCCCTGAGTTTCTGAGGATGCTGAGCAAGTGTCACATTTGTGTCAGGAAAGCATGACATTTCAGATGAACAAAAAGCAGTGACAACTTGTGATTTGAATTACCCAATCTGTTAACCACTCTGCCAAATCAGCCCACTGGTTATATAAGGTGAGCACTGCCACTGAACTTTGAGAAATAATTAAGATACAAACCACTTGATATACGAATATTGGTATATGTGTGGAGAAAAACTTGAAAACTAGTTTAACTGGGCAACATTTTATGTATGTATATGCCTGTAATAAGCCAGGATTTTTTTGACAAAGCTTTTGTTTGTACATGTACATGTACGTGTCATTTTAATGTTTTCTGTTCCTTGTTAAAGACAGGGTTTTATTTTTCTATTTCAAAACTAGATTTTAATTTTACGCATTATATTTTAACCCTTGACTGATTGTAATATAACAAGTAGCGCCTACTGGCATTGTTGAATGCTGTTGGCTGTTTTTCATTAAATACGAAAGAATATTGAATATGTGCCAGAAAGACACGATCCACATATTGAATGTACAATACATAATTTCGCTGCGTGTTGTTGTCTTTAAAAATTACCACTTTGCTGTGCGACGCAGGGCGAGACATCGATTGGTCTTGTTTAGTTGGGCACCACATGTAAATGTAGCCAGAGGGTTTGATACACAAAACTGTCAGTAGTGTTCTGACTTTACCCTGAGAGTCATTTGCCGACTCATTAAAGGGTTTTTTACAGTGAAACTTGTGACAGTGTCTTAACTGAACCCTGCACAAACCAAAAACCCTGTCTTAACCATTCCTAAGATTTCATTTCATTTGTAACCTGAGTCCACGTCTATACAGATGTTAACTCATCTGTCCTTAAGGGTGTCAGTTAAGACTTGTTTGGCTGTATTGAATATTACTCTCTAGAATGCAGATATTTAAACTGTTAAGTCCTGTTACACTACATCCTCCTCAAGACCATGAAATGTCTTCAAATCTTAAGAAACCACTCTTTTAAAAATATTGTTACATGTATGTACTTTTAAGATCTCTAGCTGTAAAGTCTTCCCAAGAAAGCACATACATGTACATGTACAGACACACACAAGTAACAAACTCAAACATGTACCGGTATTCCTACATGTATTAAGCAGACCTTCTATAAAGGAATAAGAATTGAACAGTCTGAAGCTCTTTTTAGTTTTAAAATGAGAGGTTGTCATGTCAAAGGAAAATTACAGCCCTACTGTGAGAGATGGGTTAATCGTGATCATCTTGTTCAACTGTCTCTGTCTCCATTCAGACTTTTGTAATAATTTTTCAGTTTCTTCTTAAAGGGTTGATTTCAAGTTTGATACCCATGGTGGACCAATTGGGAGGGAGGGTAGGGCTTCAGAGGTTCAAGCTCTTGCTTTCCTTAGAATATTTTTTTTGGTTAGGTTATATGGGAAAATTGGTCTTAACCCCCTCAACTATTCCACCTCAGTGGACTGTACATATATGTGGACCCCCATTTTTAAAGACTTCTAGGACCGTCCTTAGACAGAGTTGTACAATACTTCCCCTTTTCAGCTCAGTGGTCATCTACTTCCTGTATTCTTAATGATCTAATGGGGGTATATGCACTTTGCAGCATATAACTTTAAACTTAGTGCATTCCTTGTTCTCTTCAGAGTAATCATTCAATTCTAGTATAACAGCAGGGTTATCGATTCCATAAGGGAATAAGCATGGGTTTATTGGTTCTCTATTATCAAGAGAGTATATAGTTGTTTTCAGTAAGGAAGTGTTTAATTGTGGTCGTTAAAAGAGATTTATTGTAGATATAAATCACTTTCAGAGGCCAGTTGGAGTAAATTAGTTTGGCAAAATAATTGTCAGATTCAATCAGTGGTCAGGGGATGGAAAGTAATTATATGTTCAGTTGATCCAGAAAGTTTTTAGTAGGAAATTTCAGAGGCTTTTGTAAAGATGATTTATATAAATCATGTAAATCTATGAAAAAAAGACCCCCCCCTAAAAATACAAACTGCAAATAATACTATCCATTTATGTACAACTTAGGATGCAGTACATGTACATGTATTGTACTAGAGCAGATGTTGACCTCCAAAAACCCCCAAAACATGGCATTATATTGTGTCCCTTGCTTAATCCATCCTTAATTCAAATTTTCTTTATAATGTGTTTTAACAAAATGAAAAGTGATTCATAGAATTCATAAACTAACACCTGATTAAAGTATGTCAGGTCTAATTTTGTATTCTGTAATTTTCTGTTTTTAATTATGTTCATCACGCAACATTGTACAATAGTAAAACACCTTGGTTTAAAAGTTTGTAACATTGTATTAACTGCCCCATATTCTTAAGGACAGTAGGAATTTTGACTTTGTAAAAACAAACTCTGGATTGTTATATTGTATTTACTGTCCCATATTCTTAAGGACAATAAGAATTTTAACTTTGTAAACACAAACTTGTAAACATTATGCATCGTTAGGTTTAAGTTATGAATTTTAAACACAAGTCTCGTAAAAAATCTAATCTGTTTTTTATTTAAAATCCGGATTATCCTTATGAGGTTTTATCAATTAAATCAGCCCAGTTCATTTTACCTATATTGTGTATTGTAATATTAAAAAGATGAATGGGGGCTATTTTTAAATGGAGATCGCTTAAATCAAAATTATTGAATCGTGGAGAATAGGGCTGAGGAAAGGCCTTATGCGATAAGAAATCTTGAGTGATTATAGATTTTTGTGTGTGGTAAACGGATACTTGTCCAGATTTGGGAATTTTTAGGGTGTTTAAAATGATGATGATTCTTCAATTACAACCGGACTACCCCTTTCATAGTGGTTTTGAGTAAGTTTTTCTTTCAATGTTTTGACGTTCAGAGATTTAGGAGTTTATTATTAAAAGGTGTGAGGAAATTCAAACATTATTATTGATTTGACAAGTTGGTAACGTTTACCTGTTAAACCTAAAGAATACATGTACACATGATTTTTGATCCACTCGTGATATACATGTAGTACAGAATTTAGTTTGCTTAGGAAAGTTTTTCAAGAATTTTTAGATACATGTACATTGCACATACATTTGCATGTACATAAGACATAAGACATAAGACATATTTTATTACCAATTAAGGTCCCTCAAGGGGCAGGATCATTACAATGATTAATTATAAATAACAGTAAAGCAACAACAACAACAAAAATAATAAAAGTATACAAATTTAAGGTATGATTGTGACAATATATACATTTTTTTGTAATGGGTAATGAAGCCATATAAAATATATAGATGAGAGCATGGATATATATAGAGATTAATAATTAATACCTCAAGCTACAACAATGAGTGTTATTAATATTATTTTCTTTTTATTTTAGCAGCCCTCCCTGTAATCACAGCACATATATAAGATACAGTCATATACATGCTATGGTCACCAGGGGACGGTGCTTTAGGACTGCAATAATTACACCCAGAGTAGCAGCATTGATAATATATTATTTAAATTATGTTTGTATATACTGTACAGTTCTCCCCGTGACCAAAGCACAAATGGAAGTATAGTTGTTCCATGAATGCAGTGGTCACCAGGGGACGGTGCTTAAGAACTGCAGTATTACATAGTTTTATCTATTTTTGATAATAATCTCAGAGCTCTCATTGATATTATATTGGCTTAAGTTACATGCACATACCAGCGTCGTAGACCAGTAGATAGGGATTTATGAGAATTATATATATATATATATTATATATGTGTCAGGAATGTACAAACTGAATTTAGAATGTCATAGTCCTCATTTGTAACTAACCAAATGAGTTTTGCCCTAGGATCTAAAGCAGTAAAATTTATACATTTTTTCTGAGCAATAGTTTCTAGCTCTAGTCTTTTGTTGCTCATTCCATGACATACACATAAGAAATGAGTCTCATCCTCTACCAATTTTAAGTCACACCTTGTACAGAGTCTATCGTGTCTGGGAATGCCCTTGTATCTGCCAGTTTCTATACTAAGTTTATGTGACGAGATCCTAAATCTGGTCAATCTACGTCTATGTTCAAAGTTTTTAATAATTAAAAGATATTTTTCTAGCCCAAAATTGGTTTTAAATGTAGAAAAAGTACATAATTTTCCATCAGTAACTTGATGTAATTTTTGTTTCCATTCTTTTAAGCTAAAATCCAAAAGAGTTTTATTTGTAATTTTATTGTTGACATTATTTGGAGTATTTATCTTTTCAATCATAACTCTGACATGATTTGTAGTGACAGTTATACAAATGTACATGTGCATGTATGTTTTATATGAAATTATAACTAGCAATGTCCTTCAATTCAATTTTAAGTCAATATGGTACAATGTACATTTAGTATGTATGTTTCATAAACCTGTTTTTCAAATTTACAAAATATACATTTTATTTGCAATTTATTATGCATACAAAATAACATACAACAACAATTTATGCCCAATTGATAGGATTTTATGAAGAAATAAACATCATGATCTTGACATATTAAATTGTTCAAACTTTGAAGTGTATGATCATGAATGCATTTTTCAATATTAAGTACTGCTATATATATTTGTCTATACAAATTGAAATGCAAAATATAAGTTGTTTAAACGGATAATAGGGTTCATTGGGCAACCTATATATGAGAATCATGAGATGCTCAGAGCTAGAGTCACTAATGAACTAAACAAAAGTAAAATATTAACATAACTTGCCATAGGATTGTTGATTTATGAAGAGATTTGGGTGTTTGACATCTAAATTGACATAATTCTATAATCTAGATCAAAACATACAATAGAAAAGACATTATTTTGTATTCTCTTTGTTGTGCTAGATTCTCAATTGATGCTTGAAATAACTTAGGAGATGTTGTTTGAAACTTGAGAACTAAATTAGAGTTTTGTGGTCACACACGATAACTTACCTGTTGACATATTGATCAATACTGGCAATGTGTATTCAATTTCCGGTCGAAAATGATAAAACTTACTTAGGCACCAGAAAAATCGCCAGCAACCGTTTTTTTGTCGCCAGCAAGAAAAAAAATCGCAATTTGCAACATTGGCGAAGCGCAGCGCGATCCCTGCTTGTTGCTAAGCAACATATACATGTAGGGTGTCTTTGACACTATCTTGGATCCATATATTTATGGCCAAACCACATATGTGGGTTGTTCATATAAAGATTTGCCCTTGTCGGTCCGTACATCTGTCTGTAACTCTTTGGTTAGGTTCTTGGCTAAAATCCATAACTGAGACACTAAATGTTGGGGGCTATGATATTTCACCACTAGGTGCGTCTTGGTTAGTGCTTCACCACCTTGAAATAAGGTCACTGTGACCTACATGTATATTATGCATGCAAGGCTCACCAAACCATGCAGGCGAAGTGGGCGAAATAGCAGTCAGTCCGAAGGTCCCTCAGACACTGGACAAATCTGGTACAAAAAACTTCTCCCTGTCATCCTGAAGTGTGGTGACCTACATGTAGTAAGCATGAATGACTATGGGTAAGGTCCAAATCTTGAATACTGCATGTTTGGGGTCAATTATATTTCACTAATACATGTTTTGGGTATCACAACACGACCCGCTAGATATTAGGTCACTGCAACCAATATTTTACACATGAATGACTTTGGTTAAGGTCCATAACTTGAATACTAGATATTGGGGTCAATGATATTTCACCATTAGATTTGTTTTGGGTAGCATGACGCCACCCACTAGAAATCAGGTCATTATGACCTATATTTTACACATGAATGACTTTGTTTCAGTTCTCTTTCAGTTCTCTTTCTCAGATACTACATATTGGGGGTTGAGTTGTATTTCAACACTAGATGTATGTTGGGAAACACCACACCATCAACTAGTATTAAGGTCACTGTCACCTATATGTAGATCACAATGAAAGGGGGAGGTTTGGTGCGCCTTAAAGCCTGGTTCAACCCACCATTTCTTTTGAAATGCCTGTACCAAGTCAGGACCATTGCAATCTTCAATTTTTCAGTATGTCTTCCTTGTTTTGTCTTGTCTTACGGACATTTGAGATTGAATCTCCAAGTTGTTATTACTTTTATTTACACATGGACCACTATGGTTATGTTCTTGGATAAGGTCCCTTTCTCAGATACTACTTCACCATTATAATTAGGTGTGTCTTGGCTGACACAACACCACAAGCTAGAAATAAGGTTATCCATGGCCAGGGACTTATATTTTTCAAATAAATAACTTTGATTTATTCTTTAGTAAAGGTCCATATCCCAAAATTTTAATACATGAATTATTTCAAGAAACAGAGTGCCATCAGTGGCTCTTAGACACATTTTCTAGTTGCATACTGATTTTTCTTTAAAAAAAATTGTGACATTATATACATGTAGAATGGTGCCAAAATTTACATTGTACATACATTGTATTTTCCAATACTTCACCCTACTGATTGAGGGCAAAAGCTCAGGTTTTACCTATAAATATTTTATTATTTCCCTAATGTAATCAGAAACTTATAAGATAATAATCTACCCCTTTAATAAATGAGGAAATAAAAGATAACTCTTGAGCTGGAATCAGTTGGGTTCAGCATTTTTCCTGCATAAAAAAGATATAAGATGTCTGACAAGTGCACGATAACCATCTATCAAAGAATTATGACATATTATGAAGAAGTTAGGTTAGTTACATGAGAAATAAAGTTAATGAAGAGACAAAGTAGATGAGGGAGGCTTTAGCTTCCTTCAAAATATACACTCATGGTTAAGGAGCTATAGAATCAGCTTCTGTTGCGGATCCAGAAGTTTTCAAACGAGGGGGTGCACAATTATGAAAAAAACCTTCTGGGACCTCTTGTTTCATACAGTTCCTAACCAAATTTTTTTGTCAAACGGGGGGAGGGGGAGGCGTGCACCTGGTACGCCGGTCCTAGATCCGCTTTTGAGTTTGGCAATATTATGTGATACTAGTGATAGGGAATTTTTTTGAAAGCTTTATTAGACGTCACTTATATAGATACATGTACATGTAAGGTTCTGTTAATACATGTATGGCCGACATAATGACCGTTATAAGTCCAGCAGGGCTTGAGGGTGGGACAGGGGGAATATTCCATCTTATGGAAACAAAATATTGCTGAAACAGTAGACCCATATCTTTTCCATGCAACAGTGTAAATGTCCTGATGTGTTACGGAACAAGGAAAAACTATTTAGAAAATTTCTCAAACAGACTTCTCAAAAAAGCACTCCACTCCTATGTCACCAAGAGCCAGACTGCCCACATACATGTATGTGAGTGACACTGTAATAGAAGTGAAATTAAATTTTGTAGTTTTAATTGCATGTTTATTAAATAAGGCCTACATTTATGTAAGATTCATTGTTTCCTGAGGAAGCTTTTATCGTGTGTGAATATCGTTAGACAGGAAATTTTTACCAAATACATCCATGATAAGATCCTGATCAACTATTTACTTCCATGATACAATTTTTTGTAGCTGAGAAAATATCTTTTAGTAAAGTATGGGAAGACTGGGACATTTATGTAAAGCATGGAAGTTTGTACTATTGATCAATGACTTAGAAGTACATGTAGGTGTTGAGAGATTTTCTTGTACAGATTATGTCTTATCCATGTTATCTAAACTCTCAACACTAGTCACTTAATCATCATAATGATAAATATTTTTTCGTTAAGTTTTTCCTACTTGTAAATTATGATAAACAGTGTCATATTCAGATGGGGGAGGCTTTTGAGATTGGGACCACCTTCATAAGAAATGTTGTTCGTTTCATGTCATTTTAGACTGTAACGAAATTACATGTAAATAGAGTCAAAATAAGCCCAGAACTCTCCTTTTGTCTTGGGCTCTCAGGCAAAATCCAAAAAAAAAATTCTGGATCTGTCGTTTCTAAAAATTATGCATTTCTTATAAAATTCTACACTGTCTTTTAAATGTGCCTTGAAATTGATTTTTGTGGGACAGACACTGTGTGAGGTCAGGAAGACATTATTATTATTCTTTCCCCCTTATATAAGCAGATTAGTGGATTATGGTGAATTATAAATGTTCATGAATTATTAGCCATTTAAGGATAAGATTTGGTATTATTAAACCCAGATTTAGGACTCTTACTATGTTTAGTCATGTTTGATATTTTCCTTAATACAACCAAATTTTCCTAGAAGATACTTAAAATTCTAAACCCTTGAATTAATTCTACCATATTGTCCTTTTCACTATAACTTCATAAACATGATGTATTTATGCATTGAATTAAATCAATGTAATTAGATTCTTAATTTTCCCCAAGTCTGCCACCCACAAAAACCATGAAATTAAAGTACCCCATCATTGCATGTGACTAAAGCTTATGTATAAGGAAACCACCCAGATTCTTTAATAACATTTCCCCCCTACATTTTTTATGGCCCGACCACGTATGTGGATCGGACATATAGTTTTACCCTTGTCCGTCCGTCCGTCCGTACGTCCGTACGTCCGTACGTCCGTCCGTAACACTTTGGTTAAGTTCTTGGTTAAGGTCCATTACTCGGATACTAGATGTTGGGGGTCAATGATATTTCACCACCAGATAGGTCTTGGGTAGGGTTACACCACCCACTAGAAATTAGGTCACTGTGACCTATATTTTATGCATCAACGACTCCAGTTAAGTTCTTGGTTAAGGTCCATAACTTGGATACTAGATGTTGGGGGTCAATGATATTTCATTACTAGATGTGTCTTAGGTAAGGTGACACCACCCACTAGAAATTAGGTCACTGTGACCTATATTTTACGCATGAATGACTTTGGTTAAGTTCTTGGTTAAGGTCCATTACTCGGATACTAGATGTTGGGGGTCAATGATATTTCACCACCAGATGCGTCTTGGGTAGGGCTACACCACCCACTAGAAATTAGGTCACTGTGACCTATATTTTATGCATGAACGACTTTGGTTAAGTTCTTGGTTAAGGTCCATAACTTAAATACTAGATGTTGGGGTCAATGATATTTCACTACTAGATGTGTCTTAGGTAAGATGACACCACCCACTAGAAATTAGGTCACTGCGACCTATATTTTACGCATGAATGACTTTGGTTAAGTTCTTGGTAAAGGTCCATATCCCAGGTAATACACATTGATGGTCAATGATATTTCAAGAACGGGAGGGCCATCCTGTGGCTTATAGACACATTTTCTAGTTTGTACGATCATCTACAGTGTTTAAATTATTCTCATGCAGTTTCTGACCAATTCTTAGGTGACTATCAGATATCCTTCATTTACAATTTATACTATGAGCAAATTCTGACCCACTACAATGTACATGTATGTTCTGGGCAGATTTTTCATTACCATAGACAAATAAATTTTATTAATCTGAGACAGACTGACTGATTGACTGATTGCCCTTATGGCCTACTGAATTATATGCCACTCATTGTTCTTGGTATTCCAAGAATGTCTGCTATCATTCTTTGCCCTTATGACATTTACATATTACACTCTAAAGTGACCATGTCTTATACATGTAGAAATGCAGGGCTAACTTTTACTAGAAAATAATTTAATTATTGACCATTACTGATAAGGTCCTCTTTTAATGGTCAATTTAGTGATTAGCTCTCAAGTCAAGTCAAGTTTAAAGTCGGACAGACAAACATTAAACATAAGCTCTGTAGAGCTTTTAAAACCAACTCACTCAGGTTTAATAAAAACCAGGGAGATGGCTTTTCTGGTTAAAAAAGGATTATGATAAAATCGTATGGTCAGCGGGCATAATTTTAGTATTGATTGCTTGCTGTGGACAAATTTTCTAGTTTTGTACATTAAAAAGTCTGTACTTGGAGTTTTTCTGTGCATGTTACAATATAGTGTTCGCTAATCTTACATTATGAGGGTTACAAGCAGATGGTAATGATTTCTCCTCTCTTAAAGGATTATCTTTTTTTCATGTATAATTTAATAATTCTTGTCTGGGTAGTGAAGTCTATGAACTTTTGATGTGATAAACAGACAGATTATGAATCTGCCATGAACCCTAACAACATTAACTGCAAAGAAACAAACATAAGTCCTGATTTCCACTGGCATTTTTATTAACAGTTGTAAAAATTGCCTATTCTAAAAACTTCATCACCATCATTCAGCATTAAATTCAGCATATTGTATTTTCTTCTGTATTTGGCATCAAATTCAATTCAGGTGGTTGATATTTTGAATTGGATTATGGGCATTAATTGAGGTCAATGGTTAAACACATGTTGCTGGAAAATGCAATTTACCAATTACTCAATAAAAAAATATGTGGCTGCTGTTTTTTCATCATGTGTGTGGGATATAATTTAATTTGTTTTTATAGGAAGAAGTTATTCTTAAATATTATCTGATATGTTAAGTAATTTCCCTTCTACCCATTAAACAGGAAATTTATATTGATTGCCGTTGGCTGATAAAAAGAGGTTACATAAACATCAGAAATTCTTTTTTAATTGGATATTGATACATCAGGTATTACATCAAATTGATTCTTGCAATTGTGAGTTAGTGTGATCTTAAGTTTTGAGTTTAAAGACGTTTGTCATTCTTTGACTTTGGATGACTTGATGATGGATTTTGTGTGATTTTAAAGTAGTGAGTTTAAAAGATGTTTGTTTATTGATATGCATAAATCAATTTCAAAATCAACGGACATTTCATTGAAAAAGTAGTTAAAGCCAAAACAGAAAGTGAGAAACTCTTACTTAATATTGTGTATGAAATTGAACTCTGAATTACATGTTAGTTGAATCAAAAGTGGGAGAAATAAATGATAGGTGTTTGAGTGAGGATTAAAGAAGAATGCATTGATTGACCTCGTTGCACTTGATGCTTTGGTTTATTTCAGTGATTTAGACAAAATTGCAGTCTGATGAATTTAAGTACGATATACAATGCATAACAGATTTTGAAGTGGACTTTATAGAAAGAATTTAAAAAAATGATAACTTGATTAGCTGCAAATTTGACTAGAATTGAATGACTAGTAAATCCAGTGGATGTAACCAATTGTTGAAGTTCAGTGATTTAGATGTTAAACTGATCCATGAAGACAATACAATTCATTTTGGTTGAATATAAGAAAATATTTGAATGAAAAATATTGAATTGATTTTTAACTGATACTGTAGTTCATATTCAGTTATTTTGACGTAAACTAGTCTTCTTACATTCATCATGTTCATAGCATTATTTTTTTTATTCAGTGATATTGATGTACATTTTTAAGATTTGGTCTGTTATAGACAATACACTTATGTCATGTATGTGGAATGAAATTTTAAACTAGTACTATATCTGGATAATGTGTTATTGTTTTATATAAATATTCAGTTATTTAGACGTAAAACCAGTCTTCATAAGTACAATAGGATGTTAAGTCTTGTCATTTGTTTAAGGAAGTGAAAATTTACAATGTGACCTACATGTAAATAAAGTGAAGTTTTGATGGATATGAATTTGAAATTTAAGTTCATTTCTGAGTCTTGACGAAGATTTACGATGGAGCGGTATTATGAATGGAATAATTATGTATCATTAGTACGTCTAAGATGTCATTCTCCTTCTATGAGGTGGGTTTAAGAGATATGTTTTACTTAAACATCTTCTTCTATAAATATTGGTTGATAAAGCTGAAGTACAAAAGATCTAACATGTACATCAGTATCAAAGAATTTTTTTCTATGCATGTTCTTTAAATGCAATGGCCAAAATTTAATGGTCCTGTTTACACTTGATTTTCATGTTTCATTTGACCATGGAAAACCATTGTGATAAGGGGGTCCAAGGCTTATAATTTCATGCTTAGCAATGATGACCATGGTTAACCATGGTTGCATTTTGACAGGGGATTACTCTGCATGGCAAGATTCAGTCCCTAATTAAAAGATTGTTACATGTACATGTATATGCTTGATTTTGGTAGATTGATACAGTGGTTTCCTTTGAAGGCGGTAGAAGGCTAAATAGCCTCCAACTTTTACTCAGTGACCTGCTACTTTTGCCAAAAATAAAGGAAATGTTATTAAAATCAACCTTTTACTTCACAATTTTAGCCTTCTACTTCTAAATAAAAGGAAAACCCTGAATTGTATGGCTTTACATCATGTACATGTATTTCATGGTTAGATCTTTCCTTTTCATATTTTCTACTTATATTGTTTTCATCTCTGGTTGAGCACCACACATCAACCAATAGATCATCTCCTCATCTCTCATTGTTTTTATACTCTTCAATTATAATTAAACGTTAACGTTAGATCAATGCATGGTTCTGACGAAGTCCAACATTCCTATACTTTGTAAAGATAACCTTTTAATTACATTAATTAAATCCAATATTTCAAACAAGATATTGATGAGCAAAGAGTAATGAGTTTATACAGCGAGTTAAATAAGTCAATAAACTCGTAATAGTTATGGATCCATAACGGTTTTTATACCCCGCCACACGAAGTGTTATACCCTCAGTTTTTTTCGGTGTCTGTCCGTCCGTCCGTCCGTCTGTCTGTCCGTCTGTCCGTCTGTCCGTCCCCCGAAGGTTTCCGACCAATAACTTGAAAACGCGTCAAAGGATTTGAATGATATTTTGCACAGCTGTTTAGTACAATAAAATACAGGTCAAGTACGATTTCCAGCATGATCCAAAAAATAGTTTTCGAGATAGGCCACTTTGAAAAATCAAATTTCATGAAATTTTGAGTTTCCGACCAATAACTTGAAAACGCGTCAAAGGATTTGAATGATATTTTGCACAGCTGTTAAGTACAATAAAATACAGGTCAAGTTCGTTTTCCAGCATGATCCAAAAAATAGTTTTCGAGATAGGCCACTTTGAAAAATCAAATTTCATGAAATTTTGAGTTTCCGACCAATAACTTGAAAACACGTCAAAGGATTTGAATGATATTTTGCACAGCTGTTTAGTACAATAAAATACAGGTCAAGTTTGATTTCCACCATGATCCAATAAATAATTTTCGAGATAGGCCACTTTGAGAAATCAAATTTCATGAAATTTTGAGTTTCCAACCAATAACTTGAAAACGCTTCATGGGATTCAAATGATATTTTGTACAGCTATTGAGTACAATAAAATACAGGTCAAGTTTTTCCAGCTTGATATGAAAAATAGTTTTCGAGAAAGGCCACTTTGAAATCAAATTTTATGAACTTTTGATATTATAACGTGGAGGGGTATCATTTAATGTCCCATTACATGCCCTAATTTTTTTATTTGGAAACAGCATCTGCCCCGTGGTGCTCCAGTGCAGGAGGATTTTAATCTCAAGTCTCAGGAGAGATTGAATTCTATGAAATGAGCTAGTGATTGTGATGGATTTTAATGGCATGTTTTCAATATCATGGAATTTTATTTATTTTTGTGACATGCTATGCTTTTTTTTCAATGGAATTGTCTGATAGTAGAGTTTTTGACATTGATTTGATGTCAGTATGATTCAGATGATAAATTTAATTTTAAACATTTGAATTTCATGGTTTTCAAAAGTTGTTAAGTGTATTTTGAAATATTGACAGAATGTTGGCTCATCTGTTGTTTACTAAATTGTTTCTTTGCAAAGCAGCAGATATAAATTTTTTGCATGAGAAAATGGTTTTTCTTCGTTCTTATAAAAAGGTTACTTAGTAATTATGAGGCTTATATCAAGCATTCAACTTTGTTAATAGGTGCATTTCACTGCAAGTGCAAAAGCAAGATTGCAAAAGAAAAACCATGAATATAGACTCTGCTTATTCAGATTTTTATTCTCATAACAAACAAAATTAGAGAGAGGCTTCAGTTTTCCAGTCTATTTGTTTGTCTGTCCCAAGTCAGGTTCATCTTCCATGTCTTCAGGTGGCTTTTCCATGTTGTAAGCAGTCATTCCTTAGGTAAAATATTTTTTTGTCCCCCCCCAACTTTTGTGGGGAGACGTATTGTTTTTGTTGTGTCCGTCTGTCCGTCACAGTCCGTCAGTGCAACTCCTCTGAAACTACTGAACTGAATTCAACGAAACTTGGTATATAGGAAGGACACCATATGTTCTTGTGCATATCACAAGGAAATTTTGATCCTCAAATTTTTGTGGGAGTTATGGCCCTTTGAACTTAGAAATTTGCTGAAAATCCTCATTTATCATCATGTCAGCACAACTCCTCTGAAACTACTAAACCGAATTCAATGAAACATGGTTTGTATGAAGGACATTATATTTCGTTGTGCATATTACCAGGAAATTTTGATCCTCAAATTTTTGTTGGAGTTATGGCCCTTTGAACTTAGAAATTTGCTGAAAATCCTCATTTATCATCTTGTCAGCCCAACTCCTCTGAAACTACTGAACCGAATTCAATGAAACTTGGTATATAGGAAGGACACCATTTGTACTTGTGCATATCACAAGGACATTTTGATCCTCAAATTTTTATGGGAGTTATGGCCTTTTGAACTTCGAAATTTGCTGAAAATTTCATTTATCATCTTGTCAGCGCAACTCCTCTGAAACTACAGGACCAAATTCAAGGAAACTTGGTATATAGGAAGGACACCATATGTAGATGTGCATATAAGCAGGAAATTTTTATCCAACAATTTTTGTGGGAGTTATGGCCCTTTGAACTTAGAACTTTTTGGGGAAATGGGGGGAGACATCGTTTTTGTAGCCAAAAACAAACTTAAATTTCCATTACAATGTACATGATTACAGGACATGTCCGTTGAAAGAGAAAAAATACTTCAGAATCACTGTGTGAGGTGGGTTCCTGTTTAAGTCTTGGACACCTTCGTGTTTCTTTCTGCCTGCAGGGTTCTTGCCCTACATGTACATCGTTCTACGCTTCAAATTCCAGATGAAAGCATGTAGGTCAGTGTTATGTATTTTGGATATTGTTCTTTCAGATTTGTCTCCTATGAAAGAAGCACATGTAAAAAAAAGATGTAAAATGTAAAACTAATTATTTGATTAGATTTATATGTACAAAATGTATAAATTGAAGTCCAGGGAAAAAAATTGGCAGTAGCCCAGTGGCCCATGTTTACTTTTTTGAGCTGGGCTACTGATATATTAAAAATATTTAGTTGAAGGTCAAAAAATGAAGTCTGGGCTACAAGATTGAACTTCCTAATTTTTAGCCCTGCTAAGTCATATCAAATCAGGGACCTGGGTTACCCTTCCCTCAGATTTCCATCAGAATTCCGTCAATTTTCCATCACTAAATTCTATCAATTTCCATCAGGTTGATGGAACTTGATGGAGTATTGGCACTGTTTTTCCATCAAAAATTTTGTTTGACGGAAACTGATGGAAAAAAGTAGCGGAAAATATTGATGGAAACTTGATGGAAAATTGATGGAAATTGATAGAAAGTTGATGGAATCTTGATGGAAACTTGATGGAATCTTGACAGAATCTTGATGGAAAATTGACGGAATCTTGATGGAAAGTTGACGGAATCTTGATGGAAAGTTGATGGAATCTCAGTGGAAAGTTAGCGTTTTTCTCTGATAGAAAAGAATGGAAACTGATAGAAATATTTCCATCCGACCAATCATGGCTGAAAAAGTAGGTCAATAGCCTTGACCTAGGATGTCACTTGTGTACCTAAAATTTGAAAATTTAAATTAAATTAATCATGTATTGTAATTTTTCTGTGAAATAGAGGTGTGAATGAACATTGTTTTCATTTTTTTATGTTTGGAAACAGCTGCAGACAATTTGCTATTAAAGAAAGCTGAATACATGTAAGTTCTGCAAAATATCATATCTCAATCTACACAAAGAAGTTTTGCATTTATTACAGAGCTTATGTTGACTTAAGTGTATTGTTATGGGCATTGTCATTTACAACTTAATAAATCCACCCTTCTAGGTATTGCATGAGTGTGTCTATACTTTGGAAAGAAAATATTATTACCTGCCATGTATTAAGAAATGGGGAAAAAGGGGGGAACATGGAATAACTACATACTTTTAATAAATGATTTTCTATATAACGATAAAAATCTAAAACTGCAATTGAATAAACCTACTCCCTTTTTATGTGTTTGCTGTGCTAGACAATTTGATGTATTTCTGAATCTTAACAGGAAATAATTCATCAAAATTGCAAAATTTTAACTTCTGAAGTTAAAATTGTGTAAGTAATTCAACAACTGAAAGTCTGAAATACATGCACTATAGATGAATAAAATTTGTGTACTTACAGTATCTTCATCTTGTAAAATTTATCTCATTGAACACAACAGACACCATGTTATCTTCTGCTAGAAAAATCATGACTACAAAACTGATGATGTAATAGATGACATCATCAAGTGCACTTAGGTCAAACTTTCCATCAAGATTCCGTCAATAGTTCAGCAGGTGCAAGTTTTTCCGGCACACTATAACATTACTGATTTTTTCCATCAAGTTTTTCTATCAATTTCCGTCATGATCTTTATTTCTATCAATTTTCCGCCAATGTTCTATTGAAAGATAATTTCCGTCAATTTTCTATCAATTTTCGGGCAACTTTCCATCAAAAGATGATTTTCCATCAATTTTCCGTCAGCTTTCCATTGGAAGACAATTTTCCATCAGTTTTCTATCAACATTTCCGTAAGAGGGTTGTTTTTTTAATGGAAATAGTTGAATTTTTTCCATCAAGCATGTGTTGACGGATTTTTTTCCATTGGTTTTAACTTTTCTATCAACTTCCATCAGTATTCTATCAAAAAGTCTAATTCTTGACGGAAATCCATCAATTTCCATCAAATTCTATCAGAAAATTGACGGAAATGATAGAAACTGATGGAATTCTGAGGGAAGGGTGCTGAGTGGTCTTGAGAGGCTGGTTTGAGTACCTCACTATTGATCACTTAAGCTGATCATTTCTCAGGATGTTCAAATCTCGCTTGTTAAACCAGACTTTCCAACATGTATGTGATTAGGTTTGTCAGTTACCTGCCCAAGGTTGGTGGTTTACTCCACCATCAAAACTGACGGACTTTTATGGCCAAACGGCCAGGTGTGACGAAAAGAGCCATAAACCCTAACACATACACACTCGCATATCAAATCATACTTTGTTTTTACATGTTATACATGCACTTGTGTACAACATGCTTGGAATACATGTAAGTGTCAATCATTGACAGAGCTTTAAATCCTCTAAGTTTGAAATATTTCCCATACAAATTTGTACTTGATCACATTTAAGGAAATACCTCCTTTTATGAATATGACTTATATAACAATTTACATAAGTGATTGCATGGCCAGACTTTTTAAGAGTAAAATATTTCAATACTCTTCATATCAATTTTCCATGACTCTTTGATGACAACTTGTACTTAATTTAATAAAATGTTGGGTTGGTCAATCAGCAGATCCAGAAATTTCGAAAATGGGGTTGATGGCCCACTCTGGTCATGCTTCAGTGATTTCCTTTTATATATCCAACCAAATGTTTCTGTTAAAAGGAAAGGGGGGGTTGGGCCCACCTCTGAATCCCACATATTGTGGTCATCATCTGTATGTCTCAGGTTTCAAATCTGTGATTAATGAACATGTGTAAATATCTAAGAAGAGCAGACACAGGTCATATTTGTTCATGTAGTTTCTTACTTGAGAAATGAAAATGCATTGCCATGTGTCTTCATGATTATGTCGCCTGCAATATGTTGCAGAAGTGACACATAGGGGTTACTTTGGCACCATCTGCCGTCTTGCGTCGTCCTTGTCCTCCATCCTGTGGTATTACAAAAATGTTCGTCACATCACAGTTTTCCAGGCAACCACATGCCACAGCTTCTTGATACATGTATTTAGTATGTAGCTTCATCACACTATGTATCTATGTTTAATGTATTGTTAAAATCTGGTGTATATCCAAAGCAATGGAGAAATAATTATATAAAACCCATTTTTAAAGGTGGGTGTTATAATGATCCATCTAACTATAGAGGAGTAGCATTGTCAAGTTGTTTTGGTAAATTTTTCTCAAAAATCCTTTCAACCAGATTAGATATTTTTCTAGAAAAGAATAATATAATATGTAAAGAGCAAATTGGCTTTAGAAAAAACTGTAGAACAAGTGACCATATACTGACACTTAAAAGTCTTATTGATAAAACTTTTAAATACAAAAAGAAACTTTATGTATCTTTTATTGACTTAAAAAAAGCCTTTGATACGGTTGATAGATTAGCTTTACTTTTTAAACTTAAAAGACTTAATTTGAGTAATAATTATTATAATATTTTTAGGAGCATGTACCAAGAAGTTAATTATGGAGTTAAACTTGCCGAGGGTGTAACAAATATATTTTCTTCTAAAGTTGGGGTTAAACAAGGTTGTGTATTGAGCCCTACCCTATTTTCAGTGTACATTAATGATATGGTTAAAATATTTGATGAAAAATGTGATCCACCTTCTTTTGATATGTCTAATAAAATATCTTGTTTGTTATATGCAGATGATATAGTATTGTTATCTGAATCTGCAGCTGGGCTACAAAAATGTTTAGATAACTTATCTGGTTATTGTCAAAAATGGAATTTGACAGTTAATATTGAAAAATCCAAAATAATGATTTTCAATAAAGCTGGAAATCTTTTGAAAAAAGACAAATTTTTCATCAATAACTATGAATTGGAATTAACAAATGAATATAAATACTTGGGGATTATTTTTAAGCCTTCGGGAAGCTTTACTAAAGCTAATGATTATCTATGTAAAAAAGCAATCAAAGCTTTATTTTGTGTGTATAAGAAACTGTATTCTGACAAAGCTAATATTCAACTTCATTTAAAATTATTTGAATCATGCATAAAACCAATACTTTTATATTGTAGTGAACTATTATGTTTAGATATGTTAGTAAAGGAGAATTCCTTTTTAGCTCACCTGGCCAAAGGCCATGTGAGCTTATGCCATCACTATGCGTCCGTCGTCGTCTGTCGTCGTCCGTCGTCGTCTGTCGTCGTCTGTCGTCCGTTAACAATTTCAAAAATCTTCTCCTCTGAAACCACTGAACCAATTTAACAGAAACTTGGCAGGAATGATATATGACATGTTGGCAACAAACGATCCTCATTTTGAAATGCTTTGATAAAAAACATGGCCGCCGTTGCTAAAAATAGACTAGGGGGGTCAGACTACTGTTTTTGGCTTATAAATCAAAAAGTATAAGAGATAGAGGAAATCTGAGGCCACGCTACTGATTCAGCATCAAAAGCTCTACAAAAGTCTCCATTTGGTCAAAGTTGTCAGATGACCCCTTATAGGGGTTACGGCCCCTTAAAGGTGAAAAATAGCATTTTTTCATGTTTTTGGCCTACAGAATGAAAACTATTGCAGATAGAGATTAGCTGTTGCTTGCTTAAATGTTTAGCTCATTTAGCTCTACGAAAGTCTCCATAGGGTCGAAGTTGTCAGATGACCCCTTATAGGGGTTACGGCCCCTTAAAGGTGAAAAATAGCCACTTTTCATGTTTTTGGCCTACAGAATGAAAACTAATGCAGATATAGATTAGCTGTTGCTTGCTTAAATGTTAAGCTCATTTAGCTCTACGAAAGTCACCATAGGGTCAAAGTTGTCAGATGACCCCTTATAGGGGTTACGGCCCTTGAAAAATAGCGTTTTTTCATGTTTTTGTCCTACAGAATGGAAACTATTGCACATAGAGATTAGCTGTTGCTTGCTTAAATGTTCAGCTCATTTAGCTCTACAAAATTCTCCATAGGGTCCAAGTTGTCAGATGAACCCTTATAGGGGTTACGGTCCATGAAAAATAGCGATTTGATTTTTCATGTTTTTGGCCTACAGAATGAAAACTATTGCAGATAGAGATTAGCTGTTGCTTGCTTAAATGTTCAGCTCATTTAGCTGTACAAAATTCTCCATAGGGTCGAAGTTGTCAGATAACCCCTTATAGGGGTTACGGCCCCTGAAAAAAGCGATTTTTAATGTTTTTGGCCTACAGAATGAAAACTATTGCAGATAGAGATTAGTTGTTGCTTGCTTAAATGTTCAGCTCATATAGCTCTACAAAAGTCTCCTTAGGGTCAAAGTTGTCAGATGACTCCTTATAGGGGTTATGGCCCCTTATAGGTGAAAAATGGTGTTTTTGGCCTATAGAATGAAAACTATTGCAGGTAGAGAAAAGCTGTTGCTTGCTTAAATGTTCAGCTCATTTAGCTCTACAAAAGTATAGGGTCAACATCAAGACCAGGTGAGCGATTCAGGCTCCTGGGAGCCTCTTGTTTGATGATAGACATTTCTTATACCAACCAGTTAAAGTTCAAATGAAATTTGCAAAATATTTATTAGGTGTCAATAAGACCTCATCCAACATGGCTGTACTTGGTGACTTAGGTATGTTCCCTTGCTCTATTGATGCATTAAAACTTGCAGTAGGATATTGGTATCATATTGTAAACTCTAATTCTAAAAGTTTGGTTCATTTAATGTATAACAGCATAAATAATGATAATTGGTACAAGTCAAAAATGAGAAATATATTTGAAAAGATTGTCAAATTTGATCATATCTGGAAGAACCAGAATTCATTAAGTAAAAATAGATTAGTCTTTTCTACTCAAAAAAAACTCAAAGAGGAGTTTATTTTTTTCTGGAAAGAGAAAGTTTTTCATGACACAAACCCTAATAAGGGAAATAAACTTAGAACTTATAGATTATTAAAATCCAGTTTCGAAATGGAAAATTTTTTAAAAATAGACATAAGAAAAAAGGTAGTTTCAGAATTTGTTAAAATAAGAATAAGTAATAGTAATTTAGCTGTTGAAACAGGAAGACATAAAAACTTAGCACTAGAAAATAGAATATGTAAACTTTGCCACGTTGAGATTGAGGATGAGATTCACTTTGTATGTAGATGTACTCGGTTATCTGATGCCCGTAAAAAACTTTTTGATTATTTATCTAATATAATTCCAAGTTTTATTCAGATGTCTGAAGAAGAAAAGTTTAAGTATATTATGTCAAACAATGATTATGACATCAATAAATTCTGTATGGAAAGTATAAGTAATCTGTACAACATAAGAAATGATCTTATATAATTAAGGTTGGAAAAGTATATATGTACTGATAAAAATGTATAACTTAGAAAATTGATATATATATATATGTATATATACATTTATTTAATATCACTATTATGTTATAATATGAAAAAAAAGGTCAAATGATGTAGTAAATCAGGTTCCTCCTCAGTCGTAAGTAAACAATATGATACTTCATATGTATATATTCTTTATTGATTGTATGTTTTTGTAATGTCTGTTGTATGAGCACAATCCTTATATGGATTTCCTTCAAATAAAATAATTTGAATTTGAATTTGAATTTCACACTGAACTACAATGTATAAGGTGTAAAGTGATTTTATGTCCGAAACATTGCTACTTCCTGTTTACTAAATGTTTTAAGACACAGGCGACATACATCTTCCATTGAAAACTGCCATTCTAGTTTAGAAAAGGAATTTCAAATTCAAGAGCATCGTTTTTTCATAGACTGATAAATACATTTAGACACAGTCTTTCATTGTAACTCAAGTTTGCAAGTAACCATTGTACAAAATGTACATGTATGTACATGTAGTATTGATCCTTCACATGTCTTTGGATTGGTCTTCTTAAGTGTTTGTTAAGGTTACATTAATTTTTAAGCTCTGTTTATTATATTTACAGTCAAATCAAATTAAATATTTTGTATCTTCTTTATTGAGGGATCATCACTGCAACTTACATCTAAATAAACACCCAACTATGTAACCTAAAGAATACTTGATAACCATGTAGTAAACAGGGTTAATATCCTCTTCTTTAATCATCCAGGAAGCTGATACTTATCATAACTGAATTATGACAGATGTGCTTGAAGATGTTTCACATGTACATGTATATACATGAAGCAACCATTTGAACTAACAAGTACCCTTAGACATGCGGTTTAACCTCCTGCTGTATTGAAATGCTGGGGCAGATACATGTATGGAACGTTTTATAAGAGCAGAGTTTTGTATGAAAATAAAAAATTTAGATGAGGAGTTGACTGTAACTTTCTGTAGTAATGCACACAACCATTAAATACTGTCAGAACAAGGAAAGAGTGGATGGACAGGGGGTCGTCCAATTCCTACTCTCTTCATTCCTTCCGAGATACCATTGATATCCCCCTAATCCCAGTCCAAAATTAAAAACAAAACCAGTAGTAAACACAAATGATAAAACAGACAACACCAAAAAAAGCAACACAAAAACAACTGAATAGCAATAAAACAACATTAAACTCAAGTCATAACAAGAATGAACTTAGGTGCTTGGCTAAAGAGTAAGCATTTCCTGCTTGCAATAGCAATGAGATAAAAGTTCCATGTCCACATTAAAGGTGTCAAGACAGTCAAGTTCTAATTTTCCTGTTTCAATCATTTGCAGCATAATTTTTATGTGGAGTACGTAATCTTAGCAATATTTGGTAATAATGTGACTGTTTTCCTTTTTAGATTTTTTTGTAAAAAATTCATACAACCATGCATCATATTTGTTTTATTTTCTCTTTGTAGATGGGAGTGGGTGGAGATCATCGAGCCCCGGACCAAGGAACACATGTATGCCAACCTGACAACAGGAGAATGTGTTTGGGACCCCCCTCCCGGAGTCAAAATGTAAGTACATGCATTTCACAGATGAGAATTGTGAGGGAGATCACCCTCCCTCATGTTCCTCAAGTAAAAATGTATGTTATTTCCCTCTAATGTTAGTCATAAGAAGTGAAACTTTGCAAAAGAATAGCAATAGTTCACATGACTCTTTGATATATACTTTTATTTAAATGGCAAAATCTGTATTGCATGCTGTATAAACCCTCGACAAATTCATACCTCCAGCCATTGGTCCTTGGTATGATACAGCTAAATACAGCATCTTATACAGATTTTGCCATGTATTATTCAGTATATCAAAGAGACATGTGAATTATTGCTATCCTTTTGCATCCACTGTCATACCTACATGTATGATGGTTCAAGAATTCTTGAGATATGCATGAAGAAAATAAATCAGGAGATGACCTCAGAAGCCCCATAATTTTACTTCAAGATAACTAATTAATACCAAATATAGTTTTTAAATTCTAATTTAACCAATCAATTTAGAGCTTGAATTTATACCCAGTTGGCAGCAATGTACTATGCAATCTTTAATTCTGTTTTTAGCTTATTCATGCATCCAATTGAGTATTCAGAAGCCCTATAGTATTCACTTTGTCTGTCCATCTGTCAACAATTTTTGTGAATGCTAAAACTAAAAAAACTATATGGAATACAGATTTAAAATTTGATACAACCATTAAGTTTTATTTGAGAAATCACATAATTTCATGAAAATCTGTTGAATATTTTTGGAAAACTGATGAGGCCCTTCCTGACTTCCTCAGTATTCTAGTTTGTGTCATCTGTTGTCTTGATAAAATATCATCTGATCTACAACATGTATTAAACCCTGATTGCTGTGCTTTCGTATTCTGTGAATGTTTTACTATTGCATAACAGAATTAGTCCTCTCTATCAGAACCACTTTAATGATATTCTGATTTCTTCAATGATTGGTTGATTGTTTTTTTGGTATTCTTTGGGCATTGGAACATTACGTAATAACAGTTTGAACTCACTTAAACAAGATCGTTAATGATTTTGGTTAGCTATGAATACTTTTGTTTTACTTTGCATCATCAAGATTACAGTATTCAACATGCAAATTGCATAATGGGTATTTATGTTGCATCTTGATTGAAATTGTTGTTAACTAATCTTTTACAGAAGACAGTGAAAGGAAGCTAGGGAAATCCTAAAAATTAAAGCTTTTTATATTCATTGCTGTCAATGAATTAAGTGCAGAAAGGTTTTTGGTTTTTAGCTCAACTTGCAAAGTGAGGAGGGGTTATATATTACATGTCCCTGTGGTTGATAAGGTTTTACTGACGTGTCAGGTTATTAGTAGGTAACAGTCTACATGTATTCTGAGAGCACGGACAAGAAAACCTGAAATCATTCAGAATAAATTTGTTATGACAAGCTGTTTGTCCTCAAACATGTTCTGAATTGCCAGACCCCTCAATTTCCTGTTAGGGACGTGATGGCTTTGTTCTGCATGACTCTTTCATAGAGATGATGGACAAATTCTCATAGATGTTGTACCGCAAAATTAAAGCGATTGAACAAAATGTATTTTGTTATAGCAATGTCATTGTTGTCTTTGGAACACAGTGCTTTGGAAACTTTGATTCCTGTGCCATGAGATAAATGGTAGTTCACCAATGAAAATTTTGATGTAATATTTCCTTCCACTATAGGAAACTCCCTATATATCATTTGGGGTTTGTGTCCTCTACCATTTTCTTTCTGCAATGTGATCATCTTTGCTGAGACATTCATTAAAGTCAGTACTGGGTAGTTTGAAAGTGGTTGATTTTTGTGGCTGTTCGCCTTCAATTTTCAATGTTTGAGTTCAAACTTGGCAAAAAGCCTTAGTCAAATCAATATGAAGATTTCTAAAAATACATTTCCCTCTATTAATTTGTAGTTAATAGACAAAATATGTAGAGGCTGCCAGAGTTAATTAGATTGTATGTAAGGATAGCAAACTACATGGAAAATATTGTATCATTTTAAAAGTTCTTGAGCAGAAATACATGCCTTTGTGGCTTCATGGTATTGTTCCATCATTGAATTAACTTCTATTGGCTAGTAGCATGTTACAAATTGTATCATATCTTTAAAGGGTTTTGATGTGACATGTAAAAACAGGCATAAAATTTATTTTAGAATATTTATGAATTTTACTAAAAGTAGTAAAAACCAATATACATGTACATGTACATATTTTCACAGTTACATGTATGTACAATTTACATGTTACCAGTATGCTGCAAAGGTGGATTTAGAACCAGCGTGCCGGGCTCAGGCCCTCCCGTTTGACAAGATATTTTGGTTAGGAACTGTATGAAACAAGAGGTCACAGAATATTGTTTAATTGTGCACCCTCCTGTTTCTGGATCTGCCACAGTGCTGTACTGTACATGTAAAGGTGTACCCTACATGGACTTAAAAAGGAGTTTGTATAAAAGACGAGAATCACAATGGCAATCAGAAATACTCACAAGAATATTATCTTGAAAGACAACTCAGGCTTGCATCCTTCTGTATTTTACACAACTAAGTGGGGGAATTAGAGTGTATACCTCCTTCCCCTCTAAAACTTAGGGGAGAAAATTGCAAATAAATAACCTTTTCGGTCAAGCTACCCTGAATTGTCATTATCAGATAATATCTTCTTTTTTTTTGGGGGGGGGGGCAATTGTTTGTGTCATGCACCCAGAGTTTTAGTTGCTGTATAAATTACTTATGTATATATCTTTTTGCATTCTTTCAATGATTGTGGCTTTGTTTTATTGTTCCCCCAATTACTATAAAGAACATGATGAAGCATGCAGCCAATTTTCCCAGAGCCCTGATGCCTAGAGATAAGCTATAAGCTGTCATAACTCCTGTTAAAAGATGTGTTGTATAGGTAGTAATTAGGTTTTACCAGGTGTGAATACATGGATGTTGCTTGTTCATTCATCTATATATACTACAAATGTATCATATGTATGAGGTGTGAAGTTGGTCTAGACTTAGAAAAAATTGATTTCATTAATTCCCGTTAATGACTGACCCTGACCCCTTCTGGTCCTTTGGAAGAAGAGGGGTAATATACTGTTTTATCTTTGTCCATTTTCTGTAGTTCCATTTCCATTTATAATTTACTGTAGAATGGGGTATAACCAGTGAGCAATTGGCTTGCATTGACTCAAATTTGAGATAGGGGCTATAAGATGCTAATTTGGCCCCAAATTTATTGAGAAAAAAAATTCTGAAAGCTAATAAAGTTTATATTGTAACTTATTAATGTTATGTATGCTTGTATTGAAACAAGCTGCATTACTTATTTCTTCATTGACATGATGTCACAATCATTGGTTTAATGACGTCATATTTCAGGAAAACTGAAAAAACAGTCAAAATTTTCAAATATCAGATCAGTTTTTCAAAAAATTAAATACCCCCGCATGTCTGCACCAAAAAGATATTTCACACCCTCAAATATTGTGTGATTTTACATATTTTTGCCAAGTTTCATTTTGGTGCAAGCCTGTGGAGGCATTCAAATTTAGCAAAAACCATTCTAAAATGTGATGTTTTTGACCATTTTGATAAAATCTGTAAAATTGTCATACTTTAAGGACAAGTGTAAAGAAAGACTCCACCTCTCAATGCTATAATGGCCAAATACTTGATTTGCATCATTTTAAGATTGCAAATAAAGCATATGTCCTTAATATAAAAGACATCCAAACTTTGGGGCCAAAATACATGTAGGGTCTTAGAGCCCCTACCTCTTTCGGATATGACCCATTTTTGCCAAGAAACCTAATATTGGTCCATTACAGAAAATAGAATAGTTAAATCCTTGGAAAAATGTTAAGACTTATACAGTATATACATGTGTATCAAACACAATCTAGAATAATGTAATGTGAATGGTTTTGTGCCCAGTAACTGCCACCCTCTTTACCAGTTGGTCTGGTTAGAAAAAGCCATAAAAGTTAATGCCCTTTCCAGCTAAGGACTTTGTTTTTAGGATGTCTGTGCTATCTGGCATATGCATGTCATGCATGTTGTACATTATACATAGGACCTCCACAAAACGTAATGTGTGAATGTAGACATGCTACTATAGTAGACACCATATAGATTTTTCTCTATTACTCTCATATAGACAGAATTGATGTATAGTGAATGGGTTTGTACCAAGCGACCTTTGCCACCCTCTTAACCACAGATCACAACAGACAATGGAATTGTTTTTCTGTTAAATTTAGTGAAACAAATCATAAAAACACATGATAAGAAGATAATACCAGATACTCTAATCTGTCTGCTGTTTTCTTAATCACTGATGGGGGGAATTGATGAAAAAAGAAGAAAGTTTTTGCTAATGATTGTGTTTTCACTATAACTTTCTTATCTTTAATTGATTTCAGTTTTATTCTCAAAATTATTGAAGAAATCATAGCCTTAAGAAGGGGGGTATATTGCAGTCATGTAATTTGAGGTTTGTCAGTTGCCTGCCCAAGGTGGTTGGTTTTCTACACTATTAAAACTAACTTTATTAAGTTATGGCAATGAATGTGTTTTCATTTTCTGGATTCATTACCGTAATTTCAGTTTTAATGTTATCATTACAAGGGCCTTATTCAGATATATATATATATATCTGTACATTCACACTATAATGTTACAGATTGTAATTCTGAAATTATTGATTTCATGGCTGTCCCATGTCAGAATAGGAGCGTGTTGGTTAAGATTGCACCCCCAAGTTCTTATAAAATCTGTCCCTATTTTACACCACAGGACCCATAACAAATAAAGACATCACATTTGAATTGAATGATATTATTAAAGTACATTGTACATGTATAATGTTAATGAGGTAAACAGTAGCATATGTTGTGTACAAATCTCATTCACCGTATCACATTTCAATATTTGCTTATAAATGGGAAATTCCAACAGTTTGCAATCTACATCACATCATTGAGTCATTACAAAGAAATTTCACCTGATTCTCAATATTTTGCCATTGATTAACCTTTTCTGTTAATAGGACATATAGATGTACAAAAAAGGTAGAAAAAAACGGATAAAATCAATGCTTTTCTTGTCAGTTGAAAAAGATTCATTGAGTATAACTGAAACATTCAATTATGTCATGATTAATTAATTGCAAGTGTAAAGTTATTGAGTAACACCCATTTTATATAAGCCAGTTAGTTTTTTTTTCAAGAAAAGGGAAATAACTCTGTTTTACATAAATTTAATTAATTGTAAGTTAGAGTTATCTTTCTTAGAATGCTTGAAGACTAGCAAATCAACAATGAAAATAAAAAAGTTTATTCTGATAAATGCATATTGTAAAGCGTTCTTTTGAGATGTACAAAACATGAATTCACAATATGTTACATGTTGTCTGAAATATCAAAACATAGTTTCATACTTGTCAAAATGATGGAATATGAAAGCAGTTCTTTTGAGTTTCATTCCAGCAACAGTCTGATCATGCCAAAGATTGGTAAACCAACAATGAAAACAAAGAGTTATATTAGTCATTCTGTAAAATGTTAAATGGGATGTGTATTCCCTTAATTTATAATTAGTGTCAGGGTTTTGTTTATAAACATACATCTGTTTGTTACGTTTTACTTGTTCTAACAAGATTAATTAGGATGTTGTAATATTGAGTCAGAGCTTAAACTCTTTGAGGATTCTCAGGCAAATTCTGGACTCATTACTTTATGATACTGTTATTGAATGTAGAAATTTCTCAGGGTGATATTTTCGCGTTTTCGTAAAGTGAACCTTCATGGGATGGATAAATTCGTGTTCTTTCTGATTATTTACACTCTTTACTTAAGAACAACTAGTTCACATGGGGGATATTTTCACAGATTTTTTTGTGATCCTGAATTCAGCAAAAATATCCCACACAGGAAACTTTCCAATTTTATGATATTTGTATGTGACAGTGACATGCATGATGATATAATCAACTGTTAACAAAGATCATCTTATAGTGATCACATCAAAATATTTTGTGACTAACATAAGAATGCGGAAGACAGCATGCATTTTCCAACTTTAAAAATTTCTGTAATTTTGTACTTTTTTAAATTTTTGTCCTACATGTATGTACATATATTCATTTGATGAAATTTTACAAATATTAATCTTAAATAAAAAAAAAACATGAAAGATCGATCATAATGAAGCTAAGGACCAGAATGAAACCGTATGTATAAAAAAAAAAAATCTTCACATGAAAGGAACTGAAAGATAAAACAAAACAAAAAACTTGATCTGATTTTAATATTCTGGTGGTTACATCATGATCTGTTTATATTAATCAATTATCATCAACCAGTTCTCATCTCAGACATGTGTTGTATATTTCAAACCCTTCATTAAAAGATATAACTCATTTGATCTCCTAAATTACATACAGGTGATTAATATAAATCGTTTTCAAAAGGTTCAGCCTCCTCACCTATGAATTATGAAGTCTGAATAAATTTTTGTCAGACAAAGAGTTATCAATTAAATTTCTATATAAAAATTTTAGGTAAATTGGTCAATTTTATGCTATTATTTCCCTAGAATGCAAAAACAATGAAATGCACTTAAGAAATATGTTGAGAAGAAATAATGTAATTAAGGCCATGCAGAAATCGTTTAATTATGACAATGATTCATAAAACATTTAGAAAATAAATTGGAGATAATGTGGTAGGTCCAAAGTGGGATATTGTAAGTGGATTATTTGTTTAGACCAGTGTAATCTCCCTTTAGATTTCATGTCTCCAGGCAAGGCTTTTTTCATAGTACCCCATAGTGGTATGCTTGGTCCTTTTTCCTTTTTTAACTAGCTACTTTAAGTAGGGGTTCATCTTTGCAGAGGACACAGCTATATTGCAATTTTCGTAAACCAGTTGACGAGTGAGTTGACTTAGATTTATTAACAGCTAGCACCTCAAAATTTTTTCAGGAGTTAGTCAATAAGTCTGTCTGTCTGTCCACATATCTTCCTTCAACCACTGCCCTAAATTTCCATGCTTGTATACAATGCAATGTAGCAGACCCAACATGAAAGCAGTTCCCATTGAACCTTCAATTACAGGGACATATAAGCCTGACTCTTTCAACTTTCATATTCCTATTGCAAATGCTAATAATATTTGTAAGAATCTTTAAGTTGAACTTCTTGTGATTTTGATCTTCAGCCAAATGAGATTTTGGACCTCCATGATGGTGATCATAAATTGTACTTAGGAAGTTATCAGATATTGAAGTGATGATCAGGTGAAAACTGACTGAGTGGGAATGGCCAACAGCATATGTTTGTATGTAAACAGAAATGAAGAAGTGAGTGACACATTCAATGCTTGCTTTCCCTGCAGACTCACTCAATAAATGGATTTTTAAAATTCTGTGATGTACAAATGTCTTTGTCATGGGTGCTCAAGACAGGGAAAAAACTTATTATAAGAGTTTTCTAAGCGAATCCTCAAGTACTTGTCATTCTCTTAAGATTTGAAATGGGGTATCATATTATGAGATTAGATTACAGATGTGTTGGTCACCCACTTCCTGTTAAAGAAATCCAGTCATTTACTGACAGATAAAGAAGGTGCATGACTAAGTGTTGCAAGATGCAGTTTGGTAGGCAGGTACAAAATCATAACAATGTAAAGTTATCACCCCACAATATTATATTTTATTGGGACCTTTTAAAAGAGGGGCCTGGTGGGCTGAGAGGTCAAAGGCTCTGGTTTAAATACCACGCTATTGATCACAAGCTGATCACCCCTAAGGTGTTGTTTGAGTTCTGCTGGTAATTTACAAAAACAGGACTTCCCCACCTGATGTGAATTGAGGTTTGTCAGTTACCTGCCTAAGTTTCCTCTGGGTACTCCTGTTTTCTTCACAATTAAAACTGGTCACCCTATATGACCCACAGGTGCGTTGAAAAGGGCTTAAAAATCCTAACAGTAGCTAACACACACACACACACACTTAAAAGGGGTTCAATATTTCTTTCTCTTTATTCTTATTCTTTTTTGTTGGTCTATGATATGAATTACTGAGGACTGAAAGATTGGCTACAGGACACAATTTAAGCATACACCAATCAATCAATCAATCAATATTGGATGTCCAATTTTATAGCCAGTGTCCACATATGGTTGCAACATGTATTAGACAATCTGTTACTATCCATTTGTCACAGGTTCATTTCACTCTTGGTTTTAAAGTATTGCAATAACTGCTAGGCAATCCTTGTCTCATGGACAACAAGTTTCTGAATTCAAAATAATAACAGATGATTTCAACATTTAACCAGAGTCCATCTACATTTAATATTGCCCCTTTAAAGCAGTCGAATGCATTTGTATAAATTCTGAAAAAGTTGTTTGTGTCTTTGTGTTATCAAATAGACAAAAATAAATTATCCCTCCCCCCACTTTAGACATATTGTTTTTGTCCTGTCCGTCTGTCTGTCCGTCACAAAGTTTGTCAGCGCAACTCCTCCAAAACTACTGAACTGAATTTAACGAAACTTGGTATATAAGAAAGACACCTTATTTAGTTGTGCTTATTACCAGGAAATTTTGATCCTCAAATTCTTTTGGGGGTTCATAATGGCCCTTAAGAACTTAGAAATTTGCTGAAATTCACTTATCCAATTGTCAGCGCATCTCCTCTGAAGCTAACTGAACCAAATTCAACGAATACCAGGAAAATTTGATCCCTAAAATTTTGTAGGAGTTACAGCCTTTTAAACTTAGAACTTATTTGGGGAAAAGGGGGGAAGACATTGTTTTTGCAGGCAAAATTAAACTTTGATTTATATATGTAGATCTTGTATGTGCATGCTGCACACTGGTGCATCATGTAATTTGAAATGTTTTGACCTATGATGCAGTGTTATATTGAGAAGAACATGCAGTCTGATAAAGATAGCATTCGTTAAAATAAAACAGATATTTAGCGATCTTGTTAGCTAAAGCTGGAATTGTTATTTTGTGTGTGTAGATTGCACATACATGTATGTTCCACATAATAATGATGAAATTTTCTCTTTAAAGATCAAGCTTCTAAATAAAAGCTCTTTCATTTTCTGTTTTGCAGAATTTTTTTGACAGCTAGGGTTCAATTCTTAAAATCAGCAAATTTTAGCTTTTTAAAATAAAATAAAAAACATATATTAAAGTAGAAAAGAGAGTTTTGTAATGCCTTTGTACATGTATTTTCTAATTCAGATTAGTTTTTAGTTCAAGTTGAATTTTGCATCAATAAACATATTTTTTTCTCTCACAATTTCTTCTCCTTATTATTGGTGCAATCCTGTTGATAATTTCCAATACAGAACAATACCCAGTGGATATTTATTAATTATTTGAAGCTATTGCCTCCTGTCCAGGTCAATATTTATTTGTCACAGTGGACATTGAAATATTGTAATTTCACAGATGGTCAACATGCTTTATTTGATAAACTCTTCAATAAAGAGATCAAAGGATGAAATGTGTCTGTCTGTCCAACTGTTTGTCTAAAAATGGAATTGAAGTTTTTCCTTTCTATAATTTGAATAATGATTTAAAAAGTTTTGAAAATTGAAATTTTTATAATAAATTGGGTACAGCATTAAACATTTGACTTTTGAAAGCAAATAGGAATGAATGATAGTAAAGAAAGAAAACCAAAGAAGCTGATGGCTGAAATGTTTTTAGAGATGGTATTTCCTTATAATTTGGACAAGCATGTAGACAATATTACCTGAAGGATTTTTTTTAACGAAAAGATTTTGTTTATTTGACATTTATTAAGTATAATATTTACATCATAAAATATTGTTTAATTATTTTTGCATCATCAGCAAATTTCATAAACTGATGTCTGACATATACAATTGACCTACTTCAGTATTTTCTTTTAATTTTAATACATTACATGATCATTACAGATATTTAATTTGTACGACAATTATGTTGACCATGTCCCTGGGCTATGTAACGTACATTATATGATAACTTCTAACATCTTACACCAATATACTGTCAGTTCTTCATACAATTGATGTATCCAGATAATAACTTTTACATTTCTTCTGCCCGAGCGACCATCAAAAAGACATCTAGCAAATGTCCATTTGTCCGGAAATTACAGTCCTAAAAACCAGCCATCTAGTTCCATTTGTAAACTAAGGATGTCTTTTCATGTATTGTGTTGACTTTGGTAATCCGATTTTGCTAAGCTCTTGTGAGGAGAATCGTTTTATGGATTTTCCGCTACGTTCTTTTGGAATTGCCATTTCAGTAGATTAGTTGTAGAAAGAGCCTTTCAGCACATCTTTGTGAGTTGTATAATTGACAATTTTGAAGATAATAATTGTCGTAATAATTTCGGAATTACCCAATTTTGGTGGTTTGTACAGAAGGATACAGTAAATGGCCATTTCTACATGGAAATTACTGAAAATTAAGCTTTGAAAGCTTTAGGCATTTTGTGATAAAATGTCAGAAGAAAAGTGCTGAAAGAAGGAAATTATTAACGTGAATAATCTTTAAAAAAAGAAGATTAGGGGAAAAGGGTCAAAGAAGAAATCTATAAGAAAATATATAAAATATATTTGACAAAAATCAGAAAACTTTGAGTGAGTAACAATTGTCACTCCAAATCATCAGTTGAATTTGAAATCTCATTGGATGATAATCACTTGTGACAGATCTTTGTCTGGCCGCTACCCATTTGCTACTCTGAAGTAATTTCCTTAATGTAGATATTGTGTGATATTCGGAGACGATTCTAAGAGTTATGGAGCTGTACTTGATCAAACATGTGGTGCTACAACATTTATTGTAAGTAGATAAGACCTTTTCTCTATTGTACTTGTTATTCTAAGGACACTTTGACATGCAATGAAAGAATTAGTCAAATTGTTTTCGGAGACAGTTTTCCATCACATAATCATCAAGTCTGGAATTTGCATTATTTGGTCTATAGAATGAAAACTATAACAGAAAGAGAAAAAGCTGTTGCTTGCTTAAACCTTAAGCTCATTGAGTTCTACAAAAGTCTCTATAGGTTCAAAGTTGTCAAATGACCCCTGATAGTGGTTTTGGACCTTTAAAGGTGAAAGAATAAGTGGACAATACACCACATGACAAACATATTTATTCTGTATGTGTTTACTGACATTTTACTTACATTTTACTTATAATTACTGCTCATTATGCCTCCTTACATTATGGCAATTTGGGCAGCAACAAAGTTCTTCCACTTCTATCTATACAGGCTTACTTAACAAGGTTTGGCTTTAAGTTGTTCAACTGATGAAGATTTGTATAATGTTTTTGTCAGACATCGTTTAAATGTTTATCAGTTCAAGACTCATCAGAGAAGCTGTAGACCAAAATATAAAATACATGTATATTGATATAAAAACAGTCACAATTTTGTAGATATTAGATGGCTGAAGTTTGTTAAGGCTTAGACATTAACCAAAAGGGAAGTTGTTCTTATATCTATTTGGTAAGAGAGGAGACTTAATGATTGCAATCATCTTGTCTGTCTGTCTGTCCATTTATCACAAACTTTGTAACAGATTTCTTGGTTGTTACCGAAGAGATTTGTTTCAAATTTAGTACATTAAACTCTAAGCAATGCATCAGCTGTGCATCTACTTCCTGTTATCCTAGTTGGTGTATGGGTAGCATAACTCTGCAACCATGATTGTTCATATTGCTTCAATTTTTCAAAAGTTTTATATGTTACAAATTGCATTCTGCAGTTTCACTATCACTGTCAGGTATTTTAAACCTGGGACAACACCCAATCTTCCAAAACTCAAGTGCATGTCAAGAAAATGAAGCCACATTTATGAGAGTTAATACTTATTCATTTGTATCAATGGTACACAGACCTTTCTTAAGTCATTAAATTCATTTTTTGTTTTGTTTTATAAGCGTTTATACTCATCATATGACTTTGATCAGATCTGATATGTATATACTTAATTCATAAAACATAAAGAAAAACATGTTTTCATTATATCTAAGAAAAAAACATGCATTTCATTATATCATACACTTGATGTAATCTCTGATAGCAAGAACAAACTAAATTGTGTTTTGTTTTATATACCCTGAGTGCATTAATACAATTTGGCTTAGGTAATAATTGAAATCATTGACTTGACACCAACCATTCAAGCTAAAAAAATCTAAAACCTCACATCATAATGCTTTTACTACTGTGGTTTCATTATTTTTCGTGGGGTATCCATTTTCATGGTTTTCATGGGTGACATCAAACCACGAAATTTAATACCCCACGAAAGGGAAATTTAACATTGATCTGTATGGTGCACGTCACTTCAGAACCATGAATTTCAGAATCCAAGAACTTATCAGTTTTTTTCAACCATGAAATTTGGTACCCATGAAAATAAATGAATCCACAGTAACTGATCATGAAGTAAATTATCAGTGCAACACATTCTGTCTTGGCTGTGGATGTTAATTAAAATTGTTGTTTTTTGAGGCATAAATAGTATACACTTTCCTGTCATTTCTAGGCACTGTTTTTAGGCAGTTTGCAAGTTTAAGGACCCAATAGCCTGTGGAAAAATGTTCAAACGTTGTTGTTTTAGGCAAACAAGTGTACATTTTTCCTGTCATTTGAAGGGCTGTTTCTTCTAGGCTGTGAGTTGCAAGTTTTAGGCCTCAATTAGTAATCTTCAGTATATGTAACAGTGTGGCTTTGATATTTTAAGACATGTTTTTTTTTATATAATTGAATACTTTATTGACAATAAACCCTGTTGGGTTAGGCAAATACATATAATCAAGACAGCTGAAAACTACACAGACAAAGTACAAATGATTGTAAACCGATCACACAGACATGAAGACAGAGCCCCTGCACATCCCTTGATCCCCTTTAAACCAAACAGCTCTAAATCTCACCAGTGGTATATAAATTGTGACTGTCTAAGTTTACTTTCCCAAATATTCTTACTATTCTGTTTATTTGAAAATATCCTTTTTCTGGTATCCTTCCAAAGTAAATGTGGATTTTGTCAAATCGACTAGTCTGATCCAACGTAAGATAAATGTTCTCTTAATATTGTTATGGGTAAAAGGCCAAGTGATTGCTACATGATTTCGCATTGTTTGGATTGACTGAGAAAACACATTTGCTAAATGGTTATTAATCATCATTATACAAAATATATTCTGTTTTCTATTTCCATAGCTTTGTTTTGAAGAATTTATATTGACTGTCAACCATTGTAAACCAAAAACTGTCCATCATGGTCAACCAATTGCCACCAAAAAACTACCAATAGGTGCTTGTTTATTTTTACTTCTATACATGCCCCAAGGCACCCATCTTCTTTGTTTAAGAAGGGAGTCTATCTTTGACTATTTCAGGCCTGTATTTGAACTATATGTATTTTATTTAGACCTTGGGCAGATTGCAGAATGGCTAGCAGTGCCTACTGGCCTAGTTGAAGACTGCTTGCAATGTGGTTTTTCTAAATAACCTCTTGTTATATGAGAACTGTGTCCCGAAAACTTATTCCACATATCATTATTATTTTGCCTGCAACGTGTTATAGAAGGGACATATAGGGGTTACTTTGGCACCATACGTCGTCCTGCGGCATCACAAAAACTTCTGTCGCAGTTTTCCGGGCAACTACATGTCACAACTTCTTGATATTTGGTATGTAGCTTCCTCCTTTAGAACTATATGAATAGTACTATATACTGTACAATATTATGCCTGTAACTCATCTACTTCCTGTTTACCAAATATTTTAAGACGCAGGTAACATACGTCTGCCATGAAAGACTGCAAATCTAGTTTATCAATAGATACCACCAATATATAAAAGTGCTCGGTTCTTCCCTCTCTTTCTCAACTGTACTTCACTCTGGCCTTGAGCTAAGTAGAGACCATATAAGTAAATCACTCCCACGAAATCTTGGTTAAAAAAATGTAATGACTCAGACTCAGAGTTGAGTTTTTTACTCATTACGAAAAATTCTACGAACATCTTGTACTTCTCACCAAACTTAATGAAAACCAATTAATATTGGTATTGACTGACGATTTGCTAAGTAAGTCGCTGTAGTGTTGATATAGATTTCATGTGTTTGTGATTATTGCGCAATCATTTTGATGTAGCTTGATGTCTGAGAAATTCTATTAAATCATATAAAACGAAGATGGGGAAACTTTGCAATTTTTCAGAATCTTTAATGTTTTATGTTTATTGGCTCTTAGAAGTGTTATAATCATTTGCCTCTTAAATTGAAATGATTTAAGGATGGGAATTTGTTTATATACATTTTATCTTGTGATATATCTTATGACGTTTTTCACTTTTGAAATGCTAAAATATGTTTAAAATGGACAAGATATGAATTTCAATCATTATGAAAATGGTTTATTGTGCAAAAATATTTGCTATGATTGAAAAAAAGCAATAATATATATATATATACAATGAAAAGATAATGAAAAAATGGCATAAAAATATAATGTGATGCATTTAAGATTATAATAAAATCCAACTAAAAGCATCTTCATTTATGACTTGGCAACAATTAGAAATTGTTTGAGTAATATCATTATATAATGCAGCCCTTGTTAAACCCTATCTCTTTCCAACAAATGATTCTTGTGTTCTACACCTGTTTTTCTGTAAAAACTTGATATTTTTACATGTTCTTTAGTTATTTTTGATCCACCAGAGCTTTTTGTTTCCTCGTCTGTTTTACTTTTCAACAGCCGCAAACATGAAGCGTAGGAGAACCACATGTACATGTATCAGGTTTTGATATCAAGATGAAGTCTAATATTCATTATGAATAAGAAACAGAAGCAAATCTAAGAAAGGTTTGGCATTTGAACCTCAAACTCCCCACTCCCACAGGTCTCCTTATAAAATATATCTTTATTTGCAAAATACACCCATATGGGTCAAAGCAAAAACAAAAACATGTAAAATACAAAACATATACAGAAGACAACAGAGTATATAGTACATTAACATAGTTTTAAGAACATTTTGACCAATGTGGACCCTATTTTCGTAGTACCAATGACTTTTTATAAAGTCACAAAAAAGAAGTTAAAAAAATGCTAGTTGTCAGAATAAGGAGACCAAAATAATTTTGCTGTGTGGCCTCAAGGCTTTAAAACTCATACCAAACACTGAAAGAGAGCTAGAATGTGACCTGGCCTCATTAAAAAAAGATAAGTTGTATTGTCCAACCCTAACCAGCTTTTCCCAAATCCAAATCAAAACCAGTTATACATAACGTCATGAACGTTACCAAGAACACAATCTCAAGACTGTGACTGCATTGTCACGGAAGAATTTCACCAGTTTGTTTCCACACCCTCCCCCATTCAAAAAAACCAAAACCAGCCTAGTACAATAAACAACCAATCTCAAGAACAACTTCACCAGTTTCACGTTTGTAATTTATGGTTTTTGATCCAGTGTCTAAAAGACAAGAGAAAACATAATTTACACTGACTCATTTTGCATATTTAATCCTTCTAAAACAAAAGAGTAATGTTATTCCCTGCTCAGTCTCCTGATTGCATAACTTGATTTATATAATCAAATATTCAACTTACAATCAAATTTAGTTGAAAACTTGACAAATGGGCCTGTTGAAATAATACAGTGAAACCTGAATTATACCAATCCTGAAAATGATGGGGGCATTTGGAGCCCCCCCCCCCCTAATATGTGAAAAAAAATTTCTTACCATGAAATCAATCACAAAATTAGCCAAAAATGTTTGTAACTAGCTCCATTCGGCCAAAATGTATTATCTGTGCCCCTTCTAATCGAAAATCCTAGATTATCGCCTGTAAGCCCCACTTAGAAAAGATATGAAGAACCCATCCATTTATCTATGACGATTGGGATTGTGTTAACTGAACAATGGATTTCTTCATGCAATTTAACCATGGTCAAACATCAAATCGACTATGCTTGACCTTGGACTGTTATTATAACTTTTTGCCTCTGTCTGGTTCTGCTGGATCATTTTTTATTAAAAGCTAAAAATCTAAAACTATGAGGGGTAGATCTGATATACATGTATACACAGTGATTTAGTACCATTTGAGTTTTGCATGTAATAAAAATTCATGACAATCTGTCAAATGTTTTGGACAAACTTTAAACTATTTTGCCAAGACTAAGTTGTCTGTATTCTGATACTTTAATTTATATATAATTATTTTGAGCCTATATGAACCAAAGGCATCAAATTTACTTTTACAGCAGATTCCTCTTAATTGCATAACCAATCTGTCAGAGAAGTATATGCAATTAACCAATTGATCCAATTAAGTGAAATGTGAATTAAAAATAGAAATTTAAAGAAGATATTTGGTTTTACTGTAGTTGGTCTGGAAAGTGACATTCCCATTCAGTTTAATAGATCTCCCAATTTGTGATCGATTTCTTTTAATTCAACATGCAAATTTCCTCTAGACTTTCTCTTGTAGTTTTAAATCATTCATTTTGTTTGAGTAACGGGCCTGTCACATGATTGGACGTGAATCGGGAATGACGAGACAAACACAGACATCCATTCCATTCATTCTGACAAGCGCAACCAACAATTTGGAAAGACAGAATCGTGATGGACATGGAATGATATTATAAAAAAGGAAATTCCATTGGTCTTGAAGATTATCAATTGATTTTTTGCCCGTGATGTGTTGAATGAGGGAATTATTTGCAGAATGAATAATTACGGTTTTGTTGACCCTTGACCCCCAAGGAAAGACTTAAAGAGAGAAAAAATAAATGAAAATCAATATAAGGAATTAAGGAAGAAATTATGAATGCATCAGTCAATTCCGAGAGAGGTTGATTCCAACAGACACTTGTTCAAGATAAAAATTATAAAGGAAATTGTCTTGAGAATGATTTTTACACAAAATAAATTGGAAAACACTTTGCCTTGGTCTCAAAGGGTTGGAGTCTTGTTTGAAGGAAGCCAAAACGCAAGCCTTATTATTTTGAAAGATGAATAATGCAAGTTATAAACTGGCCCAAATGTGTGTATTTAGGCCCATTTATTAACCTGGTGGAAGTGACATATTTTAAGGGTACTAATTTTGCTGTTTCCCATATTTTGCTTGCCCGAGTGCATGTTGTCTTGTGGGGTCATAAATATTTAGTCACAGTTTTCTTAACATTTAAGCTGTATATATGTATATATGTAAATGACATGATCTTGGCATTTTTTTTTTAAATCAATTCTATACCTGTAACTCATCTACTTCCTGTTTACTGAATGCTCTTAAAGCAGGCAGCAGATGCTTATATTTATGTATATGTTTTCCTCCGGTCTTTGCAGAGACTTGTAAATTTTGGTTCCCAACCTATCAAAGTACATGTACAGGCTGGTGCATATACTGTGGTTTCATTATTCTTCGTGGGGTATCAAATTTCATGATTTTCGTGGGTTGCCTAATTCAACGAAAATTGATGTGCCTCAAAAAAGAATTTTAACATTGATCTGTATGCTGCAGTCTTCAAAACCATGAATTCAAGAATCCACGAATCGATCCTTTTTCATCAAACCAGGAAAATTCAGGTATCCACAAAAATAAATGAATCCACAGTACAGTGTTTCAGGGTAAAATGTCTGTGTTTCCCTTAAGGTCTAAGTTTACTTTTTCATGTTACCAGATAATTGTAGCATTTATCTTTTTGACATATATATTCTTGTTTTATTTGTTCCAAAGATGTATTCATTTCAAAAATTGACTGAAAAATGCTGATATTATAAATTATTTATGCTGTCAATATTGGAATGTAAAGCTGGTGACAGAATTAGAAATGTCAATATCCTATTGATACAGTGAAACAGATCTTTTACTGACCAATTGATGCTGGAAAATATAATTAATGGGTTATTGATTTAAGGGTGGAGGGTTAATTAATGGATTTTATATCTTCATTAAGTACAGATACATTAAGCTTCTTCATGTTTTGCTAGGATTTAGAAGGAAATTAGAAGCTTATAGTATAATTTTCAAAAAGCCTTAGCTGACTAACTTATTTGGTGTAGAGTTTTTTTCTGTTCAGCCCAAGCTGTATCACCTTGAATCACATTTTGATTAAGGATTCTTGTGGATTTTTTTTTTTTCTGGTGGAGGTCTTGCAGAATTGGCTGATAATTATAAACACATAAAATAAGGAATGAAGATTTGATGGGTTGGTCAGACCATCAAATGGATCAAACATTGATTTGAGGCTCACAGGGTTGCAGATATTGTGAATGTTGTTAAAAGGGAAAAACTCTAGCTGTCAGCGAAATTTAATATCACTGGACTCCAGTGGATTTACTTAAATAGGAGCTAACATAATATTACAAGTCAAGTTTTTTTTTGCTGTCTGTTGTGAATAATTTTTAAGCTTGCATTGTAAGGAACTTGTAAGGAACCATTTCTAGCATAAGTTCAGAACTATGTTACGTTGATAATTTAAAGGAGTTACCTATGTTTTAAAATGTGAAGACTCGGTGAGGCTGATATAAAGGAAAATTACATGTGTTAGAAAAAATGTAGAGACTTGATAATAGTCCGATTCAGGGATCATCATATGTTGATACAGATATATACATCTTACTGATATTGACAAAAAAAGGATTGGAAATTTGCTCTAATCATATTTTTTGAGAACTGATGAATCTGGTTGACCTTATCTTTCTATGGGATCTTATTTCTGAGATTATTGCACCACATTATAACAGTAGCACTGAGGAATATTTACGTCACGTTTGAAATCTGAAAGATTGGACGATTTGTTATGTTGTACATCTGTTCAGCATGTTGTGGTTTGGCTGATTGAAGGTTTTGGAGGATGTTAAATTGGTGATGAGGTGTTAGAAATTGGAGGGAGACATATATAACATGAGATAGACTGAAGAAAGCGCCTAAGGACAAAGGAAGTTTCTTTTACTGATGTTTTTGACAAAGAAATTTTCTGCAGCATGTTTTTTTCATGGTAAATGGTGAAAGGAAGCATTAAAACAAAGGAAGTTTCTTTTCTTACATTTGTGACAAAAGAAAATTTCTGCTTGATGTGGATTTTTTGTATAAATTTATATCTGTTGATGTGTGGAAATATTTTTGTACAATTTGTTGAATTGTAAGTGATTCTTTGTTTGGATTTTGGATTATTTTGTGTATTGAGTTAAATTATACTGTTGCTGCTTTCTTATTGACAAAGGATTTTGATTGGTCTTGATTTGATGAGGATATTTAGTTATAACTGTTCCTCCACTATTAATCTGGGATTTGAAAAAGTCTTTTTGTGGGTGCTACAATATTTATGATGTTTATGCGGTTATAATAATAACTTCTGATGCTACAAAAAGTCATCTGTACATTTAAACAAAGGAGCCTCTCTTAGATTAATGTATAGACTGAATTGTGATAATAGCATTTAATTTGGATTTTGAAAACAAAGGAATATTAAACATAAGGAAAATGAACTCTCCAGTAGCAATGACATCGAGTATGTCAAATGAACAGATGTACATGTATATGTTTACATCGGAAACAGTGGAATATTCCAGCTGTCAGGCGAGTTGTCAGGTGGACTTTTACTATAGGTAAGTTGGGACTACATTTAGTATTATGGGGGATAATGAGGGATTAGAAATGTATGAACTGTCAGGCCCTGAGTTTTCAGGTTGACTTTTATTTTCAGGTAAGATTAATATTAGGCACTTAATCTGTTTTTATAGACAGTTTCTATACACAATGTATATACATGTAATATGAAATAGGCAGTGCCTAAATGCGAGCACAGCTATCTGTTCAATAAAAAAAATGATTTCGAATAAGATCTGAAACCGTCGTAGTTATTTTTGTTTTGGGTGAATTTTCTAGAACGTTCAATTTGGGACGAGATCCTAGGGGCGATTGAACGTTAAATAGAAAGTAGGAAAAAATCGATTAAAATTTTGTTACTACAAAAAATGTAGCAACTCGTCGTCATCAGAATATTTTTCTCTTTTTACATTATTAAATAGATAATTTTTGGAATGCGACTAGCAAAATGGGTAATTATTTTCAAATTCACTCCTTTCCTGTAAAAATTTGAGAGCCTTTCCGGACCATGAAAAATCAATATCAGCATTAGGCAAATTTTTCACGGGAACAAATACCGTAGAGCTCTCCGCTTGCGAGCTGTGCTCGCTATAAGTTGATAATAAAACTGAAAAGGGGGTATAGAATAATTTTTCTTTTTTATGCCCTTGTACAATCTGTTACCAACTTTTTTTTATCAATACAAAAATGTACAATGTATATGTTTTCTTACTTCAATTTGATTTGAGTCCAGTTACATCTTATACTCGTGATCTTGATTTTGTTTAAGAGCGGGTACCCTGAGTATATATATGATTTGATAAATTTTTATTTTACTGAGTCTAAAATAAAGTGCTCGGAAAATCTAAAATATTTTCTGTATTTGATCTTAAGAGACAGATTTCTGCCATCTAAGTCTCCATTGGTAATCTCATTCATCCATTAGCCATGCTAGCTCTGTGTAATTGCTCTGGATTATAAATTATTGGGAGGAAATTATAGTCTCTAGTGTGCTACATGACCTCAGCAGGACATGGATTAAGATTCTATTGAGTCAGATATCAGATGCATATAATGAGAGGATCAAGAATTGGGTTAACAGCACCCCAAGGTTTTTTTCAACAAGTTTTACAGTTGGAGCTGCAAATTTGTTTTACCAAGTCTTAAGTTATTGAAGTGGTCCCCACCTATGAAAGGAGAGGGGTTTTTAGTTCTCAGGGTCATTTGTCTGTTTGTTTATATGTCAGTCCCAAAATAGGTCACCTCAGTAAAATGTCATCATGGTTGGTTGGTCAACCATGTTAAAGCAAGATTAACCATTGGTTGACCATACTTTTAATCAAGGTAATGACCATCAGGCTAACCATGGTTCTAAAATACTAACCATGGTCATTGTTGACAATTCAATCTTTCAAGTTAAAGTTATTCTTTTTCATGTTGCATTTAGATAGGGTATGAACTCAGTTTTGAAAAAAAATAATTTTTTGCAGTATTTGGGACTAAGTGCATACGTGCATTTCAGATTGTGTTTAGCTAGCCGTAAGCAACTTTTTAAGTGCTTTTTATAAATGAATTGTACTATAGTATCATGAGGATATCTGTTTATAAATGAGTTATGATTCATAAGAAGATTTTACTTTGAAGTTGTAAACATTGAGTAGTAAATTAAAGATCTATCAGACACTATATTACTACAGCATAAGTGGATATCAACACTAAAGTGTAGACATCTTGGAGCTACAATGTAGCAGGAAAAGTTATGCAGTATGAACATGATTTTTTGTTGTATCATATGTAACAGTCAAATTGATGTTCAGTTGAATATTGACAGATGTTAAAATACCCACACCCAGATAAAAGTCAACATAAGTGCAAGTACATGTGATGGTAAATGACACTCAGTTTACCATATAGCTAACCTTAACCAGCAACTTAATTGGCAATGTTTGTTTCATGCTACTGGCACGATGGTCAACACTTTTCTCATATTATAATCTTCGGGTGTCTTAGAATTTACAGTACTTGATGTAAGTCTAACTCTTGTTGTCAAGGTGACTGGTCCTTTGATATAACTGACTCATATCAAACCCATTTTCAACATTACGGTATTTGACAAAATTAAAGGCAAAAATGAAGCAAAATTATCTTTCCAGGTCCAATAATTAGACTCCTATTGTGGTTATTTCCATTCGTTGGTTGGAGCTGTAAGTTGCATGTAGGTTTTACCATTTGTGCATATTTGCTGCAGTATTTCAATATTCTATCCAATTCTGGGTTCGGCTTTCACCAATTACATAGATCCATTTATTTTGTACTCTGTCATAATAAAGTACAGGGGCCTTGGTGGCTGAGTGGTCTAAGGCGCTGCTTTAAATACCACACTATTAATCACTAGCAGATCAACTCTCAGCAGGTGTTTGAGTCCTGTTTATATTTAACAAAAAAAGGGACTTCCCCAACTGTATGTGATTGGGTTTGTCAGTTACCTGCCCAAAGTCAGTGGTTTCCCTGTGTACTCTGGTTTCCGCCACCATTTAAACTGACCCCCCTACATGGCCCAGGTGTGTTGATACATGTATAGAGCGCTAAACACCAACACACACATACATAATAAAGTAAAAATGTTGGCAAAGACAAAGTGCATAGTATGATTCTTTTATTCTGAGTATAATCTCAACTATACAACCAATAAATAAATATCTTGAGAATACCTACACAAGCTTTGATGTTCGATCTGTTCACTGTGGGGGGAATTATAAATCAGGGGATAGGAATTAACTTTATGTTACATCCCATCAGAAGTGCTGATTATCAAAAAACTTGAAGAAGATTATTACTGAAAAGAATGCAAAGAGTACATGTAAGTTAGTGCAACACAAGGATCAATTTTGTACCACTTTTACAACTAGTGATGAAATGTCAACTTTGTTGCCTGGAATGTGATGCAGAAATGGTTCATCAGGTCATTCCTTTTAGCACTTGTTTTGTGTACCCTGCATTCATTTGCCCTAAATTGCATCAAAAATGGTTTCAAAACGTTACAGTTTTCAGAAAGTACATGTACAAGCATATGCATTGCATAAAATGTGTTTACTGGCCATAACACCCATATAACTTTAAAAAGTCCAAAAACTCAGGTTTTGGGTGTTAATGACCTTTTTGAACAGACCATTTTCCTGCAAATCTCATAAATCATTCAAAATGCTCCCTTTTTTTATGAAAATTACTCAATTTATTCAACTTGGTGTGTTGCAAATACACCGGATGTGAGTAATACAAGGAAATGTTCATCCTTCAGATTCTTAAGTGTTGAGTACTGTCTGGCCCTTTGAACTTAGAAATTTGTAGGGAAGTGAGTGAACACAGTATGTTTTGGTCAACCTGCATTGACTAACAGTCATAAATTTATTATGTTGGGTGCAAGATGTTTCAAAATTTGCAGCTTTCTTTTGAGAGATAAATCAGTGGCGGATCCAGGGGGGTTCCGGTGGTCAGAACCCCCTTTCCTCCGAAATTTTTAAATTTTTGTGTAGATTTTCAGCAAAATTGGTTTGGAACCCCCCCCTTTGGCTCACAGAACCCAGTATGTGGAAACCCCCCCTTTCGAAAATTTCTGGATCTGCCCCTGTAAATATAATTTTGGACATGCAACCATGGATGATTGCTGAACTGTGAGTTAAAACTTTTAAGTTTTGCTATTTATTTCTCTTATAATATTCACACACAAAAACATTTTTTTCTAATGAATATAAATGTAAGCTCTTCAGAAAAGATGTTTTTGAGATAATTACAAACATAATAGATAGCAGCTACTATAAATTTTGATTAAACATATAATTTACATGGTAATAAAAGCTGTATATCTATCTTTATTCAATATTTATCTCTCATTGGCATCATGTAAAAGAACTGTTTACTCACATCACGTTTTAAGTTAAAAAGTGGTGAGTTATATTGTTATTAACAAAACCTTGCCTTTAAGTTCAGTGTCCAATATATCTGGGCATTTTACTAATATTTCTGTCTGTGATTTATGGATTCAGTGTCAGGAGTAAGATCATGCACACCCGCAATTTTCTAGCAATTGCTTACCCCCAAAAATTTTGTTATTTTCATGTAGTCATTTTTTGGCAAAATTGGTCTGGATCCTCTTTTTCTTCCTTTGATGACTCAGTGTTTACTGACACCCCCTTCCAAAATTGTTGTTGACACTCTTGGGTTTCTTATTATTTGCAGTTGTTTTTGGCTGACAAAGTAAGTTGCATTAATAAAAGTCTCTAAAACTTGCTGCACTAAATGATAACTTCATCTTTTTATCAGTCCAGACTTTTAGTTTCAGTGATGTAAGATCTGAAAGAAGATTTTTGACCTTTCCTTGTTACTTCTTGAAATATCAATATCAGGGTTCCCACGCCATCCTTGAATTCAAGGAAACCTGGAAAAGTCCTTGAACTTCATTTCAATGTTCAAAAACCTGGAAAAATCCTTGAAATTTTTATGCCCCCGCGACGACATGTCGGGGGGCATTAAGTTTTACTCATGTCCGTACGTCCGTCCATCCTTACGTCCATCTGTACGAATTTCCGTCAAGCTTTTCTCAGAAACCGTAAATGGGAATAACTTGAAACTTGGTAGGATGGTTCAGTATGACAAACTATACGTCCTAAGCTAATTTTAGACCTGTCAGACATCTACTTTCTGTTTGGGGCTGGATCGATACCAAAATCAACATGAAAATTTCCGTCAAGCTTTTCTCAGAAACCGTACATGGGAATGATTTGAAACTTTTTAGGATTGATTAGTATGATAAACTATGCGTCCTAAGCGACTTTCAGACCTGTGGGACTTCAACTTTTTATTTGAGGCCAGCGGGGGCATCCGTGTCCCATGGACACATTCTTTCTTTATTTCAAATATCCTTGAAAAACTCTGGAATTCTGTAATATGCAGATTTGAAAGGCAGAAAAATATTGAATTTTTAAAATTTTTGCAGACTATTTTAATTTCTTGAAAATGACCTCAATACCCTTGAAATGTCCTTGAAAAACCCTTGAATTTTGTGTCCAAAAAATAGTGGGAACCCTGCAATATACAGCGTAACTAAATTTACCGTTTTATACCCGTTTTGGTATTATGAAGTTGTAAATGTAAACAAAAGAGCTGCAGGTATATTTTAATGGTTAATTGTTTGATCATGATCATGCAGGTTTCTTAAACTTAAAATGTAAAGATGGTCTCCATACAAAATGCTAGTTCTACTGAAAATTTGAAAGAGCGATGCCCAATGTCCATTGAAGTGCTTGCTGTTAACTTCAGATGGGTTGGCACAATCTAGAACTTGTCAAATGTCCACATTTTACAACTTACCCAAAATGTCCACATTTTACATCTTGTCTAAGTGCTAAATATTAGTATCTTATTGGATTAAGGGTGGAAAAGGCTTCCAGGAAAAGTAGGAATAAACCTTTATTACTCCTGACTGATTGGATTTACTCAGGAAGGTTCAGGCAGTTTACTGTGATTTTCATCATTAAGCAAAATAGTTATCACTTAATTCGCCAATTTCTAGAGATGCTTAGAAATTTTTGTAGCTAAAATTCACTGCCAGGTTGTTTATGTACACGGGGGGGTCACTTCATATACAAATGGGTACATATGTGCCGCTGGCCCTCCAAAAATACCCCCCATTCATATATTTTCCAAACTATGAAATGATACCCATTCATATATATTAGATGTAAAATTAATATACCCATACATACATTTATCATATTTAATAGTTTTATCAATTATATACATGATCATGACTCAAAATAACAGTGGAACTCAATATGACACATAGTGAATTTGTTTTCTTATACGGTTTGATGTCTTTCTACCACCCTCAGCGACAGAGGGTACAACGATCTCTGAGTACCGTCCATCAAATTCTTCCTGTTGTGTATTTTACTGTCTTCGCGGCGTTCTATTAGTTGCGGTTATAGCCCCACGTACTCTAAAGTGTTTGTCCACGGCTTCCTGTATGATGGACTTTTCGTCTTCCGAAAGTACGAACTTATTAACCTCATTTACCAGATTTACGTGGCAAATAACATCTGTGGCTCTAACACAAGTAACTTCAAAAGATCCAAGTTCATATTCGTGGTCACTGATATTCTTATATTGAACAAAGGTTAGTTTTAAATCCTTCTTGTAATCACTATTAAAAGGGACATTTGCTCCTCTCAACTCTGCGAATATCTTTCATTTTGAAATAATTATTTCAGTTTAATTTCATAATAAAAATGTGCAGCTTTATATATTTTTGCAAGGAATTTAGGATTGACTTTCACTCGCTGGGTATTGACATAAATTAATTACATAATTATCTGTTAAGTACGTGTTGATAGAATAGACAAATAAAAACAAAACCATCAGTAGCATGTAATCTTTTAATCTTTGATAAAAATGACACAAGTGATCTCAGATCTGTCATGACAATCACAGCATGCAAATTTAACCTAGGGCTTGTCAGCTGCAGCAGACAGAAATTAATTTCGATTAGAAACCTGCTCTGACTATCAAGTTATGTTGTAGGAAGTCAGGGATTAAATTACGACCCAAAGACATATCAATTATCTCAAATTAACCATCCATTGATATATTTACACAAGTGATTTCACACCCATTCACATAATTTGAGGCAGAAAAACCATACCCATTCCAGCGGCACATCCGTATATACCTTTATAATGGAAGTGACCCCCCCGTGTTTATGTACCACATGTAACATTTGTTTGTAGAAAAATAAACTAATATTGCTTGATTGAAATTGTGTGATAATTTTTATGATGAAAACAAATTTAATTTGCATAAAAATGTGAAGTTTTGCATAAAGTGAAGCTTTTTCTCAGAAACTGTACTTGAGAATGGTTTGAAGTTGTTTGCAGGGATTGCTTTTATAGGGCAAGTGTATGTGATTTTATTTCGTTGTAACACTTCCGGAATCAAATGAGATTGTGATGCGCATGTCAGAACTTCAGTGTGACTGCGTATTTCGAGCGGTGTGGACGTGTTTCTGCATTGCTCCTTCAGTCATTTATTTTGCTAGTGCCAACGTAGTTGGTTTACATATTGAAATAAAATTACTTATTTAACCAACGTTGTTGGTTTTAAATTATCTAAACAACAAATTAATATAATTCATTGTTGTTTATTGTGAATATCGATTGTTTACTTTTATAGTTTACAATTTTACGACCTTTTGTGACATTGTACCGTAAATTGGCTCTTTAGTCGTAAATCGGCATTGTCGCAAAAATGGCGGAACGCATGGTGAGGTCGCTTTCAAAAAATGAAGAAGATAAGCTTCTTTTAGAAGATGTAAATGACATTGATGAGTCAGAAAGAAAGAAAACCGGCGTAGCCGGAAAAAGAAAGGCTGAGAAATCTTCTGCTGGTAATGTAAACCCCAGCAAGCCTCAAAACTCGAGTGGTAAATCAAGTCGTAAAGGTTCAAGTAAACCCCTTCCAGAAAATGAACCTGACCCACAGCCTTCTACTTCATCTAACTCTGACAATGTAATGCACAATGAAATTATGGGTGCCCTTAAATCTATAAGAGAGGAACAAAAACAAAACAGGGATAAACTTGAATCCCTTTCAAACCGAATTGAGGCTATAGAAAATTATGAAGAATATGAGGATTATGAAGATAATCCAGATGACTTTGACAATGACAATGAGGTTGACCATGAAGGTCAAGATAATTTTGAACCCCCTCCGGCCAAAAAACAGAAAGTTGACTCTCAGAGTGACAATAACAATAACAATAGTCGGTTCAAAACTATGGCCAAACGTTGCAAAGTAAAAGAAGTTCTAGATGCCAAGATTGATGAGGTCTTGGCTGAATCTATCACCGATTTATTTAGAAACGGTATGGATGAAGAAGAGTATCAAGAGTTAACTAAAGATACTAAAAACGCCAGGCCAGAAAATTGTGAGGGTCTTTCTATGGTTCGCATTAATCATATGATTTGGAATATCTTGTCACCTAGAGCTCAGACAAGTGATAAGAAAATGCAAAACATTCAAAAGTCTATTGTAAAAGCTGCAACTATTTTGACCAAAACTGTTGATAAATTAGCCAAGCAAGATGAAAGCAATCATGATGATGACAATGCCTATAAAACAGCCCTAAATTCTTGTATTGAGAGCTGTAATGATGTCCTTGCCTTGTTAGGTCACGGGAATAGGCAAGTTAACATGGCTAGAAGGGAGTTCTTAAAACCAGAGTTAATGTCTGAATATATGCATTTATGTTCTACTTCTGTCCCTTACACAACCAACTTGTTTGGTGACGACGTCTCAAAGACGGCAAAAGACATAGAGGAATGTTCTAAAGTCAGTAACAAATTGCGTTACGGCAGAGGTAGAGGTGGAGCTACATTTAGAGGTGGCAGAGGATACCGTGGCTACAGAGGCGGGTATCGAGGAGCTCCAAGAGGTGCTGGTAGAGGAAGAGGCTCAATGGCACACTACAAGATCCCTCGTCTTACAAAAAACTACCAGACAGGGGGAAATTCTCAGAAGGACAAACATTAGATAATTTAAATGAAGTAAGTTCAGAATTTAAGGCAGGTGTACTGAAAAATTTCTCTCATGAATGGGAAAAAATTACTTCAGACAAATTTATTTTAGATATTGTTAATCATTGTCACATAGAATTTGAAGATGACATAGAGCCTTCTCAAAACTATCGAACTAAATCTATATTCAATAAAAATGAATCTGAAATTGTATCCAGAGAAATTGAAAAATTAATAAAATTATCAGTTTTAAAAGTTGTTGAACCTGAAGAAGGTCAGTTTATCTCTCCAATATTTTTAAGGCCAAAGAAAAATGGTGAATATAGAATGATATTAAATTTGAAAAAGCTTAATGAAAGTGTTGAATATCATCATTTCAAAATGGATACATTTGAAAATGCTCTTAAAATTATTTCAGAAAATTGTTATATGGCTTCTATTGATCTTCGGCATGCATACTATAGCGTTCCTATTGCAGAAGAACATCAAAAATTTTTAAGGTTTGAATGGGAAGGAAAAATTTATCAGTACACCTGTCTTCCAAATGGAATTTCCTCCGCTCCAAGATTATTTACTAAATTATTGAAACCAGTATATGCAAAGTTAAGATCCTTAGGATACGTTAACATTGGTTATATTGATGATAGCTTATTATGCGGAGATACTGTTGAAGAATGTGGAATGAATGTTCATGAAACAGTTTCACTTATGTCAACATTAGGGTTTCATATCCATCAAGATAAGTCGATTTTTATTCCTACAAAAAGAATTGTATTTTTAGGAAATATCATTGACTCAGAAGAAATGATTGTGATTTTAACTGAAGAGAAAAAACAGAAAATTATTGCTGAATGCAAATCTCTGATAAATCAAAGTAAAGTTAAAATCAGACAAGTGGCTCAAATTAAAGGATTTATGGTTTCGGCTTTTTCTGCCATTGAATATGGCAAATTATATTACAGAAATCTTGAACATGAAAAAATTAAGGCTTTGAAAAGATCAGCTGGAAATTTTGACAGTTTAATGCATGTTACAAATACAATGAAAAACGACTTATCATGGTGGATAGAGAATGTTAGAAATGAAGTTAGACATATTTCTCATGGTAACCCTGTTGTTTGTATACAAACAGATGCCTCATTGAAAGGGTGGGGCGCGGTTTTTGATTCAAAAGAAATCGGAGGCCGCTGGCATGAAAATGAAAAGCATCATCATATAAATTATTTGGAACTATTAGCAATTTATTTGGCAATAAAATCTTTCATGAACTTTATTTCAAACAAACATGTTAAAATATTAACAGACAATAGTACTGCAGTGTCATATATACTGAATATGGGAGGAACCAAATCTCAAGAATGTAATGAGATTGCTAGGAAAATATGGCTTCTATGCAGAAAAAATAAAATCTGGCTTACATGTGCACATATTGCTGGTGTATCAAATGTGAAAGCAGATAAAAAGTCTAGAGAATTTGATGATCAGTTGGAATGGCAACTTAACAAAAAGATATTTGAACAAATTTGCAATAGATTTGTAAAGCCTGATGTTGATTTGTTTGCCTCCAGGCTTAATTGTCAAATTAAGAAATATTGCTCATGGAAGCCAGATCCAACTTGCTCCTTTGTTGATGCGTTTTCCCTAAACTGGAGTACATTTAATCAAATTTATCTGTTTCCTCCTTTCAGTTTATTGGGACGCTGCATTTGCAAGATAAGACAAGATCAGGCACGGGGATTGATTGTGGCCCCTCTTTGGCTGACTCAGTCCTGGTTTCCAAGACTCATGGAACTCCTAACCGAAGAACCTCTAGTTTTGCCTCAAAGGAAAAATCTACTACTACTTCACCACAGTTCAACAGTTCATCCATTGTACAAAAAGTAAGTGATGATAGCATGCTGTACGTGTGTCAGGCAAAATTTCAGAAAACAAGGATTTTCGGAAAAGACAACAAGTATACTACTCAGGTCTTGGAAATCAGGAACCAGGAAGCAATATCAGGTATATTTACAGAGATGGTTTCAGTACTGTAGTGAAAGACAAATTGATAAAATTCAAGTTTCTATAAATCAAGTTTTAGAGTTTATGACTGAGTTATACAAGCAAGATTTGGGCTACAGTAGCTTAAATACAGCACGTGGTGCATTATCAGCGTTAGGAATTACTGTGGACAACTGTTTGATTGGACAGCATCCTTTAATGATCAGATTTATGAAAGGTGTTTTCAATTTACGGCCATCAAGACTTAGATATCAAAAGACTTGGTGCGTAGATACTGTACTAACATATTTACGGAAGTTGTCTCCAGTCAAAGCACTGTCATTGAAAAATTTGACTCTAAAACTAGTTTTTCTTGTAGCTCTTACAAATGCAGCTCGTACTCAGTCTATTCATTTAATGAATGTAAATAGTGTACATAAGTTAAAAGGAGAATATGTTTTTGTGTTTGATGAACTTATTATGCAAAGTAGACCTGGTTATGAGGAACCTACTATTAACATTAAAGCTTACCCTCCAGATAGGAGAATTTGTGTATATACGGTTTATAAGGAATACATGTCTCGTACAAAAAAGGTTCAGGAAGAACCACAGTAAACTTTTTATTAGTTACATTAAACCCTATTGTGCCGTTTCTAAAGACACTATATCTAGATGGATAAAAACAGTTTTAGCTCGAGCAAAGATTGACACATCAGTATACAAGGCTCACAGTGTTAGAGCAGCAGCAACATCCAAAGCAGCTCAATCTCTACCCATTTCAAAGATACTTGATAAGGCAGGATGGAGCAATTCCAGTACATTTACAAAATACTATGGGAAACAGGTTGAAGATGCTTCATTTGACAAACCTATTTTGGTATAACTACACACTAGTAAACCTAAAAGGCTAAAACCTCCGGATTTTGGCCAAAACATTGAAGACAGTCGAACATCTAGACTTTTTCTATTTCCTTTAGCCGTCGCCGATGTTTTTATCCCCGTCGTAATAACTTTTTCCCAATCCGATCTATTTTGCCGTGTCGTGAGATTTTTCGCCGTCCTAATAGCCACGCCTATCGGTGACAGCCGAGATCGACGATCTGATTGGACAGTCATTTATCGGGTGAAATTCGTGCACGTGGTCTAATTAACAGTTCGATACGGTCGATCGACGTATTTTACAATTCTAATTATGCAGTGGTTGAAATTTATTATTATCGAATTACTAATTATTGGGTTATATGTCTATGGTTTGATTAGTAATAATTTATGAAAATATTTTTTTTTTATTTGAAAAGAAAATATAATTAGATTTACGTAATTTTATCATAGAAACATACAGGTCTATGGTTTGCAGAACGGAAACGTAAGAAATAATTATTTGTTTATATTTCGGGACTCAAATATATTAAAGAAATATATTTTTTCATATTGTCTTGGGCCAAGGCGGTGTGCAGAAGATTCTGTTCACCGGGATGGGCTGGTCACGTTGATGGCCGCTGGCGGTTCTCAATTGTGATTTATTCGATTGTCTCGTATTTTTATAAGTAACATAGGTTTCTTTACTGATACTGCTTAGCAGGCCGATGGGTTTCGATTTAAATTTTACAGACAAGTTGTAATAATGTTCACGATTTAATGCTTATCTTTTTTTGTAGACATCTGGAGTAAGTATTATTATAAGTTTTATATTTTTTCGTTTAATGAATTTAATGACAGGACGTCATGTTTCATACTTAATTATTGTTTTTGTTATTAATTTTAATATCTTTTTTTGTGTATTTATTACTGTTCCAACTAACATGTTCATGATGTTTATTCTAACAACCTATACATTCGCGGTTATCAAATTTTGAAGAAATCATTTTTAAATGTTTTTCGAACGGAAATGGGTGAAAAATGACTTTCTCGTAATTCAAGAGATCCATGCACGTTCTTCATCAATTAAAGCAGGGTTAATGAGGCAACAACATAGCTCTTTTTTTTTTCGTACCACACATTAACTATATAACAAAATATTGATAGGGGATAAGTCGCCGACTTTTTATCACCCACTTTGTATTCGTATGTCCTTGTGCAACACGACGTTAATTGTCCGATAAAGCCGAAAAATAGAGTAAATTTTAATGATAAAGAAAAAAAGAAGTAGCTGTTATTCTTTCCTGTAAAACATCACATTATTTTTTTTTTGAGAGATTGGAAGATGCACTATTTATTTTTCTGTATATTGTCTTCTATGGAAATATTTTCCCAGTGTTAACACCGGCTCGCCCGACTATTTTGTTATTTTCAGAATTTGTGGTATAATCTTTTTATACCCCATCAACGACAGAAAGGGGGCATATAGTGTTCGGGTTCGTTTGTCCGCTCGTCCCAAATGTTGCGAGATGGAGCATTATGGTTTTTGGACGTATTCTTGTTTAAAGAGCTTTCCATCATTTTATAGTTCCAGTCTGCTCCTGGGCAGGGGTTTACCAACTGAAACTTAGGGATCGTGGCTTTACTTTATTTCTAATTCTTTGGTGCCATCTATTCATTGTGTCTTTTTAATTAATTCTTTGTGAGTTATTGAGTGGGAAATGTAACATCAGTACTGGATGTCAATGTATATATATATGTGAAAGTAAAAGTTTAAGTCATGAAGTTAACGTTTCATTCGACGTCTTTACGTATCAAAACTGGTTTGTTCTTCCATAGCTTCTGGGAATATTAATATGATCATGACGTCTGCATGGAAACCTAAATGTTGTCGTAGCTTAAGAAATTTTACGGAGGACATCCATGATTTGTCATATCATGGAGCTATGTTAAAGAAGGAGCTATTATACTTGAAAATAGTCTTGTTAATATCACGTTGGTCCTCCGCTGATCTATTAGCCCCTTATCGATAAACCTATTTGTATTGGGGTTTTTTAAAGACAGCGCAAAGAAGTGACTATATTTGATTATGTCCAGTTAAGAAGCCATCAAACAACAATAAAGAGAATTGATTAAAAAAAAACCATTATATAAAATATTGTTATCATCTGCATATACAGATTCTGTATAACGCTGGATATCAGCGTTTGTTTTGTCTTCCTTTACCGGATTTGACACACTGAATTGGAAATTAGCAGCGCGGCTGGTGTGCTATAGCAGGCAGGAACCGCTTACTCTTCCGGAGCACCCGAGTTCACTCTTGTTACGACTTGAGTTCGCGTTGTTGATTTCTGTTCGGTTGTATTTATGTTTTGTGTTTCCTTGTGCTGTTCTTGTTCATGTTTACCGGTTTTGTCGTTGCCATTTCGGACTTTTGACACTCGAATGCCCCTTTGGTGCCTCTGCTTATATCAAAGACATGAACCCTGCCGAGGTGTAAAAATTATAGACTATAATCAATTAATAGCTGCGTCGCTGTCTAAACGTAAGATGTCCCTGTTGTAGGAGCTTCTTCTATATATCATAAGTGCATAACTCCATGGTCGTATATAGACGCACAAAAAAGGAAATTCTACATCGATACCTCTGACATGCATGGTTTAGTCAAGTATTGCCGCCCTTTACGTTAAAATCTATATCATTGGCAATATCACTGCAGGTTTTTTTTTTGTAACAAACAGGAACTGCTCGTCCGGAGCATCGGAGTTCACTTGATTATAGTATGATAGTAAGGGCCGATCCCCAGTGACAGCTTCTGCCTGGCAGTTTTTGTAAAAAAAAAAAACCTTCTTGCCCACAAATTAAGAAAAATAATCTTTGCTTATTTTGATACCTAAATTTGTCGTGGCCTTTTCGGACTTGCGACAATTATCGAATGCCCCATATGTACACCAAGTGACATTTGCTTCTGGTTCGAACATTCCATATTCTGCACTTTATATAGGAGAGAAGTGTATTAGTTTTAAGTAAGTTTAACATGTTCTTGTTAATATAAATTAATAAGGCACAAGAAAGTGATTGCACGTGGTTCCTGAATTTTGAAGGCCGTTTTTGAGTTTATTTTCAAAGAGGGCTACTCTGCAAATGAAACATGACGTTGTCTCTAATTTTGAAAAGTATTATATGTTTTTAATATTGATACCAAAGCGGTATAAAAAGGACTATGCTGTCTATGCATACTCCATGAGGTAAATATACACTTGGAAAAAATTTAAGCACCCCCGTAATTTTTTAAAATCATAAATTTTCAAAACACTTTTTAACCGATACTTAACTGAAAGTCTTTGTAAAGTTGTGTTGCAAACTAAAAAATGCACTGTTAAGTACACTTTAACATGTTTTCAACAAACCAAAAGACATTTTTATTTAGATAACATGACATGGCAAAAATAATGGTTTTTGTACTTAAAAATGGTCTTCGAAAAGTATGGTCGCATGAAGCTTCAAACTGTAATTTAAATGTGAAATCGCACTTGAAAACAAAGATTGATACTGTATCGTCAAAGAGTCATTTTCGAGTATGTCCACCATTAGCACGAATGACTGCTTGAATCCTTGGTTTCATACTACCAGTTTATCGTCTAATAACCTGAAGTATTATCTTTCGCTTTTCAAGGCGAAAATGTGCTTTTAACCGACCGCTTACACCCTTTAAATCATATTTTGAAGAATTAAAGCTGACGAAAATCATGAAAGCTAAAAATTATTTCAAATCATCGAAAAGCACAAAAAGTCTAGGGGTGCTTAATTTTTTTCCAGGTGTATATAAAGGTAATAACAAAACTACCGAACGTTGACCTATCTCAAGTGTCCAAAAGAAACGACAATACAAGGAAGACTTACCGAGAAAATGAAAAACCGCAACGATCCTGACCTGGTATAGACATTAAGAAATTGTGGTTGAAACTGGGTTTGATGGGCTTTGTGTCACCCCCTCTTCATTGTGGGGTCAGATAGCAACACAACACGCGGTTGTGGGATCTTGAGGTGATTATCATAGTACAACCACAGACAGGGAGCAAGATTGTTCTATTTATTTTTTAAGGGGCGCAATGGATATATTCTTCGTTATAGCATTTTATTTTTAGAAAAAAAAAGCTATGCTTGTATGGATTTTTTATTTGTAAAGCTTCTATAAATTTCAGCCAAAAATACCATCCTGCCTTTAATTTTATTTAAATCCTTTTTATTTTGCATTTTCACCATAGCCCCCCTCCCCTAAAAATCAAATAGTTGGTCCCTGACCTCTCATCAGCAGCATCTGAATCAGAGCACCAAAAGTATTAAAGGAAGAGCACTCAAATAAAGAAGGTCAAATTCAACACCAATTAAGGATATCGACCATGTGCGTTACAAGAAAAGAAACCTGAAGGTGTTTTCAACAGTTTTGAATTAAAAAAAAGATTGTAAAGTTGGCATTCGAATGCCCCTGGTTCATCTCCCTGTTAGCCCAGAGAAAGGTGCGCATTTAAATTGTCAAAAATAGTATTTTGAACTGAAATGTAAGACGGCATAGTATCATTGCATCAGCAACATCAACCGTGTTTTCATCAACAATAAATCACGTGAATAAATCCAAAACTTCTTATCAACATTTTATTTTTTACCTTTTATTCCACCAAACATATTAAAAAACTTTGTTACATATTTTTCTTTCTGTAAGTTGCTATTCTACTGTGCCTGTGTAAACTCACCTTTACAGAATACACACGCTACAGGTGTAGACGGTTAATCGAGGGGCGCCTTGGGGATAATTTGACCAAATACTAAATTGGCGATTTTAGTTGAGTATACCCAAATTAAATCGAGTGTTCTATTAAATATTAAATGCAGTAATAAATTCCAATTCGAATTATTCTATTTGAAGGAATCCAAAAAAGGATTGTGCTCAAACAACAGACATTACAAACATGTACAATGCAGTATGCACTTTCTGTGAGGGGCATGCTAGTATCCTGCAAAAATTGTCATTTGCAACGCATTTTCCCATCTTCTTTCCTGTGTGTTAATTACAACAACAACAACAACAAATTGTTTATTTGCCAATCATGGCGCCCACAAAGGGCAGTGAAATTACAATTAAGTAAATATAGAACAAAATAAAATAAACGAACAAAAAAGAACAATGCCTAATTATCAATGATTAATAGTAATAAAAATTATTTACTTAAAATCTCATTTCTTTTTGTAAATAGATTTTCAATTAGCTTACAAATATTAATTAAGATGTTCTTGTCTTCGGTCCTCATAAGCCAGATAAAAAGATTTTTATCATTAAGATTTTGTTGAAGTATGGGGTCTGAATAAAGTTTTCTTATTTCTCTAATGCTGTTGCATTTTAATAGAAAGTGGATTTCATCTTCTGTAATTAATTAATGATAAATCATAGCATATACACATGTATTAACACTCGGCGATCCTCACTTAATTATTTTATGACAGGATGTTATTTGTCTCCAGTGTCATGGTTACTCCCCGCTGACAAAACACTGACACGGCCCTAAGATGATTTGCAAGTTTCAAGTTGGTTTTTAGCGACGTGCTTGCAATTCTGCATTATGTTTTTCATGTTGCGTTTAAAAAAATAAATTATTTGATATTAACATTGACAAAATATTTTGAAATAAAATTAACCATTTAGAAAAATATAAATCAGTGTCAAAGAATAGGAAGAGAAGTTTAAATTAAAATTTGAGGTCGAAGTCGACGCAAAACATTAAAGAAAATAATGGGATGTTCCTGGATATAAAATAAATGGTTTAATAGCCTTGTATGGAAAGACGGATGCATGCAGTGACCCGACTTCAACATCGGCAACACGTACAACTACAAAGAAATTGGAACAAAAATGTCTGCAAACTTTGAAATTAAATGATTGGTAGTACTTCACGTCGGGTATATTAGGACACATAGGATTTTCTAAGCATTTTTGATTCACTCTACATGAAAAGCATTTGTACATAGTTTCCATCAAAAAATATTTTATGCCTATTGCACACATAGAAAGGAAAAGAAATGGTTTAAACCAAAACTATAAGCATTTTCGCCCGGTTCATTGTTATATATTTATTTGACTTTTTTTACCTGCGTCTGTCCGAAGTTCCGTCACACTTTGTATGTATATAATTATAAGGCATGGTTGTGAAAGCAAGTTGGGGGGGGGTCATAAGTAAGTATTGGTGAGCATTGGATTACAAATTTCTTGTTTGCCCAGTTAAATATAGTTCTCGAACTTCTTATATTTTTATTTCAATCAATGATCTATAGAGTATTAAAGTTTACATTCTACGTCGCATCGCAACATATTAGCCCTGTACAAATTAAGGCGGATCTAGGACCGACGTACCGGGCACCCCCCTCCCGTTTGGTTAGGAACTGTATGAAACAAGAGGTCCCAGAAGGTTTTTTATAATTGCCCCATCTTTTGAAAAATCCCTGGATCCGCCACAGGAGACTAAAATTGAATAGTCAGTTGTCAGAGGAGCTACATCTGATGCGATGTGGACATTGACAAAGATAACAAACAGGAACAAGAAAAACAATGAATCTGTGAGCCACTGCATGCTGACGCAAAATAGGAAACAGATATCCGACAGACAATACTGATTTGGTACTCGCAATATAGGACCTGATGTAAAATATCAAGCCGATGTGACAGACGGAAGAATGGACCATAGATCTGTATATTAATATACCCAGTTTTATATCATAACTCTATGGATAGACGGACTGTTGTTAACTTATATAGATGTTATGTTATGCCCCCTCTTCCTCGAACTTCTGCTGCAGATGACCAATAATTTACAATATCTGACGCACATTTCGTCAACCATGCAGGACTCATCAGAGATATATAAGCTTTATGGTCGATTTTAACAATGAAGAACAGAGCGTATAAACACCTGAAAGTATACATATGCACTCCAAGGAGTATGAATGTCTAGTATATAATCAAACAATGTTACTGTAATTTCAACCCTGAAAATCATCTATATATATGCACTCCAAGGAACACGCGAATCGAGCCAGGTAATTGTGTCTAAAGATTTCTACTAACATGTTAAGAATTTTTCATAACCCTAATTTTATGTCGTATGGAAAGTCGTAGTGGATCTCCGCATTAACAATTTATTTACAATTTGTGTCAATGGGGAAATGTTTAAGTTCCATGAGTTCGACAATTCAATAATTTGACGAACTTCAACGTACAATTTATATTTCTAAAGAGCGCAGCCTTAATGGTTTTTAATAAAAGTTATTTCATTCGATTTGCTTTGATAAGTATAAAGTTAATGCAGTTGATTATTAGAGAAATCTTTTGCGGACTTTAGTAAAAAATACCTGGATCGATTCGTGCGTTTCTATAGGAGTGATATGGAAAATCTACTCTAGATGCGCTACTTGTGATTTCGTAATCCTTAGTCCACCATATATGTTCCTGCATGTGATTTCGTAACCCTTAGTCCACCATATACGTTCCTGCATGTGAATACATTCCTGCATGTGAGTGAGAGTTACGATATGGTCTCATTCAAAGTAACAAAGCAAGCCTTAAATTAAACGTGAGTGAATCCTTTTGCAGACAAAGTAAGTATTGACCATCTGCTACGGTAATATATCTGTATATCTGGGAAAAGATTGATTTCTCTATACAAGTTTTTCTCACATCGAATCAGAAATAACACTTTAATTTGTATGGAGACTCTTAGCCTTATTTGACTTTATTAAATCTAGCATCAGTATAATTTTTTTCCAAAAAAATTGTTAATTATTTCGGGGTAATATTAATTCATATCTTTGAAAATTTACCTCTTAGTTCCAATAACGAAATTTAAGTTTTCAAATCAATCTGTCAAGAGTTTTGCATACGTACGATGTGCCGTATAGACTAAAATGCTTCTTCAATATACACCTTCGAAACTGTCATGCACTGAGAGAACACTCATATTGTTACGACTGATAGTCCGCTAGGGAGTAAAAATTTCTTTTAAAATTACTAGAGTATTTATAAATTTCTAGATAATTTAACTTTTTTGCTTATTTTTACCACAAACGTGTTACTATGCATAGACCTGTATATAAATATATAAACAGAAGTACAAATATAGTTGGGTTTTCTATCACACGTGGCGCTCAAATGATGGTTTTCAACAAAGTCAATAAAATCGGCCAATTAAAATAAATGTTGATTGATGGACCTAAACCTCTTGGTCATTCCAAATTTAAGCCGGCAATATTGAAAACAATTTTGCCGAAAATCTACACGAAAATAGTAATTTCAAAGAATTAGTTCAAAACCCTCAGAACATCCATTCCCCACTCTTGAAACCGCTACGTTATGGATCATATTAAAAGTCTCGGACTACAAATATATTTGCTGTTAATAAACATGCTAAGTTGTGTTAGTCATAGAACAATAACATAAAACAAAACATTGAAACAAAATAAAATGACTTCCCGTCATCTAACATTCTAACGAATTAATGTTAACAGAACAGAAAAATACTTACTCCAGAATTATATCTAAAAATAAACTATATACCATTAACAAATATACATGTTCATGAGTTCGAAATTACATTTTCTTCTATCTCTCTTTTCATTAATAAAGCTATATGAATAATAATTGTAAACTATCATTTTATTCAATCAACGATGCTAAATTAAATTACCCAAATTTAATCAATTATAATACATCGATCGTATCGAACTGTTAATTAGACCACGTGCACGAATTTCACCCGATAAATGACTGTCCAATCAGATCGTCGATCTCGGCTGTCACCGATAGGCGTGGCTATTAGGACGGCGAAAAATCTCACGACACGGCAAAATAGATCGGATTGGGAAAAAGTTATTACGACGGGGATAAAAACATCGGCGACGGCTAAAGGAAACGGAAAAAGTCTAGATGTTCGACTGTCTTCAATGTTTTGGCCAAAATCCGGGGGTTTTAGCCTTTTAGGTTTACTAGTGACATGTAAGGTAAGAAATCTTTATTTATTATTATGATGATTTCTTTATTTAAAAAGTTTTTATCATTCTGCTTTCAAATCTCATTTGATTCCGGAAGTGTTACAACGAAATAAAATTCCAAAATTAAACGAGACTTACCTTGGTTAAGTTGAAGTTTAAGATGAATTTTATGAGTTGTAATAACACTGAAGGGATTAAATGCCACACCCGGCCCGCCCGGGTTATTACTGATGAAATTGTACAAATATTTTAATGAATTTATTTAAATGAATAATGAAAATATTAATTTTATTTTACTCATGTACATGAGCAGATCAAATGATAAAAACTTTGCTTTCAAGACTGAAGTTCTGACATGCGCATCACAATCTCATTTAATCCCTTCAGTGTTATTACAACTCATAAAATTCATCTTAAACTTCAACTTAACCAAGGTAAGTCTCGTTTAATTTTGGAATTAATAATATAGACTGTGGTAACTCATTGGAAACTTTTGGCTTCCATGAAAGGGACATTTGTCATCAGTTTCTCATATATTAGTTCAATCCTTTATAGAATTGTCAGAATGCTTTGTGGGTTACCTGATTAAAGTTCTGTCTGTCATCAATGTGCCTTAAATGCTTTGTGGTTTTGTTGGGTTCTTTTTAAATATCAAGATTTAATACCTGTTTGATACCTCCCTGCATTCTTACATGGAAATTGAGCACTTTTTCCAACCATTGTATCTCAAAGTTTGCAAAGATGCTATAATTTAAACTAATTTGTTAACTTTTGACAAATAAAACAAATTGAAATCAAGAACCAACATTCTCCATCATTTTGTAGTCACCTCTCTGTCTGCCATCATATTATGTAATCCTGTCTTCCCAAATCTTCTGAGCCTTATTAATTTTTCCTCTGTCAGTCATTCCCTTTTCATCATTTTAACAGAACATGCAAATGGTAAAGTTTTTACTAGACATGCTGTGTTTTTTAGCTTTGAAGATATGCCATGTAATTAGGTATCAATTTCTAACTTAGACAGCATTGCTGAGCTGTCACTGTCTGAGACTGTCTTACCATCTGTTATCTAATGATAATAACAGCTGACTACACACCTTTATTATGATGAGATTTTCACCTGTCGAACATTTATAGCTAAACGGCATATGCTAAAAGTCAGTCTAGGAACTGACTTTTCTGGAATAAGAAGTCAGGCTAAATGAATATTTTATATTTTTATATAAACAGTTTAAAACTCTTAAGATTTATAATTGTATCAAATGTATAAGTCGCTTTTTGGCTCAAGTTGCTCTCCTGTTTTGTCGCTTTCCAAAATTTTTTCTGCCTACATGTGGCTGTGTTGCAAATATTAAATCTTACTTATAGGAACTTTCAACAATACTGATAGTCTTAGGGTTTGGTCACAACATACTCATGGTACTATAAAATGGTCAATTTTCGTGAGGAGCCTATTTTATGTTACAGACAATACTTACGAATCCAAAAGTATGAAAAGATTTATTTCAAGTAGAATACTAGCAAAAGAATAGATACTTAGTGTCAAGTTAAATCTTGAACACACCTTTTAAAACACAAATGACGAATTTTAAGCTACTGTACACAGAAGTTTGTTTTTTTTAACATAAAAAAAAGCTAGTTTGTTTTTTTTAACATAAAAAAAAGCTACACCAAAGTTATCTCAATTATTTTCAATACAATGTACGGGTATATGGATTTGGAGTATGAGCTCATTGAACTAAGTATTGATACATTCTCATACAAAAATATGTAAAACTATAACTGTTCAACCATTCCCAAAAACCAAGACAAGGAGTTAGTATATGCCCTAAAAGTACAGACTTTTTATTTGTTTTTATATCTGGCTGTATAGAGAATTGAATGTTTGGTTAGTTTTGCATGGCAAAGCAACAGAAGAAATTATCTGTTTGATAATAGAATGATTTTGAAAACAGAAAATAAAAACATTGAAGGTGTACCATCTGTTTCCTTTGCATTTCCTGTTTTATGCATGGAGAAAAGTACAAATGGTTACATGGATTGTCATGTCATGGCCTAGCCTAATCCTGAGCATTGAAATTTGATTTTTCTATAATTAATGAGAATTGTGTGTCTGTCTTCATGAAATTGGAAGGTGGACGTGTAAAATCAAATCTTATTTTACTTGTAATCCAAAGTTTCATAGAAAATAATTATTGGCCGGATTTCACAGAGTGAAAAATCCGGGTTATAAAATGGTGAATGTCAGGCGGGCGGCGAGCGGCGTGCGGGCGTGGAAAAAATTTTCGTAACAGTTTTCTCAGCAACTACTGATCACAGCCGCTTGATATTTGGTATACAGCATCAGGGTGGGGTCCCATAAAGTGGGATTCGATTTTAGGTCTGTTGCTCACCTACATCCTGTTTAATGAAATCCGGCCATTTTTGACTTCGACAGATTTTTAAATTTGTGAGAAATGTGCATAATTGGAGGCCCTATCTTCTCCTTTACACTTTAAGAATGATATTATTGTGAATCAATCTATGTTGACTTACCCTTTTGCCTATTGATAGCAACCAATGTTGGCCAGTCCTTTCTATATTTAGAAAGAGTTGATAGCAACCAATGTTGAATTGTCTTTTCTATATTTAGAAAAAAAGTTGATAGCAACCAATGTTGACTTGTCCTTTCTATATTTAGATAGAGTTGATAGCAACCAATGTTGAATGGTCCTTTCTATATTTAGATAGAGTTGATAGCAACCAATGTTGACCAGTCCTTTCTATATTTAGATAGAGTTGATAGCAACCAATGTTGAATGGTCCTTTCTATATTTAGAAGTACAGTATTATGAGATTTTATAATGACTTATTCTTTCTATTTTTAGCAAGAAGACAGATAACAACCAATGGTGGGAACTGTTTGATCCTAACACCTCCAGGTTTTACTACTACAATGCCTCCAGTCAAAAAACAGTCTGGCATCGACCTTCTAACTGTGATATTATACCCCTAGCCAAGTTACAGGTATTTGTTAGTTAAGAGACGATAATGAGATGTGGAATAGGTGTATGTGACACAACCTACATTAACCGATTTGTTATTTTTATAAAATCTTCCATGGAAGACAGCCAAAAGCCTTCAATTTGACCAGTGGTCACTGCTCACACTCTTGCATTCAATGACCCTACATTAGAAAATATAATACATATGATTCAATATTAATCCTAAAATTTTCAGCAAAAGACCCATTTCCAGATTTATAGTTAGAGGACAGGGACAATCATAAGCTTCTCAAGTTTCTTTCAAAGATAAAAGTTGCCAAAAAGCCAACGATATTATAGAATTTTTTTTTTTTTTTTTGGACACAGCAATTGTCTATTGATATGGATCAGAAAATAATGAATCAATGATCAAGCTACTTTATCCACAAAAACTAATACTAAGATGAATAAAAGAACTAACATTATTTAAACTGTCTAATTGTCCAATTCATGTACATGTAAATAGAGAAAACTTTTCCTAGTTTCCAATTGAGTTATCTCTCTTTCTATACAAAAATTACTTTCAACCCTGCCTAGATACAGATTTTAAGTGAAGTACATTAGTATTTCACTCACCTGTAAAAATAGAGGAAGTATATATGGAAAGCAGGTAAAAATAATCAATAATTAGGTTAGAAGTTTATCGTGAGTCACCCCTTTATCAAGATAAGAGACACTTCAGTGGTTTAATATGTTTGCGTTTCACATTTGTATTGAAGAATTGTTGACAAAATATTAAGATTGATATAACTTTAATCTCTACTGCAAATCACTGTATCACAATAAGGAAATTAGAAAATGGGTGGTAACGACAGGAAGTACTTTTGGGGGTCTAAGATATTACGTTTTGTTCTCTTTTATATCCAATTTTTGTCATCTCAACATAAAAAGAGTTTTAAATGTCACAATTTATACATTATAAATGATTTTAAATTTAAAAACTTCTATTCATCTTTTGTTCATTCATGGGGATATTGATACAGTTTAGTTATTATGAGATATTATATTTTCTGTACAAAAATCCGGACCCATTCGAACACAGGCTAAAGTTATTTCAATATTTCAAACACCTTTAAACAGGTGTATGGGTAAAGCTGCTTTATAGCAGTTTTGGATGCTCTTTCATAATAGCAATTTTGGTTGTTAGTGACTTTTTCAAAAGAAGCTATTTTTTCCAAATATGGAAAATAAAAAGGAAAAAAGAATTCAGGTGTTGTTTTGGACAAATTTTTCTCATGGACTTTGCTGTTGTTGTCCACTAACTGTATGTATTTCTAAATGTTTTGAAGTTTTGTAAATCATTTTAATCGGGTTATTTAAGCAGTAATAAACAATACAACTCATAATTTGACTTATGATAGTTCACTCATTTTTGTGCACAACATTATAAGTATTAAGCATAATTAATTTTAGGAGCTTTGCTCTAGTAAACAGTCCATGCACACGGTTTCTTAAAAACTACTAAAATTGTTAGAAGATTTTTTTTTTCACTAAAACATTTAACAACAACTATTTGAAACTGCTAATAAAGTTTCTAAAAAAAATATGTAATGGATCCTGGATTTTGTTTATTGTGTGAGATTGTTCTTCTATTTTGCTTGGTTCTTAATTTGACTGGTAAGAACAAAGCCATTATTTCCTTTGAACACTGTACAAGATTCACAAAACTTTTTTTCTTTTTTGAAGACTCTGAAACAGAACACCGAGGTACGGAATGACGAATTTGACAGATTCTCATCGAAACGAGAAATATCTACACAAACTCCAGTCCCACAAACGGTAAGATGATCAAGATTTACGCAAACTATTTTAAACATTCTCACGGTTTTCTCTTGATGAAGACTCAATCTCTTGCCAAAAGATGCAACATCAAACGTATATAGCGTATCAAGAGTAAGATATGGATACACTCGGAGCCCTGGCTTTGTGAGGATGAGGCATGGCGTGTTGAATTGGAGCAAATGTATTTATAAAGAAAGCTTTGTCTACTAATGGATTCATTCATTATACCCCTCTTCCATCTGTCTGTCATTCTGTTACACCCCAGGGTATCCATCTCTTATCCGCAATTCCTCCTAAGTCTCTTGATGGATTTTCATTAAACTTTTACACACTTGGTGTGACATAATGTAAATGTGCACCTCCTATATTAAAATTTTATCCGATTGGTTTTTCAGGGGCAGGGATATTTATTTGCAACTGCTGCTCACAGTTTTTCTAGTTTTCTTGGGTTTCAATATCTATTTTTATCCAAAAATTACATTTCATTGGATTTTTAATTTGTGGTTTGCATTATTATGTTACTAAAAAAATATCAATGGGAAACAGAATTCTTATTTTCGTGGTTGACGGTAACACTTGAAAACCACAAAAATTGATAACCAAGTAAACCAACAAAAAATGATAATGAAACCACGGTGTTTTTTTTAATTTCAACTATAATTAAGTTTTATAATGTTTGTCTCTCTAATGCATATTTTTAAGCTTGGTACATTAACCACTCTTAGGTTGTCTTTGAAAAATAAAATTGCAACAAAAAGACAAAACATGTAAAAAGGTAGATAACTTATTATTGACTTGTGAAATTATTCATAACCTGTCATTCCTGTTAGAAGTTGATAAATGAATATTAAATGTTTTTGAAATTATTAAAGTTAATGAATTGGTTACCAGACATTTCAAATTAAACTTGTAAGCAAACTTAAAAAAAACAACATTATTTTAATTCCAAATTGTTTACCAAGTTGTAAAAAGCACAAATGTAAGTGTCTTTTGTTTCATTTTATACAGTTTTCAATGTAAAAATATTATTTGAACAAGATTGGAAATGAAATTTTTTTAAGACTAAAGGCAAATTTACAATGAACAGGTTATATTTTTTTGACTTGATTGAGGCTTTAATAGCACTAAGACCAACCTATGCCTGGAATTAGGAAAAGAATGAATTGCATCTTAATTATTGAAGCTTAATTTTAACCAATCATTTAAATTAGCACTGGCAAGTAAAATTTTCGGGGTACTTAATCTTGTATTTCAAGCAATATAACATAACTTTCAAGAAAAACCCAATCATAATTTCAATTGAAAATTTAATGTCACTTAAGATTGCCCCGCATCGAAGATGCGGACGCCCTATAGTTTTCACTTTGTCCGTCTGTCCGTCCGTCTGTCTGTCCGTCAACAATTCTTGTGAACACTAAAACTCAAAAACTATTAACACCACAGTTCTGAGACTTTGCACAGCTGCTCAGTAGCATGTCATGATGTGCATATTAAAATTTTGTGCAAATTTGATTAAAATTTTTGTAAAAAATCTTCATTTTTTATCGAAAATCACAGATTTTGAGAATTGGACTTTGTGAACACTAAAACTCAAAAACTGTTAACAATACAGTTCTGAAACTTTGCACAGCTGCTAAGTAGCATGTCATGATGTGCATATTAAAATTTCGGGCAAATCTGATTAATATTTTTGGAAAAAACTTCATTTTTAGCTCACCTGGACCGAAGGTCCATGTGAGCTATTGCCATCACTTGGCGTCCGTCGTCGTCGTCGTCGTCCGTCGTCGTCTGTCGTCGTCGTTAACTTTTCTTTGAAAATCTTCTCCTCCAAAACGACTGAAGGGATTGCTTTGAAACTTTGCACTCTTCATCTATGGGATGTCCTTTACCAAGATTGCACAAATGGTGGCCGCTGTCCAAACAACATGGACGCCGTTACTAAAAATAGACCAGGGGGGTCAGACTACTGTTTTTGGCTTGTAAATCAAAAAGTATAAGAGATAGATGAAATCTGATGTCACGCTACTGCTTCAGCATCAAAAGCTCTACTAAAGTCTTCATTGAGTCCAAGTTGTCAGATGACCCTTTACAGGAGTTACGGCCCCTTAAAGGTGAAAAATAGCATTTTTTCATGTTTTTGGATTATAGAATGAAAACTATTACAGATAGAGAAAAGTTGTTGCTTGCTTAAATGTTCAGCTTATTTAGCTCTACAAAAGTCTCCATAGGGTCGAAGTTGTCAGATGTCCCCTTATAGGGGTTACGGCCCCTAAAATAGCGTTTTTTCATGTTTTTGGCCTATGGAATGAAAACTATAGCAGATAGAGAGAAGCTGTTGCTTGCTTAAAGGTTCAGCTTATTTAGCTCTACAAAAGTCTCCATAGGGTCGAAGTTGCAAGATTTCTCCTTATAGGGGTTATGGCCCCTAAAATAGTGTTCTTTCATGTTTTTGGCCTATAGAATGAAAACTATAGCAGATAGAGAGAAGCTGTTGCTTGCTTATATGTTCAGTTCATTTAGCTCTACAAAAGTTTTCATAGAGTCAAAGTTGTCAGATGACCCCTCATAGGGGTTATGGCCCCTAAAATAACGTTCTTTCATGTTTTTGGCCTATAGAATGAAAACTACTGCAGATAGAGAGAAGCTGTTGCTTGCTTAAATTTTCAGTTCATTTAGCTCTACAAAAGTTTTCATAGGGTCAAAGTTGTCAGATGACTCCTTATAGGGGTTATTGCCCTTAAAATAACGTTTTTTCATGATTTGGGCCTACAGCTACAGAATGAAAACTATAGTAGATAGTGATAAGCTGTTACTTGCTTAAATGTTCAGCTCATTTAGCTCTAGAAAAGTCTTTATAGGGTCAACATCAAGACCAGGTGAGCGATTCAGGCTCCTGGGAGCCTCTTGTTTAACGAAAATCACAGATTTTGAGAATTGGACTTTGTGAACACTAAAACTCAAAATCTGTTAACACCACAGTTCTGAAACTTTGTTCAGCTGCTAGGTAGCATGTCCTGATTTGCATATTAAAATTTCGTGCAAATCTGATTAATAGTTTTGGAAAAAACTTCATTTTTTAACGAAAATCACAGATTTTGAGAATTGGATTTTGTGAACACTAAAACTCAAAAACTGTTAACAATACAGTTCTGAAACTTTGCACAGCTGCTAAGTAGCATGTCGTGATGTGCATATTAAAATTTCGTGCAAATCTGTTTAATATTTTTGGAAAAAAATTCATTTTTTATCGAAAATCACAGATTTTGAGAATTGGACTTTGTGAACAGTAAAACTCAAAGGCTATTAACAATACAGATCTGTAGTTTCATATGCATTCCATGGAACATGCCTTAGTGGTTATAATTAAAGTTCGTATGATTTTGAAAACACTTAGATATTTTGCCGCGGGGCCCTTTCTGACTTTGTCAGTATTCTAGTTTAGAAGGTGAAACAATTGACACTGATTCAGGACCTCAATTTTAGTTGTCATGTAATTGGATGATTTATTAGGAAAAATGTAACATATATTCCTGAATGCAAAGTTTATTGTCATGCTAAGTAAATTCCTCTTAAAATTAAAACAAGGGTTAAGTAATTAGTTTCTTAAACCTACATGTATTTACAATTTCAAACTATTAATTAGTTTATGGCGAAAAATATAGATCAGGGCTTACAGTGACCTATTTTGATTGTGAACTTGAATGCTGTATATAAGACACATGAATGTTCTTTTTGATTTTTTTTGCAACTTCTGTCTACTAAATTTACATTTCTTATTTTATTTCCTTAATTTGATACAGAACATAAATACCTAAATCTCACATAATATACAAGTTTTTGTCATATTTGCATAAAATGTATTACATTGTAATATCATTTAACTAGGTATAAAATCGAATTATTGTCAAATTTTATTTCCACAAATGATGCATTATGCATGTAAATTACTAACGTTGTTATTTAGCTGTAATGAATCACTGGGATGTTTGTCCTTGTTTTTGGGGCGTTTTGTGGTTTATAGCTTGTTGGAGATAAACATTTGAGAATTTGAAGTTTACTCCCAGACTGCACATTAAAAACAAGTTATTGCATAAGAGATGCATATCTTTTGTTAAACAAAATTTGCAGATGCAGCCATATTTCTGTGTGGAGGTGTACAACTACTTTATCTGGATTATACATGTAGAATTAAACCTGCCTGATTAATATAGGCAATTTGTCTTAACATTAAAATAATGCTTAATTAACATTAATTTAATGGTAATGTAACACTAGTTTAAAGAACGGTTACTGAAGTTCAATAAACACAATATTAATGTTAAGATTGGAATGACAAAATGACCATTTGCAGATGTGTGGGACTCCTATTTCCTGTTTTGGATATAGGGCATCTCTGTCTCATTAACACATTCTTCAAATGTGTCTTCATCACTTTTCAGATAGAAAATAACTTTATGCAGGTGCAAATTCAGATACTGGGGTGCACATCCTGCGTGCATATCCTCTAAAATTTGAAAAAGATATGTTTTTGTCATATATAATTTTGATTTTCTTGGAAAATATCCCTATATATATATTTTTACTAACTTTACCTACATCAAATCCTTGATCTGGGCCTGTTATGTGGAAATTATCTAATTTGAATACACTTGCACCCAAGATAAAAACCTTGCAGTTTAACATTCCTGGTAAAGTTTGTGACTTAAATGGTAGACTAGGAGCTATAAAGCCTTATAATTATTTCCTGTTGTAATATTACTATTTGTGACAATAATGATATGTTAGGAGATATTAATCTCATTAACCCTCCATTAACTCATAGATACTTCATGCCATAGAAAAATTAGGGGGTAAAACACCATAATAACTCATTGTAAAGCCTATTAACACTACTGTGGTTTCATAATTTTTCGTGGGGTATCAATTTTCGTGGTTTTTGTTGCTGCCTTTGACCCACGAAATTTGATGCCCCACGAAATGGAAATCTAACATTGATATGTATTCTGCAAACTTAAGAACCACGAAATTAAGAATCCACGAACTAACCACTTTTCATTAAACCACGAAAATTGGTATCCACTAATAAATCAGTCCACAGTATATAAAATAAGTATAACTCTGGGTCTAGGAGTAAAACTGTGTATTATATCTGGCCAATTTGTTAACCTTTTGTGACAGTAGGAGATATTGATCTCATTAACCCTCCATTAACTTATAGATAATTCATGTCATAGAAAATATATATAGAAAGGATTGACTCTACCGAACAACTCTAACTGCACATTACTTTTTCTTGGCCAAGTTCATGTATTATATGTGACAATGATAATATTATCTCATTAACCTTCCATTAGCTTATAGATAATGCATGTGATGATTGTGTTATTATGAATTATCATATAATAACTACCTGTTTGTATAGGCCAGGCAATGGAAGATCTTTGCTTTAATATTGTTTGTTCTGCATAAACAGTGGCGGTTCCAGGATTTTTGAAAAGGGGGGGTGCTCGGTAGAAAGGGGGGGGGGGTCCAAAACTGTAATTTGATGATTTTTGCCCAAATTTTGCATGAAAATCACAGAATTTTCAAAAAGGGGGGGTCCAGACCCCCTGGACCCCCCCCTCTGGATCCGCCACTGATGAATAAGCATGTCCATGTTTTTGTTCAAGGTCAGGCAATGGAAAACACTAGATTATTAGGGCTTTAAGGTTTAAAGACATATAAACTCAGCTTACTAGCAAAAAAATTAATGTTAAATTGCATTAAAATTTAAAATATTCCAGTCAATAAAGTTACTTCTTATATTTTATATAATGCTCATGAAGCATATTTATGATTTTGTTAAAGATGTAAAAATAGGAAAAGACAAATATTATAACTTTTAAAAAAGCACTGAAATAAAAAAAAATGAATAATATAAGTGTTTTTATTTTGTTGGGTCAAAGTTGACTCTGTAAAGCAAGATAAAAAGGGGGGGGTATATTAGATGAAATTAAGTTAAAAAGGGGGGATATTAGATGAAATTGGAAGGGATAATGCAAAGGATAAATGACAGATGGGAAGAGTCTGCTGGATTTAATTTAGACCTATCTTTGATTGGTATAAGTATTGTACTATGGACTATTTTGACAAGTGTTGATGCCCCAGGGATATTAATATTAGAATAATGTTACATGATACTGGTCATATTGATAGAGGCAGATGTCAGAGAGTGATATGTATTCCCCTGACGTACAGGTAGCTGAATTATCAATGAAAGCGTGGGAGAATGGCTGATTGATCAATTGCGTTGCATTTTCTGGCACTGTGATTTGGCATGACATTAAGGAGTATATTTTTTTTTGTGCACCTATAAATAATTGCAAGGAAGTTATTTTGAAAACAAGTGAATTATTTTTGTCAGTGTCGCTACATCAAAGTTAGTTCAACAGTTGTCATTTTTGTGGAATGAATAATTTGTGTAATGTTTTATATAGTTATATATGTTATTATGTTCGGTAATTGTAGTGGAATTATTACTATTAAAGAGAGTTCAGTGCAGTGTTAAAAAGGGCCGGTACGGGTCGATTATTTAGGGAGGAGCTCATTGTCACCTTGTGTGTTTTAATTTTCGGATATCATTGTCTGTCATCTACTGTCTATTACAGATCGAATTTCGTTGAATTGGAAAATCTATTGAACTTCTTTTTTGTCTTCTTTAGAATTTTTCGTTATCGAACTAGAGATTTTTTCGAATGTATAACGATTGTAAGAAAACGTTGGATTGTGTAAAGTTTGGATTCCGTCATTAACTATTCTTAAATAGAAAAGAATGTATGCTTTAACCTGGAGTTTTGTATTCAAATTTAGATTTCAAAGACAGTGTTGACATACTCTAGTGTTCTGTAGATTAAGCAAAGAAGGTGTTTCCTTTTTCACTAAGAGGTTCATATTTATTTATTGCTTTCACAGAAATTTATTCAACCTCGATGTAATAACTTTAAAATCTGATATTTGTTAAAGGTGACAATTATAAAGAGTTACATAACTAGTGTGCCATAGCGGAAAATAATAATATACAAAAATTTGTTAAATTTTGTTTGTACGACTATTTAGATGTTTAACATGAATAGTTGTACTTGTTATGCAATTTTCCGGAGGAAGGAAAAAGGAAGGATCTTGGCGATGAAATATCATTGTGGAGTACTTGAATGTTATGTTTAATCTGTTATCACGGTCGGACCAGACGATACTAGATTCTGTTTTCTAGTGTCATGTGACAATGTCATCTGGGTTTTTGATAAAAAAAAAATTGAAAAACGCTACTGTAAAATTATAATCTTTTGAGCTGGAGATCAATTACAGTGACTTTTAAATCTTGGAATTTAAGATTTTTTGGAATTGTTACCAGGAAGGAATTTACAGATGGAATTTATTGATTTATTTATATCTGATTGATGCCAAAGGGAGATAATTTGTAGTTTTGCCTTAAAAGGGAATATATTCAAAGGATGATTGAGTAATAAAATTGGAAAACTTACTTATTGTTTTCCTCTCTTAAAAAGTGTATGGGAATAATACTAGTTTTGACTACATGTGACATGTATCTGTTTAATTCTCCAGAAAAATGCACTGTGTTTCAATTTAACAGAAAAAGAATTTAAAATATTGAAATACACATGAAGGAACTAATACGTGTAATGGAATTCATGGACTATAGCTTTAGGAATACCGTATTTGTACAACTTACAGTCAGCCTGTGCATAATACTTGTACCATTGATTTATATACTGTATTATTTTTGTTTCAAGAGACGAGAACATCCAAAGAATCTCCGCACAGGGTCAATCAAGTCCGGACAAGGCATACAGACCAGTCCTGTGGTCTCAAGAAAGGTAAGGGAGGGGAGATAAATAAAAGGGGAGGGAAACAATACAAAAAGCATGGTCAGTCAAATCTGGACAAGGGATACAGACCAGTCCTGTTGTATCAAGAAAGGTAAGGAAGGTGAGAAGATAGAAAGGAAAAGGGGGGTTGGAGTTGTTACTTAAAGGAGATTCAGGCTCAGTCACATATGGACAAGGCATACAAACCAGTCCTGTGGACCCTATAAAGGGAATAATAGAAAGGTAAGGAAATTGATGAGTATGTGCAAACATCGCAAGGTCTATCAAATTTTTATGATTAGGAAGGGTGACTGAGATAGAGGAAAATGTAGAGTTGAGAAAAAAGGCAAAAAATAATTAACAGAATAGAGGTGATAGAGAAACAAAAATATGTCCAATAGGCATAATGCCCCTTCTCGTAACATTTTTGACAAATGGACCTGAACACTATATGCCCCCCTCATTTCGTAGATATGACATAAAAAGAGCAAACTAAACAATTCAAAATTGAGTTACAGCCCACCATCCATCCATCCATAGCTTCAGTGGTCAGCATTAAAAATATTAATAATAAGTTGATTTATGGCTGCAAATTTCTTGATCAAGTAATTTCAGGTAATGAAAAAAGTTAATTTCTTTAAAATTTTCTAAGATAACTGGCCTTGAAGTAACTCTTAAATTTTCATTATCTTTCTTGATGACCACTATGTAAATTCATTAAGTACTTCTCTTATCCCTGGGCCGCTGTTCATTTTGAAGATGGCTAACTTTAAAGTCAAAGTGCTACTTGAATATTTTGAAGATGAGTCCTTGAATATAACCATGCATTCTCACATCCTAGATCTACTTTTGAAATGTTTTTGTGTTTATTATGTACTTCTAATATGTGTGTTTGAAAATGTTCTTTTCAACTTGAACTAGCAAAGACCACAATTTATGTTTGTAATATACATAAAACTGTTTCTTAAACATGTTAAATGTGATAAGAGGAAACTATTTATACAAATCTATTTCCTGTGTTGTCCATAAGCAAATGTATTTTCACTAAGACATTTTTATATTTGGCTTGAATTCACAAAATTAATAATCTGAGTTGATTAATGTCGGGCAGCGTGTTGGGAGAGAAAACATTTCATAGACGTTTTTCTAAGAAACTACTAATCAGAGCTCCTTGATACTTCATATACTGCATCAGCAAAGGGTCCCATAAAGACAGATTCAATTACAGGTCTGTCCTGTTAAAAGAAATCAAGTCATCTTTGACTTGGACAGATTTTTCAAATTTGAACATTTGAAAACAGTTGTAAAATTCAAGGACATAAAATTTAACAACAATTAAAACTTCTGTAAATACATGTAATTGCAAGTTCATCTGAACGACAACAAAAATGATTTCAACTCTGCTAGCATATTTTACAAGTATTTATTTCAATGTATCCCCAAGAAATACAGAAAACAACATAAACAGTACAGAACAAAAAAAAAACAATGCCTCATTTCTACCATTCATTAATTTCCTCTGAGGTATTGCCAAATTAATATTTGCTTAATTTAACCAAATGAAAGAACCTCTTTGTTTTCATTTCTTTCCTTCGTCCCAGTCTGTTGCCAAATCCTGAAAAAAAAACATAATACAATATATGCTAATTTAACACAAATTATGCTAATTAGTATCACATGGACACATTACTGTATCCTTTTTGCCATCATGGTATAATTAGACAATTAAGAAACAATAGATAATACGCCATAACATCACCATAAATTCTTGATAAATGGCCAGTTGTTTATTGAGAGGATTAAGGACAGACAGACAAATAAACAAATTAGGAGTAGGCTCTTAAAATAACTATGAGCTGTTTTGATTAACAAATGCAGTGTTATATTGGTAGTGTTTACCCTAGCAGGTATAGATTCCATTGGGGCGCACAGTTGGAAAAAAATGTTTTTGTCATCAAAATTTAGATTAATACCTATTACTGTGTCTCCTCCTCTAACTTCTGGATCCACTTATGTCCAGCAAATAATGTTTGTCTTCGGTAAAATTCCTTTTTTTTGTGTGGTAATTTTATCATTACAAGGTCAAGGGCAAGATTTTTTTGCCAAATATTTGAAGGTTAAGGTCAAAGTCCTGGAAGTTGCATGTTCATAATTAAACATTGTAAGGTCATGATCAATGATAAAATCATCCTTGGTATAATAAAAAAAATACAATTGAATTTGTCATTTGCTATATTATACAATTAAAGTTTGGTTTTAAAAAGTGCTAGGTGGGCCTCCTGGTGGACTGGTTTCCTCCACTATTAAAACTAACCACCCTGTAAACCCTGTGAGCCAAAAAGGATGTAAATCCCCAACACAAATACCACACAAAGTGGGGTTTAAGGATTTTTGAAAGTCAACAGTTTAGCAATTCTGGCAAGACATCTTTATAATGAAGATTCAAGACAAGACCATTACTCGTTATGATGTAATACTTTGACGTTGTTTACTGACAACACTTGTCAACGACTTTCCAATTGATCTTTATTTTTGCAGATTTGTACTTTTGTATATCCATGCATTAATTTCGCTTTCACTAAAATACATGTAGGCAATATTAAAATAAACTACTATTTATACACAATATATGTAAAGCAAGCTCTGAATTTTCAGTGGGAAGGTCTTTCTTTTAAGTAAGTTTAATAAAAAAAGATTTAAAGTGTAATGAATTAAATTAATCTGCAATTATGTAAAAAATCAGTTTTCTAATCATTGAAACATTGGTTATGCACATAGAGATCTTGAACTAACTGTTATGTATTCTACTACTTACAATAATAATTTTTTGTAACAATTTTCAACTTTCTTTTTCATTCTATTTTTAGCATAGATTTTCCCGTCAGGATTCTACGTCTTCTCACAGTAGTTCTAGTCGTCATGATAGCTTTAAAGACCACTCGGACAACGTCAGAAGGCGAAGCAGCCAATCATCACAATCCACGCAGCCAGGGTATTCCTCACCCAGTCCCCTCTCAGGGGCCCTCAGGAGGGACTCATCTACAGAAATGTCTCCTAGGGGGTTTGACTCCCCACGATCCGGAAGAACAAATGCCATGCAAAGATCCATTTCAGAGGTGACACCTGGAGCACTTCCTGTTCGTTCAAATAGTTATCGATTTACAAACTACGGAAGAGAAGACTCGCATCCACATTACGCAAAGATTCGTGCACATGACGATTCAGACTTGCCATATTCAAATCGCTCTAAGCATCGTGGAAGTGATTATGGGAGTCGATCAGATTCCTATAGTACACCTAATCCAGAAATGTACAATTCAGCTTTCGGGTATTCTACAAACCAAACAAGTGTTCCGCAAGAACTTCACGAACGTTTATACAGTCCTGTTCTAGTGCCACAAGAACAAGAATGCATAGCATTTAGTCAGGATATTGTAGCACAACAAGGGCATGCAAGTCCCATCCCACAAAAAAATAAATTAAGATCGTTTCCAAGGACTAATCCTTCTTTTGTAGGGGTACCAAAACGTAATGGAAGTACCACTTACAAAAGACTGAACGTTGAACAACAGCCAGTCTCATTTGAAGCTACCTCAGTTCCTGATGCTGTAACTTTTGCTCCATCTGATATTCAGATGGCGCCAGGAGACTACGTAGGGGGACATTACTACCATCCACAAGAGAGATCTGACAGTGACACGTCACATTCTTCTACACGAGCCGTGCGGCATGATCGAGCTGATAGTCAAACATCTTTCTCCTCTCGGAACAGAGACCTTTCCGATTCCCAATCCTCGCAGGGATCGTTACGAGATGTGCATTCGTCCCAAGGATCTTTACGTCTTCAACAGTTACAAACAGAAAGGAAAAGTTTAAATGATAGCATTTCGTCGCGTGGTTCACAAAAAAGCTCTGGTGATATAGACATTGTACACATTAAAACTCTTAGCCAGGTATCCCAAGATTCCAAAGTGTCTGACGATTCAGAACCTGACTATGCTAACGTTCCGACAAAAAGTGAACGGACTCCTAGTTTTCCAACAAAAGTTAACGAGGTTGAAAATTATAAGGATGTTCTGAGGGATAATCAAAATATCTTGAATTACCCTGAAGATTTCCAGCCAGACAGGAACTCAAAAGACAAGGTTAATATATTCAATTACCCACATGACTTTCAACTGAATCAACAATATGGTCACCTGATGAATAGAGGTCATAGGTCAGCCCCAGCTTTCGAGAACTTTCCTGGAGAAGGTATGTTGAACTAGTGCTAAGGTAAATTTTTTACCCATCAAATGAAAAAAAAATACACAGTTTGAAAATTTTAAGAGGAAAACATAGGTTTACCAACATCACCAAAAAGGTAAGAGATTCTCTCAAATTACTGCAAAAGTCACTAGTCTTTTATTCTTGTGAGTTTTATGCCATTGGTGAATCTTGCAATGATTGATTGTACCACAAAAAATATGCTAAAGGACCTTATGTCAAAATACAGGTAAAATGGAAGATAATGAGATGAGGAATACATTTAAGTGTATGTTAAACAACCAATACATAGATCAGTGGCAATTGATAAATCCAAAATGGAAAAACAGCAACCTAGTTGACTTTGCTTCCATTTTTGAATTGGCTCCATATCAGCATCAGAATTTAGAGCATCCTAACAAATTTTGTGTGAGCATGAACTCAATGTGGACAGTTCCAGTACTCATGTACTAAGAACTTATTCCATTACCAATAAGTCATTGAACTCTATAGATCTATGTATAAGTAAATGGATCAGATTAATTAACTAGATAAAACACACATATCTCAGTGTGATACACATTTCTAGATTACAACAGACAGGTGTGTTACTATAAATAGCCTGAGGGCTAAATATAGATTTAGGATGGGGGGATTTATCAATAATGTATATCTTATTGATGTGAAATATTTAATCTCGTAATCAGAAATAATGGATGTTTTACATACAGGAGGATGGTAGTCAATAATACATGGAGAAAGTCAATTTATCTTGTTATCAAATATGGTATTTTTGCGATGATGATACTTTTATGTATAAGATAGGCAATAAAAGCTAAGAACTGACAGGCCATTTGAATTCAGACAAGTTACAAAACTATACTTAATACTCTTTTAATTAATCTATAAGCAGAAACTTAGGTTTTTCTAACATGTTGAGGGACATTAAGTTAAACTCATGTCCGTACATCTGTAAAAATTTCCCCCAAACCTTTTTTCAGAAACAGTGCATGAAAATTGATTAGAATTGATTAGAATTTGGAAGGGTGGTTCAGTATGACACACTTTGTTCTTAAAAGTGACTTTTAGAATAAATGGACTTGCACTTTCTGTTTTGGGCCTTACGTGTGGGCATCTGTGTCCTATGGACACATTTCTTCTTTATTTTTCAATAATTTGTGTACATTACATGTATGGAACCTAAATGATCAAAGGAGGGACACACAGTACATGTATTGTAGTATTAGGATGCTCTTTCTACTGTAATCTCTTAGCACATATCAATTGTTTTGATAAATATGAACAATTTTTTAATGAAAAATGATTTTTTGAATACTGTGGTTTCATTATTATTCGTGGGGTATCAACTTTCGTGGATTAAGTGGATGGCCTCGACCCACGAAAATAAATACCCCATGAAAAGGAAATTTAACATTGATCTTTATGCTACAGACTTCAGAACCACAAATTTAAGAATCCATGAAATAGTCCTTTTTCATCAAACCACGAAAATTGATACCCACGAAAATAAATGAATCCACAGTATTAGACAAACTTTTCCCTTTACTTCTATTTATTAAAATGACCCCCCCTCTTATGATCAATATCTTTCTTCTCTCATTTATCATATTTTGAGTAGCTGTATCCCTCATCTCTCTCAAAAACCAACAGGAGACTAAGAATTATATGTTTGTTGTATAGAATATTCATCTGCCTGATGTTTATCTATCATTTCTTACTAAATCATTATTGATTTGATACAAGGAGAAAAACACCAATGGTTTATATATCCCATTTATTCACATTATTGGCGTTATATTAATAATGGTCTAAAAATAATGGAAAGTAGTCAGAATTGCATGACTGTTTGGGGTTTTTATTTTGGATAGGAATATTGAGATGTGAAGAATTTATTTTACATGTTAAAAAGCATTCAGTGTATGTTTAAATTGAAACAAAAAGTGGTGGAAAAATAACATAGGATTAAGAAGGACAAAAATTTAGCGAATTTGATGAAAGAATTGGTTGTTCAACAAAAAATGAGGATGTTAGGCTTTTTGTGAACACAGCATACTCATTGATGTTGCAGAATCTAAGTTGAATATTTGCTGAAAAAGAAAAGGATTGGAAATTTGTTTGTATTATATGGGATACCTGGATATGTGATCATTCTTTCTATAGATCTTTGAGAGCATCTTATGGATTATAGCAGTGGCCAAGGATGCCTGGTACATAATTTATTCTTCTTTGATTTTGAAAAAGGTTTAAAGTTCTTGTGAAAATGGAATACTTTTATCCTGTGTAAATATTAATATATAGACTTTATTTTTTTTAGGAAATAGAGGGCATAATGGGAATATGGTCATTAAATATTAATGTGCATGACATTATGCATGTACCAATCTTTAAAGAAAGAATGTAGAGCTTAACAAAATTTAGGAGCCTTATACATACATGAAGCTATAGCTCTCATACCAGCTGTATTTTTATGCCCCATCTACGAAAGTAGAGGGTCATATAGTGTTCAGGTCTGTTTGTCCATCCGTCCATTCATCCGCCACCCCAAATCCCCATATTTCCAAAGTCAATGCCACATCAATCATATTGGTATGGTAGGTGCATCTAGTGATGCTAAGCACAATGCATGCTTTGGATGCTGGATGTGACCTATATTTTCCGCATGAATGACCACGTACAGAAGAATGGATAAGTCTATTCTCACTTACTGTCAAGTGCCACATCAACCATATTGGTATGGTAGGTGCACCTTGTGATGCTTAGGGCAATGCATGCTTTGGATGCTGGCTGTGACCTATATTTTCCGCATGAATGACACCCTACAGAAGAATGGATAAAGTCTATTCTCACTGACTGACAAGTGCCACATCAACCATATTGGTATGGTAGGTGCACCTATTGATGCGAAGCACAATGCATGCTTTGGATGCTGGCTGTGACCTATATTTTCCGCATGAATGACACCCTACAGGAGAATGGATAAAGTCTATTCTCACTGACTGACAAGTGCCACATCAACCAGATTGGTATGGTAGGTGCACCTAGTGATGTGAAGCACAATGCATGCTTCGGATGCTGGCTGTGACCTATATTTTCCGCATGAATGACCACTTATAGAAGAATGGTTAAAGTCCATTCCTTCTTTCTAACAAGTGCCATAGCTACCATATTTGTATGGTAGGTGCACCTTGTGATGCTTTAGTGATTGTGGGGAAAAAAATGTTGCAAGATCATGAGGGGCATTATGTTTTTTGGACATATTCTTGTTAAATGAAAAAAAAATGTGAAGAGGACTTTTTTGCCTAACCTTCAAAAGTAGAAGAGGCATGTACCACTAAATACAAAGTTAGGGTCTGTTTGCCCATATTCCTTCGTGTTTAAGTTACTTCTCCAGTAAGAAAGTATGGTATATCTTCATGAAACTTTACACACGTACTTATGTAGCAGGAAAGAACAAACAGATAAGATGTGCCTCCACATTAAGATTGATTCGGAATCCATCTACAGCTTTTACACTGATGTTAAATTTGTTAATTTAGTTCAATCTCTGTTTGAATTGATCTAAAACGCAGAGTGTTATCACATTAGATCGATTCAAACAGAGATTGAACTAAAATTAACAAATTTTACATCAGTGTAAAAGCTGTAGATGGATTCCGAATCAATCTACACTCAGAAGGTATTCTAGTTTAGTTCAAACTAAATATGATTCGATTCAGTTGAATTCAAATCAATCATGACAAGTGTAAACTTGGCCTTACTTCATTGTAAATGTGAAATGTGAAACAAGGTGTTCATCATGTCTTTTAGATATGTTCCTGTTTTGTGGGTAAATTGGAAAAGACAAATAATTTCCTTATTATACTCTTTTTCACCTGATATTTTGTTCAAAAGTAAACATTGATAATATGGTCTGACTTTAGTACATGTAGTGATTACAACATGTACAAAAAGCATATCTTAGGATGAGATACTTGAGTTCAAGGCTAACATTGACCACCCTATTCATACTAATCTTAGACTCAGATATCATCTGAACAACCAAGGTTATTTTTGTTGCTGATAGGGATATTATGGAATGTACAGGGTTTATTTTCATATATTGCCAAAAGACTATGGTGAATGATAATTGCGTGCTGGAACAGTTAAAATCTAGAATCTTACTTACCAATTTGGCTTATTTATGGAATAGAATTGTGCACCTTTCAGCTGATTTGTAAAATTGTGAGATTGTGTTCTGGAATATTCATTATATTGCAATGGATCTATGGAATTGTGGAAACTTGGGATTTTTGGTTGGATTTCACAGATTGATAAGGATATAAAATGGTGAATGTCGGGCGGTTGGTCAGTGCTGGCACTATACATATCACAACCACTTGATAATTGGTCAGCATTAAGGGGGGGGTCCCATAACATGGGCTTTGATTTCTGGTCTTCTTATTTATGGAAATCCAACCATATTTGACTCGACAGATATTTTATTTATTTTTATTCTGTATAAAATCCAAGATATGTAATTCTGTCATGTCTGTTAATCAAGAATTTCTTTTGAATTTTCCATGTTTTTAAGATTTCTTTACTAATGATATAGTTGGGTGGAGACATACATCTTTTCTTCCTTTTCTGAGTCGAACCTTAAAATACATCCTTGAAATTTATCATTCGTAATGCCTTATGATTTCTCATTAAAAAGTTACTGTAAGTCTAGAATAGAATATATAATGACCAAATATGATAAAAATAGATACATGAGAAATCTTATCTTCCAGAATGATAAAAATAGATATGTTAAGGTGACAAGACTTTTCACATTAATATGTCTTCCTATCACAAGCTTGCATATTTATCGATGACTTACGATAACATAATTACAGAATATCCACATATAGGTTTTCTTATCCACGCCATGAAAACTACGATACCTTTTAAAGTTTACTTAAGAGAAAGTAAGGAATGCATGCTTTATGAATTCATGGAATCATTTTATACTTTTAAATTTTGTGAATATGTTTTAAATTAGATGTGAATTTGATAATCAAAATTTTCATTTTGAATTCATATACACATGTATTTTATGATAGATTGGATAGAACAACTTCTATGGAACTTGCTTTAAAGATTTGTGATTGTGTTTTATGGATCATTATATCATGTGCATTTATTCTGTGTGGGGATAAATCTGTGTATTTCTTTTCATATTCTCTTAGAAATCCTAAATATCATATACATGTGTCAGTAATACCCATGACAAACATGTCAAATGGTTATGGATAAGGAAAGATGGAAAATCAAGTTTGAAATGGTTATCTTACTCTGAGGAATCTTATATTTTTGTTAACTCATGCTCAAAGTTGGAATGGTTTGAGTTTCAGTGATTGTGTCTTTTTACCATTTCTTTCAAATTTCAATGGGACATCGCTTCTTTAACATTCTTTGTAAATTTTCCAGATTTCAATGAGACATTTCAAATTTGAATGTGTAAAAAAGTGCATGACCCCCACTTAATCCCAAATTGTGTTTATGCAAATTGTTTGTTACATGTATATGTATTCTTGATTCAATGATGTCTGGTTGCCACCCTGGTACACGTATCTTGATGCAGTATGTAAGTTCTGCCGTGTATGTAGTTTGCTTATGGAGCTCTACATCTGTGAGGGCAGGAGCAGATCCAGAGTGGGGCAAATGGGCCTAAAAGTTAACCCCCTTTTGGCAGAAAAATTTAGTTGGAAATGTAGGAAAACATTGAAGCATGACCAAAGTGGGTCCCACCTTTTCAAAATTTCTTAACCTACTACTGGGGTAGCATCTTAAACACTTAACTGTATGCAATTTGGTGCTCTTTGAGGTTTGATATGTTTTATACATTTAATATAATCAATTGAATTTATTGATCAATAATTTATTTATCAATTTTTTTTTTCAGTTGAACTAAATCAGAGCTTTGAAGATGGAGATGATACCAATAATATGTTTTCCGTCAACAATTCCTCACCAGAATTTGATATTTCCCATCATCCTTCACTGAAGAGGAAGAAGCCAGAGAAAGGCGAGGTCATTATTGGCAGTCCCGCTATGGAAAAAAGTCACTCGATGCAGTCGGACATGATGGTCCAGAGACCTGCGTCAATGGTAGTCCCATATCAATCGGAGGCCAATGTCTCTATTAGTCCCAGTATTGGATCTCTGAATAGACAGGTATGTTGTCTAAAGGTCCACTTCTGTGGTAGTCTAGCTTACCAGACAAGAGGTCCATTTCTATGGTAGTCCCTTATCAATCAGAGGCCAATGTCTCTATAAGTCCCAGTATTGGATCTCTAAATAGACAGGTATGTGGTCCAAAGGTCCACTTCTGTGGTAGTCTAGATTACTAGACCAGAGGTCCCCTTCTATGGTAGTCCCTTATCAATCAGAGGCCAATGTCTATTAGTCCCAGTATTGGATCTCTGAATAGACAGGTAGGTGGTCAAAAGGTCCACTTCTGTGGTAGTCCAGCTTACCGGACCAGAGGTCCCCTTCTATGGTAGTCCCTTATCAATCAGAGGCCAATGTCTCTATAAGTCCCAGTATTGGATCTCTGAATAGACAGGTATGTGTTCCGAAGGTCCATTTCTGCGGTAGTCTAGCTTACAAGACCAGAGGTCCCCTTCTATGGTAGTCCCTTATCAATCAGAGACCAATGTCTCTATTAGTCCCAGTATTGGATCTCTGAATAGACAGGTAGGTGGTCCAAAGGTCCACTTCTATGGTAGTCTAGCTTACTGGACAAGAGGTCCCTTTCTATGGTAGTCCCTTATCAATCAGAGGCCAATGTCTCTATTAGTCCCAGTATTGGATCTCTGAATAGACAGGTATGTTGTCTAAAGGTCCACTTCTATGGTAGTCTAGCTTACTGGACAAGAGGTCCCTTTCTATGGTAGTCCCTTATCAATCAGAGGCCAATGTCTCTATTAGTCCCAGTATTGGATCTCTGAATAGACAGGTAGGTGGTCAAAAGGTCCACTTCTGTGGTAGTCTAGCTTACTAGACCAGAGGTCCCCGTCTATGGTAGTCCCTTATCAATCAGAGGCCAATGTCTCTTTTAGTCCCAGTATTGGATCTCTGAATAGACAGGTTAGCATTGCTATAATGCTCTATTTGAAATGTTGGTATACAAAATATAAATTTAAAGGGCATACATTTAACCTTCAGGATAATCATCTCTTATCTGCAACCTCTCCTAAATTACATGCTGGATTTTCATGAAACTTACACACAGTCTGTGATAATTAATGTAGATGAGCAACTCCTGTCTTTCATTTCTTGTCGGATTGATGATTTGGGAGCATAAAGATTTTTTTTCTAGTATCTATCTTTCCATATGCACTCTACAGTCATATAAGGTCAAGCAGACAAACGATTCACGTAATTTTGATAGAGTTTACATTTACGCTTAGTTTTTTTTCCATTTCATCTAAGAAAAACAGAACCATTTTTGTAAACACATGAAACAGTAACATTTAGAATTTTATTTCTTCTTTTTTTTCTAGAATCCAACGGGAACTGTCCACCCTTCAGATCCACCTGCCCTCTTTCACAGAAACATAACCCCACCCTTACATAACATAGTCATTAACCTTTCATTTCTACTTTCTAGAATCGAGCAGGAACTGCCCCGCCCATCAGATCAGCCAGTCCCCTGTCACAGAAACAGAAACTCCATTCAGACAGTGATATAGAAAATTACATGAATAGACACAAGAAAGGATTGTTTGGGAAGAAGATCTCATTCGAGGCAATGTTAATTTGGCAGAAGGTATGGATATGATTGGGAGAGTTTAGGACATCTAAAGAAAATGGGTTTTAGAAAAAAAAAACAGCTAGAATATTGAGTTTAATAGGACCGAGCTGTCCAAATCTTCAATGTTTGCCTGACAGTGGTGCTGGTTGCAACAAACATTATGTCAGACCAAATACAGCTTTGCAAGACCTTTATTTAATGTGTTCACAATGGTCAGACTGGTTAGACATTGGGTCTTACATGATGGACATGTCAGACATAGGGTCTTACATCATAGACACATCAGACTAAGGGGCTTACATCATAGACATTGGGTTTTTCATGATAGACATGTCAGACATTGGGGCTTACATGATCAACACGTCAGACATTGTGTCTTACATGATAGACACGTCTGACATTTGGTCTTATATGATAGACACATCAGACATAGGGTCTATATAATAGACACTCTTGTAGGGCCTCTTGTTGGTTTTGTCTGGTTGTCCTTCAGGTCTGATGGTTTTTGACAGCTCTGAGTCAGGAACCAGTTGAGTATACTTTGAAAGGTTATTTCTGGTCTGTTGGTCAACTTCTTCCTGTTTGCAGATTTCGGTTAAATTTTTTAAGCTTTTAGTCCAATTACTGTAAAAGGGGATAATTTCACGGGGTTTAAATTTCGCATTTTCAGTACCAAAATGCATTTGCGAGCTTTCAGTTTCACATTTTATCAGATCATGGAATATTGGGTCCTTTTAAATGTAATATATGCGAGGGATATTTTCGCGAATTTATTATGATAGCGAAATTAGTGAAAATAAACCCTCGCAAAGATTTCCAGCCCCTAGAACAAAAATTATTTGATTTTTTGGAAAAAAAAAATCATATCTTGTCAATTTTCTTTAATGTTTAATCTATCTAAATGGATAAAACAAATAAAATTCTCGACTGGCCTATATTTTCAACAACAAAAATCAATGATAATCTAGCATTTATTTTATTATGGCCTTAAACTTTCAATGATTTAAATAGGACTTTAAAAGACAATAAATACAGTTGTATAATGTGTCAGTTTACTCAGATTTGGGTGATCAGGCTATAAAAATAGACAAACATCAACCAATAAAAGGATCTATATTTAGATATGAGGTATTGCTATTGATGAAGTTGTTGACATAAAAAATAAGAGATGTACTTACACCGAGGATTACCACGTAAGGGGGATGACATTGATTTTAAGATATATTTTTCTCACTAAACCCGTAAATTGTACAACGTGGATTTGTTTACAAAACATAGCGTATGACGTAAACAATAGAGTTACGTCCCTTGGAAACTGCACGAGGCTATCTCATATGGGGTGGTGTGAGACAGAAAAATCTCACACCGCTAAAAATAGGAACTGTCCTGTCCAAAAAAAGAGAAAAAGATAATCCTCAAGATGTTATTTGTAAAAAAAACTTGTAGTTGTATGCATGTATGATAAACATATTTGAAGGAAATTTAATGGTAGTAGCCAAAATGTAAAATAAATAAGTTGTTGTTAACTGTTCTGTTAATAGGCTTATAAAACCTTAACATTTTTTGAAAAAAAAAATTGTATAAACAAGTTTATTTATTACTTGATCTCATAACAGCTATTAAACACATTATATATTTTTAAAAATTACTTTTCATTGACTGAATGTTATAAAAGCATGTATGTGAACAGGACATTAAAACATTTTGAAATGAAGTGAACTTTCTAAGACTGAATATTATCAAATGAAGCACTTGTGCATAAAGGATGTCCAAAAACGTTCATAAAAAATTAATATGTTTTTTTAGCTCACCTGGCCAAAGGCCATGTGAGCTATTGCCATCACTTGGCGTCCGTCGTCGTCGTCGTCCGTCGTCGTCGTCGTCCGTCGTCGTCGTTAACTTTTCTTCAAACTTCTTCTCCTCTGAAACGGCTGCACAGATTCAAACCAAATTTGGTCTGGTGGTACTTTAGGGTATCCCCCACAGAACTGATGTGGGGATTTTTGATTCGTCGAAAAACATGGCCGCCGTTGCTAAAAATAGACCAGGGGGGTCAGACTACTGTTTTTTGCTTGTAAATCAAAATGTATAAGAGATAGATGAAATCTGATGCCACGCTACTGCTTCAGCATCAAAAGCTTTACAAAAGTCTCTATTGAGTCGAAGTTGTCAGATGACCCCTTATGGGAGTTACGGCCCCTTAAAGGTGAAAAATAGCATTTTTTCATGTTTTTGGCCTATGGAATGAAAACTATTGCAGATAGAGAGAAGCTGTTGCTTGCTTAAATGTTCAGCTCATTTAGCTCTACAAAAGTCTCCATAAGGTCAAAGTTGTCAGATGACCCCTTATAGGGGTTATGGCCCCTTAAAGGCAAAAAATAGAGTTTTTGGCCTATAGAATGAAAACTATTGCAAATAGAGAAAAGCTGTTGCTTGCTTAAATGTTAAGCTTGTTTAGCTCTACACAAGCCTCCATAGGGTCGAAGTTGTCAGATGACCCCTTATAGGGGTTACGACCCCTTAAAGGCAAAAAATAGTGTTTTTGGCCTATAGAATGAAAACTATTGCAGATAGAGAAAAGCTGTTGCTTGCTTAAATGTTCAGCTCATTTAGCTCTACAAAAGTCTCCATAGGGTCAAAGTTGTCAGATGACCCCTTATAGGGGTTATGGCCCCTTAAAGGCAAAATATAGTGTTTTTGGCCTATGGAATGAAAACTATTGCAGATAGAGAAAAGTTGTTGCTTGCTTAAATGTTCAGCTCATTTAGCTCTACAAAAGTTTCCATAGGGTCAAAGTTGCCAGATGACCCCTTATAGTGGTTACGGCCCCTTAAAGGCAAAAAATAGTGTTTTTGGCCTAAAGAAAGAAAACTTTTGCAGATAGAGAAAAAGATGTTGCTTGCTTAAATGTTCAGCTTAATTAGCTCTACAAAAGTCTTTTTAGGGTCGAAGTTGTCAGATGACCCCTTGAAGGGGTTATTGCCCTTCAAAGGTGAAAAATAGTGTTTTTTGCTTTGGAATGAAAACTATTGCAGATAGAGAAAAGCTTTTTATTGCTTAAACATTCAGCTCATTTAGCTATACAAAAGTCTTCAAAGGGTTGACATTAAGACCAGGTGAGCGATTCAGGCTCCTGGGAGCCTCTTGTTACAAAAACAAAAAAACAAATTATAATAAAACATTTCTAGGAAGTTTGAAAATTTTTGATTATTTTTCTAATTTTTATATCCTTTTCATTGACAAGACAATATAGATTAAAGAGGGGACATTAATTCATTAGCTCTTTATCTACATGAGCATCATTTCCTGTGTAATTTCCCTTCGATTTTCATTGTTTTAAAAAACTTTCAAGCATAGGGAAGTAAAGTACAAGAATAACAGTTCCGAAAAGCGTTCAAAATCAGATTTGTGAGTGCATTTTTCTGGAAGTGAAAAAAAAGCTAGACTTTGGAATATCGAAGGTTAAACACCAGACTTACAGCTGGAGAAATACATGAATTATGTGTAGTTAAAAGAATTGAAAACTTAATTTCTGCCGAGTAAAATTTGTCATGGGAAGTTGTCTGTGTGTGGAATATGAACCACTCGACGAAGACGATTATGTTTTAACATTCACTAAACGGAATAAACCTGTTCACCAAACAGTCAGTATTTCTGCTCTTTTTATTTTATGATCTCCGATTAATAATTAAAAGACCCTTTCCAAAGCTTATTTTAAATTATTTTTCATGGGGTATCAATTTTCATGGTTTTCGTGGGTGCCCTTTACCCACGAAATTTGACACCCCACGAAAAGGAAATTCAACATTGATCTGTATGCTGCAGACTACAAAACCACAAATTAAAGAATTTTAAGACTGAAACACAGCCAATGGACCATCAAAACCAGAAAAAAAATCTATAACATTTAGCCATCTTAAAGAAAGCAACCTGTGGTGTGTGTATGATCAAGTAGTTATACCCCCCGCAAACAAAGTTTGGGGGGGTATATAGGAATCACCCTGTCTGTCTGTCTGTCTGTCTGTCCGTCTGTCCGTCTGTCCGTCTGTCCACATACCTCGTAAGCGCAACTCCTCCTAAACCGCTCAACAGATTTTGATGAAACTTTAAATGAAGGAAGTACATCATATGTAGATGTGCATGAAGAATTTTCATTGCTCTCGGATATCATTCAGGGGAGATAATTGGACTTAGACTTTTTAAATATAGTATTCAATGGAAGACCTCGTAAGCGCAACTCCTCCTAAACTGCTTGACAGATTTTGATGAAACTTAAAATGAAGGAAGTACATCATATGTAGATGTGCATGAAGAATTTTCATTGCTCTCGGATATCATTCAGGGGAGATAATTGGACTTAGACTTTTTAAATATAGTATTCAATGGAAGACCTCGTAAGCGCAACTCCTCCTAAACTGATTGACATATTTTGATGAAACTTAACATGAAGGAAGTACATCATATGTAGATGTGCATGAAGAATTTTCATCGTTCTCAGATATCATTCAGGGGAGATAATTGGACTTAGACTTTTAAATATAGTATTCAATGGGAGACCTCGTAAGCGCAACTCCTCCTAAACTGCTTGACAGTTTTGATGAAACTTTACATGAAGAAAGTACATCATATGTAGATGTGCATGAAGATTTTTCATTGCTCTTTGATATCATTCAGGGGAGATAATTGGACTTTAGGTATTTTTGGCAGTACAAGAGTCCAATATGTAGCGGGGGGTATCCTTTTGTGAGCTCGCTCACAGTATTACTTGTTTTTGTTATAATTTCTTATTTTAATTTAATTGGATGGTTTATCTAACATTTCTTCTGTTTCATTCAATAATCCAATACCAGAAGATTTGAAGAGGGCAAACTGGTAAAGTCACCTTTGAAGAGTGCAAACTGGTAAAGTCACCTAATAATTTCTGTATAGAAAAAAATTGAACAATACTAACTTTTTATAATGCTGTAAATGTTTTGATTTCTCTTTTGCAGGATATGATCCAGAAGCCGATCTTACGAACAGAGGACAAGGCTGTGAAGAAAGATGCTTGTGAGGTCTTTAGACATATCCTTTATCAATTAATGTTAAATCCTGGATTAAAAATACACAGTGTATTTGAAGAGGCAGATCTAGAGGGGATTCCAGGAGTTTGCTTTTCTCTTTGAACATTTTGTTTTTCTGCAAAAATAGTCTGGGACCCCTATTTTATCATCAGTTGACTGCAGATAAAACCACCATCCCCCACTTTTCAAAAAAAATCTGTATCCTTCCTGTTTTTAAGCTGGGAATTATGAACAGTAGCTTCTCTTCTTTTTAGCTCATTTAAAGTCAGTGCTACCAATGATAGGCACGGATTAAGAGGATGCATGAAGGGTGTGTGCCCCCTAAAACTGGCAAAAGTTTTTTTCCAAAAGAACCCATGTAAATACTGCCCCCCAAAATTTTTACCCCCCCCCCCCATCTAAACTAAAACCCTGAATAATATTTGCACAAATAGAATAAAAATTATATTTTAACTTTTTCTCACACTTTGTTACTTTGAATTTTCCTATTGTTTTCATGATATTTTACTTCCTTGCTATAATAACTTGTTGAAATCCTATTGTATTGAAACGGTTTCTATGTAACAAAGTTCATATTGAAGGAGCCTGGGAAATGTAGCTTATCTGAAGGTAACAACAAAACTACTGAACTGGGATAATCAATCTCATATGTTGTGGACAAGAAAGGACAAAACGATGCAAAGACATGCTTTAAATGTTATCAAGGTGGTGTTCTAGTCCCCATTGTAATTTACAAAAAATTAGGTGGGGGGGGCTATCCACCTGTATGTGATTAGTTTTGTCAGTTATTTCCCAAGGTCGGTGGTTTCCTCCGGGTACTCTGGTTTCATCCACCATTAAAGACTGACCGCCCTACATGGCCCAGGTGTGTCAAAAAGGACATTAAACCCTAACACACGCACTCACACATAAGATGCTAGCAGACTCGAAATTTAAGCTACATGTAGTTACTTTTTAGAAGGAAGGCCTTAGGGTAATCATTCTGATAAACATCTACATGGCTCATTCTGTAGAAAGAGCCAGTAAATTTGAAACTTTTGGTAGCCATATGGCCTATTTGCTATATATTACATAGTATATAAAGAATAGAATGTGTAAAGAGCAAAGAGACATATGATTGAATAATAGAGAGGTACATTACCAGCAAACAATTATTTACAAATACAAATCTGTCATGCTGAGGTGTGAAGCTGAAATTGCTCAATACTTGTAAAGGACCAAACTTGTTGAATAGATTCTGTAAAAACTTTAACCTTATTGTTGAAATATACACTAGTCTGTAAGAAATTATTTAGTCGAATCCTTACGAAAATAGGTCTAGGTAAATCAGGTATGCTGAGTTAAATGGTACAATCAGAATTGTTATCAAACGTCATGTTTTATAATGGCGGCCATTTTTACTACGCTCCCGCCCAGTTTACATGTGATCTTTGTCCAATTTTAACGAAATTTCATTTCTAGGTATATTTTGATATACCGGTACTGATTTGAATGGAATACTTTCCATGGTGATTTTGGGTGACTTATGAGGTGACATCCCAACACAATCATGCCAAGTGTATGTTGTATTTTTCCTTAACTCTTCATACATATACAAATCTACATGGGGGACCGTAAAGGGAAAGGGACACAACTCAATGCTGCCCAGGAAATCATAATAAAGGGTTGGCATTGTGTATCCCTCAGGGACGAAATCTATATGCAACTTTGTAAACAGACGACAGACAATCCTAAACTGTAAGTACTTTTACGTGGTATAAACTTATAGTAACTTTTTAGTGGACATGTGAGAATGTTTGTTCATCAATTTAAAAATAACAAATTGTAAACCAGGAAATTTTAGCGCTGTCAATATGACTCAATTTATAATAATGCACAATTTTGAATTGCGCTGTAATGCTATTATCCACATACAGTGGATTCATTTATTTTCGTGGGTACCAATTTTCGTGGTTTAGTGAAAAAGGACCATTTCATGGAATCTTTAATTCGTGGTCTTGAAGTCGACATCATTAATATAAATGTTAAATTTCTTTTTCGTGGGGTATCAATTTTCGTGGGTCAAGACCACCCACGAAAAACACGAAAATTAGTACCCAACGAATAAAAATGAAACCACAGTACATCAATGGAAGACAAAAATATTATGGCCACTTTATTTTTGCTCTAGAAATGTCAATGAGAAGTCTTGAAAAAAAAAAAATGCCGCAAATATTTCATGGTTTACAGTCAATACATAGAAATCCTACATTATGTGCTTGAAAAGGGATGCTTGTGTTAAAAATTTTTGCCAAAGTTATTGAGAAATGTTTGGTGATGTGTCCGTTTTGGCACCCACCGGTAATTTTCACAAAGAAATTCCAAAGCATATAAAGCACTGAAATTTTCATTTACCAAGACCTTAAAATCGCAAGGGAACATTCTAGGCTATTCATGTTCATTTTCATGGCTTAATTACCAAAAGAACTTGAAGTATGCACTTAGAATAACAAAAAAAACACATTTAAAAAACTCATTTGAAAAAGAATAAATCATTATTGAATAGCTAAACATCACACTGAGGGTGTTAAACCTCATAATCTGAATAGATACAGTATAGTAACATTCTTATGGGAATTATATATATTTAGAAAATAATGAGGTGTGGAATAAGTGTACATGACACAGCTCATATAACAAGTGGTAATGCAGAAAACCACAATGGAAACCGACAGCAGCCTTCAACTAGTGCCGGTACTGCTTGCAGTTCTGCAATTGGCTCAAGGTCTGAATGAAATGCATATAATTCAAATATTTTCTCTTTTACAGAGACAGTTTACAGAAAGGCTGGGAGTTGATGGCCATTTGTTTGAACTTTTTCCCACCTACCACCAAATTTAAGTCATACTTGGAGGGGTATATCTCACGTCACCTAGAAATTGACAATGATCTCCCTGACCTGATAGTCAGCCAGGCAGATGGTATTTTGGTAAGAGTAATATTTTTATCACCCCCCTTTTTTTTCCTACATATTTCTCGGCATCTAGAACTTGACAATGATCTCCCTGACCTGATAGTCAGCCAGGCAGATGGTATTTTGGTAAGGAAAATTTCTCTTAAAAATGTTTTCTTAATTTGAGTAGAACTCTTTTGATAAGAGACAGAAAAAAAATGGGAAACGAAAAAAAATAAAATAATAAAATATTCTTAGAAATAAAGATTGGCTGTGTGTTTAATATAAATATTTACCATTTCTTTACACAACTTCCATACTAGCCTTAATTTCAAAGTTTTTTGTGTGTTATCAATTCGTGTTTTTGTGAGTGACAATCAATCACAAACTCACCTTATAATAATGAACATATTTTGCAAAAAAAAATTAAAGTAAATTTTTTGAAAGGCCTAAAGACAACAAAGCAGGATGTGGTGAGAATCTAGGATATTTCTTATATTGGCCTTATTTAATGATTTATCAATCTACTCCGAGGCGGATCCAGAAATACTGAAAAGAGGTGGCCCACTGATTGGCCTAAGAGGGGGCCCGCTCTAGTCACGCTTCAATGATTTTCTATATATTCAACCAAATTTTTCTGCCAAAAGGGGGGGGGGGCACCCTGGATCCGCCTATGCTACTTTTAAACAGAAACAATAGACATGTAAAAAAACCGAACAATCTTAATGATGAAATTCCTGACTAAGGACAGGTATAAAAGGTCTATGAAATAGTTAATTCATACCCTATCATTTTTCTCCAGATTCCCATCAGTCATTTCGCAATACAGTGTGGTAAAAGGTTGGAAAAGATGTTACAAAGTGGACCAAAGAAAGGCCAAAGGAAACCTAATCTGGATGAGATAGAACAGGCCAAGGTATGTTCTAAGATAAGGGTTTCTTCCATGAATTGGCATTTTGGAGTTGAGTTCCAGGTGTGAGATGCATTCACATGAGCTGTTCTGCCTTCAATCAGATGACTTGTTTACAAGGACATCACAAATTAAACAGATATAGGGCAACACATTTTTGACATCATAATTTACCGGGTAATGTTTCAAAGAAAAGCAACGTCACAAAATTATATTTCTAAGAAAATGCAACGTCACAGTAAAACAAGCAATGACAACATAGTGAGTCTCTAGGAGAACACAACAAAAACAATGTTAGGTACTTGCATGCTTTCTTGAAAAACCAATGCTTGTGATAAAATTTTTGTTGTCGTTTGTCTGGTTCCACTGCGCTCCACTCGCGAAAAGACCAAAAATTCTATCACTTGTGGAAGTTTATCTGGTCTTTTCAATGAACTTATATAAAAACCTATAAATCATCTTTGGGATATATTTAAAGAAGCCGAGGTAGTTTGAATAAGATAAAGTTGTTAGTCTTGGGGTAGGACTTCACTTACAGCACACATGTGGAATTATAAAATTATTTTCCTCTACCGCAGGCCTTTCACATCTCACAAAATCTCTTGAGACCCAAATTAAAAGATCTTTAATTATCTTTGATCTTTTTTGCCCCATTTACAAATGTCATATAGTATTTGGCTCCATTTGTCCGTCCATCTGTCCCAAATGTTGCAAGATAGGGCATTATGTATTTTGGACATATTCTTGTTGTTACAAACTTAGCTTTTTTTGCTGATCAATCTTACCCATACATATATTGTTTGAAATCAGGCTCAAAATAACTTTTTCATTTATTTTACTCATTGTGGTGTGTGCATTGTAGAACAGTTATACATGTAATTCATGTTCAAAATTATAGTAAGAAAACAAGACCTTATCTAAATCATTTACATTTTTTCCATTATTCTTTTTCAGAAAACCATCTTTAATCCTTCCATGTTCGGGAGCACCTTAGAAGAGATTTTAGCATTACAAAAAGACAGATTTCCTGACAGGAAGTTGCCATGGTTACAGACAACTTTGTCGGAGGAAGTGTTAAGGTTAAATGGTGCTCAGACAGAAGGAATATTTAGGTAACAATATGGAATTTTTAAAGTTTATTGATGATACCTGAACAGTAATTTAAACCTCCTTGAGGTTTAAGACATTGGGTCTTGTCAATTTGATGTGTGAAACTTGTGGTATTTCTAAATACAAAATTAGTTCTAAAAAGTTCAAAATAGTTTTTTTTTTAAATCTTATGTATGCAGGATCTTTGATTAGGCACTTATAATTTGATAGTGTACTGTGGTTTCACTACTATTTGTGGGGTATCAATTTCGTGGTTTTCGTGGGTGGCCTTCACCCTTGAAATTTGATACTCAATGAAAAGGAAATTTAGCTGCAGACATAAGAACCCCAGGAACTGATCCTTTTCCATCAAACCATGAAAATTGGTACCCATGAAAATAAATGAATCCACAGTATACAGCATTTTTGAAACAAAAACCTGTATAACACATTACAATATCATATAATTGCCAGATATTTGTGTGAAAACATTAGAAAAAGGTGTGAAATAAGTTCTCATGACCCATCTTTCATTTATCTCCAGCAATTTAAAAAGTCTGCAATGGTAAAAAAAAATCTGGGGCCTTTGATGGGCACCATTAGTCACTGCTCACTATATTGTATATAAACTTATACTTATTTCATTTTCATTTCTTTATTAACAGAGTCCCTGGTGATATAGATGAAGTAAACTGTCTAAAAATAAAATGTGATCAGTGGATCATCCCATCTGACTGTCCCGACCCACACATTCCAGCATCGTTACTTAAACTCTGGTACCGCGAGCTCCAGGAGCCCCTAATTCCTGCCGAGTTCTATGAGGAATGTATAGAGAATTTCCAAAATGTGGAAGAAGCCATTGAAGTTGTCAACAAACTCCCAGATATAAATAGATTAGTTTTGGCTTACTTGATCAGATTTTTACAGGTATGTGTTTTTGATTTTGGAAAAAAATAAAGCATTCAAGCCTTGTGAAAAATGTTATGCTCAGATCTGTAGATATCAAAAATAGCTACCATTTAAAGTTTGAGGTAGTTTTAATGTGTGTTAAAATCCAAAAAAGAAGGGAAATGGAGTATATATGCATGACAGAAGCAAAGGTGTACCAAAGGGGTAATCAGTATCATAAAACCGTAAAGACAAAGACAAAACCGGCAGACAAAAACTCATCACAACAAAACAAACCACATAACAACATAAAACACACACACACACATAACAACAAAACCGCATTCAGCAACGTGAACTCAAGTCGAACGAGAGTGAACTCAGGTGCTCCGGAAGAGTAAGCAGTTCCTGCTTGCTATAGCACACCCGTCACGTTGCCAAAGATTGATTAAGTGTTGGTCAGATCCGGAAAGGATGACATTACAAATTTCTATGTCAAACCAACATCTGTGCTCATCTGAGAGATAGAAATCCCGTATTTGTAAACACATTATAAAAATTTAAATGAAACATATTAAGGAACAGCACTATTATTGCTGTTCTTCATTCTGAGTCACAGGGTCAAGGTGGAGCTAACTCTTAAACCTTGCTGCAAGTTTAAGACAGCCATGGCACCTCCTTTAGCAGAATTCTGTTAGGGCAATTTTACATAACTCAACATTGTACTGCATCATTATTTTGCAAACCATTTATTATAAGAATAAAAATTACATAAGTTGAACTGGATGCCAAATTAATAAATGAGATAAACTTGTGCATGACTTGAAGTTTATGTTTGAAACATAGTTAATGGAAACTGATCAAATCAATCTTATAATTAACAATATCAATGGTCCTGACTTTATCAGAAGGTATTTCAATAGGAAGGTTGGATAAGATGAGATTTTAAGAATTGTATAACAGGGTTGCCATGCATCCTTGAAACCTGGAAAAACCCTTGAATTACATTTGTCAGTTCAAGGTGCTGGAAAAGACCTTGAATTTTGAAAAAAATGAAAATATCCTTGAAAAACCCTGGAATTTGATAGTTCCACAATCCAAGGTTCATGATTGATCTGTTTTACATAAAAATTCATTGTGGAACTGAAATTTTGTCGACTATTTTCATTCTTGAAAATGACTTAAATACCCTTGAAAGGTCCTGGAAAAAACCTTGAATTTTCCAACAACAAAATAGTAGCAACCCTGGTATAAGTTGTATTTGTGCAAAAAATAATGATATGACGTCAAATATCATACATATTTTCATGTTGTTTTGAACTTTTCAGGTTTTTGCTGCAGAAGATAACTCCAAAGTTACAAAAATGGACGTTAATAACTTAGCCATGGTGATGGCACCGAACTGTTTACGCTGTGAAAGCATAGAACCTCAAGTGATATTTGAAAACACACGGAAGGAGATGGGATTTATTCGGACGCTGATTCAGAATCTAGATACAAGTTTTATGGAAGGAATCGTGTGATGCTACAAGAGGCTGCAAAAGTGTTTTATATATAATCTGCTAAAGTGTGATTGCTTTATTAAAGGATTGAATTAGATTTTGCAGGTTCAGGATCAGAGAGAATTATGTGAAATTCCATGATGGTTTATTGGTTTGAGAGAGATTCCTGAAAACTATTGACTTGACCTTTTAGAATGGTACCTTTTTGTTGAAGGATATCTGGGAGTTACAGACTTGAACTATGGAATGGAACAAAGGAATGGATCAAAAGGCATGATGTTAAACATGAGATTTTAAGTTCAGCTTAAAAGATTTAAGAACAGGCAACCTAGAAATTACAGATGATACTGATCTTTTATTATACTTAGTTCTTCTATAATGTACTTGTTATTGGCAATACACTTTTAAAAACAGGTAACCAAGAAGTTTAAGAGGAATTGATCTTTTATTGTGCTCTATAGATCTTTCAGCTGGAAGAATGGATTTGATATTAGGTGTTGTGACTGGTTTATTCTGTGTGATTGTAGCTTACTCCTTACAGAAGTTGTGTCCCTTGGTCAATTGTAGCTTACATCTTACATGAGTTACTGCCCTTGGTAAATTGTAGCTTACTACTTACATAAGTTACTACCCCTGATAAACTAGCTTACTGCTCTCAGGAGTTACCTGCCCAAGGTCAATTGTAGCTTATTCTTACATGAGTTACTGCCCTTTATAAACCGTAGCTTACTTCTTACAGGAGTTAGTGCCCTCTGTCAATCATAACTTACTTCTTACGTAAGTAGCTGGAGTTACTTCCCTTTGTCAATTATAGCTTATTCCTTATGATTTACTGGCCTTTGTAGATTGTCTAGGTACAGGGGAATCACTTTTCAATGGTGATAGTTTCAAGTATTGATAGATATTGATCTCACTTCCAAATAATCATCAGTATATCAATTTTAGTCATACTATTTCATATCAAATGTTTACATGAAAAGTGAAGGTCATCAGTCATTGAGGTTAAAAAGAAGACAGTTGTATGGATGTAGGTTTCACATTTTTATCATTTATTATGAAGAGAAAGGAATACGGATGATAACTTAAAGATTATAAACTAAGAATCAATTATTAAAAAGGTATAAAATGAGCCATTTATTTGTGTTTTTTTATTATGGTCATAGAACTTATTACACTCAATTTCTTGACATAATTTCATGAAATATAATATTTTTCGTGAAAACAATGCCAGTTTCCAATGTTAATTGGATATTAAATGGCCTAATGCTTCTATAATTAGCCTTATAACTTCAGCATGTTCAGTGCAATATAAATAGATACACATGTAAATTACATAAAAAATAAGACATTATTTCAATTCAATGTTTAAATCTCTGCTTTAAAGAAGAAGTGGGTATTACTTGTTAAAGGCCAAGTTTTAGGGAATATCTTCTGTTCAGAAAAAGTCTATAACACTTAACAATTTTATATGCCTATGTCTAAACACTTATAAGCTGTGTTCACACATGAGCTGTTTACTCAAAACAACTTCAGTGAGAACTCAATCAATTTTAAAGACTGGTTTACAGAGAACAAGTTCAATAGTCATATTCATTGTACCATGCTTTAATTGTGTCTTTGTGTTATGTCTCAGTCTCTCAGATCTGCTTATAGAGAATCTGCATTTAAAATGTGTAAATATGTAAAAAAATAATTAGCATAGAGAATTTGTACATTTTCCCTTTTTCAAAGCCTATAAATGGCACACATATTTGTTGTTGTATAAATATCTTGTTAATGTTTGTGTACCATATCATTTCAAGGCTACAAATGTAACTTATGCTGTTTTTTGTGTATAATTAGTGTATGAATGTGTATTTTTGTGTACATACATATGTGTAAGTGTGTTATTGTATGCTATTTTTTATCGCTGATGAAATGTTAGTATCTTTTACATGGTTTGTAAGAAGTTATACATGATTATATGAAATGTTAGTTTTTTTAGCTTAATTTAAAATAGATTTTATGATTTTATCCTACATGCTTTAAAACATGACATATAAATGGCTTTTGGATGTTTGTATTAATTTCTTTTTTTACTTGGGACCCATCTTACACATCATTTCTACATTTTAATCAAATGTACTACATGTATAACAGAGCTTGAAAGGAACAAATTATAATAATGGACCCTTGAATTTTGTGACATCAATATAGGAGAACCCTGTTACATGAATTATGTAAAAGTAACGTGCATCCTCTTGTCCCAAAGGTGGATATTTTGTAAAAATATATGGTGCTTATCTTAATTGTTTTTGTTTGTTTGTTTTGTTTTGTTTCAATATTGAATTTTGGCTAAATCCCTTAGCTGTTTATTCCATCATTCTAAATTTAAGTTAGCAGTACATGTTTGCACACAACGCAGCTTTATTTCATGCATTTGTTAGTTATGGTAATTAATTGTTTGTGTGCCTAATTAAGATACTATGTATACTATTTAAACTTTTTGGTACCCAAAATCAGTAATACCTAAAGAAACTTATTACCAAGGAAAATCAGTATATAATATAGCTTTTACCAATGTCTATATGTAAATTTTAAATATGAAATTATGAGAAGAAAATGTTAGGAATACATGATCAAAATGTGTAGTCTTATTTTCTGAATAAATGCAAGATGTAGAAATTTCATAAGAGTAATATATATCTGTAAATAGGTCTTTGTAAATGTTTTAAAAAAGAAACTACAAATGTAATATACCAATAGACATAATAGATGTATAAATTTTGTATGTTGACAGAAACTGTCAGAAATTTTTATGTTTATTTTTATCTTTGACTGTGATTACATGGAGTTAACTCCCCTTATAACTTACATGCATGCTTTGAATGCTTTGTGTATGATTTAGCTAGTGTTTAAAAATCAGGGATGTAAAAAGTGAGTTTGGAAAGAGAGATTTCTTTGCATGTATACGTGTATACTTGTAGTGGACAAGATACTTGAACATGTATTTGAAATACATGTAAATATGACCAATTTCTACAAAAAGTTTAATATAGTAATGAACAAGTCTTTGTTTTTAATATTAACTCTGGTCATGCATGGATTATTAAAATTTTGTTCTTTGACTTTAAATAGTCTGACAATAATTGTCAAACATTTTGGCCATTTCTGTAACGACTCATATCCTTTAACTTGAAATTTTGCGTGAATGAAAGGATAAAAAAGAATATTAGTTTTATTATTTCGTTGTAATCTTACTCAAGCATTTTGACCAGTTAATAAGTGGTTAATTAAATGGTTAGGTCAGTAAAAAAATTATGTTTATCATGAAGTTGGTGATGTTGGTCGTATTTAATTTGTATTGTTTAAGAGTAAATTATAGTGCTAGTTATTTATTGTTTGTTGGCCAGTGTAGTGGAATAAGAGCAGTTTATTGCAAGCTTTTATGATATGATGGGAAAACTTTCAAAAATCTGCAGAATTTACAATTGCCATTTGTAAACTTTTTCAAAACAACAGATATATATAAATTTCATACTTGTATGATTCTGTACATTAAAATTATCAATTTGCTTTTTCCAGGCAACAATAATATGCTTTTATGAAACATTAAGATTATCAAATTGTTATTATTGATAAATTTGAAACAATGAGAAAAAGAAATCTTTGATCAATTTGCATTGATTTAATTTATGAGATATTATTTAATTAGCACATTTCAAAATAATCATTCTAGTTAACCCATATTTTTCTGTTTTTCAATGAACTTCCAACTATGGTCTATTGAATGCATGAAAGGAGTGAGAAAAACTCAATGCCATTCATAGATATTTATGTTTCAAAGAACATAAAGTTTTAATATCACTATTTCCATTGCAATTTCTGACTGCTTTATCAAATTCCATATTCTAAACATGTGATCTGATTTTCACACAAAAATACAAGTTTTATGTATAATATTCTTCATTGCAATGTTTAAATCTATCTATAAGATTAAAACATTATATATTATATCGTCATTTTTAAAAATTCGTAAGCCACGGTATCAAATTCATTTTTTTTATATTTTCATACTAATATAGTCTGTTTGTACGTTTGTTTTCGTCTTTGCTTTAAACCAATCGTATTTGACACATGTCCATTGACATATCATTATGTTTTAAAGCCTTGTCATTAAAGAGGTTATAGAGAAGGGGAACATTGGAAAGGGGGAATAATCTCTACATAGGTGAAAGATTTAAGTTAATGTCTGCAGTACTAGCTTCTGGCCTGTTAAATATTAGGTCAGTTTTGATGATTTAGAAACTACAAAACTTTCATTACAACATTTCTTTTAACTTTTTTCCAATCAAAAGTATAATAAGCCAGAATGCTAGTCTAATTCTTTTGGGGGAGAGTGCAGTATTGAAAAGCTACAAAAATATTCTTTATACAACACAAAATTTTCAAGACTTGTTAAAAAAAAATTATTTTACAAAGAACTTTAATCATAAACACCACATCAAAGAATTTCTTTTAGGTCCATTATGGTTACCTCCCTTGCTCTGTAAACCTACTTGACAGTAAATGTAGTTGCTATTTGTTTTATGTGTATATGTATGTAACTGTTATTGAAGAACAAAGATTTTATTTACAAATTATGACATATTCTTATTGAAGCCTATGATATTAAAATGACTAAATCTACTTTTGTGTTTAGTTTTCTTAATGGTTGATAAAAACCAACTTGGTAGCCAGTGTTTGAGTCAAGCCTTAATATAATGTCTATATAACAAAAAATATTCTAAATTTTCAGCCCCTCCTGCCCTGATTTTTTCAGCTGCCTAAAAAGGAGTTATTTGATTTTTCGGCAAATTAATATTTTTGATCAATTTCCTTTCAAATGGGAGAATGTTTAATGGAAAAAAATTTAATCCACCCTATTTTGTCCAAAAATTTGGATTTCTTGAACGAAAATCTAGGAATTATTATGGTCTGACCTACTTGTTCCTCAGACAATGTTAACTGATGTACAAAAAGCACCAAAAAACATTTGCATTGAAATTCGAATTTTCACAGATTTCCTGGTTGACAGTCTGAAAGGAAAAAAAATCCATCAAAGTATGATATATTCTAGCAACATCAGTACAAACCACAAATAACACAGTTGAATGGAATGGGTTTTTGAAGGGAAACCACAAAAAATAATACACAGGAAAATGAACGAATCAACCGAAGTAGAGATTTATCACCAACTGGCAATTTGATTTCACATTAGATTGATAATATTCTTTTGAAATGCATGTCCATTGCAATCTACAATTTCTCTAGTGTGTCTTTGCCTTGTTTTGTCTTTTCTCTCTGACATAGGAGATTGATTGCCAAATTCATTAGTTTTGTTATTACCATCAACTAAGTTACAACAAAATATGCAGTTATTCTTTGTAAGACTCATTAGAGATTCCCAAGCCAAAACACAGACCATACTAAATAAAAAGCAGTAAAATATCAGGTAAATTTATTCATTACTCTAACATATAGAATGAACTAGAAAATGTGCCTATGAGCCACAGGATGGCCCTCCTGTTCTTGAAATATCATTGCCCCCCAATGTGTATAACCTGCGTTATGGACCTTAACTAAGAACTTATCCAAAGTCGTTCATGCATAAAATATATGTCACCTAAATTCTAGTGGGTGGTGTAATCCTTCCCAAGACATATCTAGTGGTAAATTATCATTGATCTCCAACAGCTAGTCCTTAACCAAAGTCATTCATGTATAAAATATAGGTCACAGTGACCTAATTTCTAGTGGGTGGTGTCGTCCTACCCAAGACCCATCTAGTGGTGAAATATCATTGACCCCACCATCTATATTACATGTATCCAAGTAATGGACCTTAACAAAGAACTTAACCAAAGTGTTACGGACGGATAAAGGCGATCCACATACATGTATGTGGTCGGGCCATAAACATTCTGCAGATCAAGAAAAGCTGGTGCTTGGTTTCACATTTAGAACATTAAACTCCACAAGTCTTGTTGGGTTGAAGTTAATAGTTTCCCCTTTATCAGAGATATGATAAAAAGTGTTTTTATGATTTTGCCTTATAGAATAACAAGTATGGCCACTAAAAGTTTGTCTTACCTGTTCATGCACCATCACTAATCTATCACAAAAAAGATCAGAGGTTAGTAAAAGTCAAGGTAATGTGGCAGATGACTGAATGGCTTTACACAACCAAGAAGAATCTGTGGACTGCCAACTAAATAGATTCTAGGTAACATACTTATTTTAAAGATTGAACAGACTCACAAAAAAAATAATATTGACAGTCAAAATGGGGTATAGGTCGGATGACATGTGGTGACGGACGCAAAAACCCTAATCTAATTCATCCAGATGCCTAGCTATTATACTTTTCAAGAAATTCTTTTTTTTACTATTCGCCTAGGCGAGTCAAAAACTATTTCAGATAGAGAAAAGTTGAACCTTCGCCCATTAAGCTCTAATAAAGTCTTTATTGGGACGAAATTCTAATGTGACACTTTTAAGAGTTACAGTCCTTTTAATGTGGAAAAATAGTGCTTTTGTTATGTTGCACCAAATTGCAGCCAGAGATTAGCTTTTGCTTGCTTACACCTTCAGCTCATTACGCTCTACAAAGTTTCTGTAAAGTTCAGATGTCATATATAACCCTTAAAGGGTTATGCTCCATCGTATTTTTGTTTATAGCTATAGATTAGCTGGTCATCGTCTTGCTCTTTTGGGGTATAAGTAGTCGAGTGTCCCTTTAAGGTGTTATAGACCAAAGAAGAAACCTTAATGGAATGGACCAGGAAAACAAATCAGCTTTATCATGCTTGTAATAGTTTTGTGAAAATAGATTACTCATTATTGCTCTAGCACCCGATTTTCCTTTCTATGTCCTGAAATTTTGTGCATTAACTATACAAGGTTCTCTTCTAATGGCTGCACCAAACACAACGGGCAACGTTGCTAAAATACTAGAAGGGAATAGCTTATAATTTAAAAAGTGCCACGTCAAGACGTTTATACGTACCTGAGAGAGAATCTGATGCATTAAAAGCTCTTCAAAAACTTTTATTTAAATACAGTATGTGGTCAAAGTTGTCAAATGAAATGACTCCTTATAGGACGAAATTAGCATTTTTCTTTGTTTTTGTCCTATCATGAGAAGAAATACGATCAGTTCTGGCGTCTTTAAGTATAGCCACGAAGTAAAACTCGCAAGTCAGTTAGTTAATCTGTACCAAGTTCTCTCTGGGTCGAAACAAATTGTAGTGTATAGTACCCCATTATATGTTTTAATAAGATATAACACTATTAACGTATTTTTATACGACCGCAAAAAAATTTGCGGACGTATAATGGTATGATGCTGTCGTCGTCGTCGTCGTTGTCGTTGTCGTCGTTGTCGTCGTTGTCTGTTAACTTTAGTTTATACACGATAACTTTAGTTCTAGTAATCCGAATGCAATGAAATTTCACAATGATATTCTTTACTATTAAAGGATGGATGGGATTGATTTTGGGAGTCCTACCTGTTTTGGTTTCGAAATTATGGGCCAAAAAGGGGCAAAAAATGCAAATATCTGTTAACTTTAGTGTATACACGATAACTTTAGTTCTAGTCATCCTATTGCTTTGTACTTGGGCATTAATGTTCCTTGACATAAAAGGGTGAATGGGATTGATTTTGGGGGTCCCTCCTTATATATATTTTGTTTCGAAATTAGGGGCCAAAAAGGGGCAAAAAATTCAAATATCTTATTGTTTCCAACATAACTTTGTTTCTAACTGACTTATTGCTGTGAAATTTGTGAAAAATGTTTCTTACAATAAAAGAATTAACCTGATGAACTTTTGCAGGTCCCCTTTTTCCCCGTTATGTAATTAGGGGCCAAACGGGGCCAAAATCGAAACTTTTATATTAGTGGTCCGATTTTGAAAAAAAAATTTTGCATGTTTGCTCTTGTCAAATAGCAATACAAAATTGGGAATCAATTTTTGCAACCCCACCTTTTTCCCCTTATTATGTAATGAGGGGCCAAAAGGGACCAAAATCGATTTTTTTTTACTTATAATCCAATTTTGAAATTTTTTTGGGGCATGTTTGTTCTTGTCAAATAGTGGATACAAAATTACGAATTAATTTGTGCAACCCCCTTTTTCCCCTATTATGTAATTAGGGCCAAAATGGAAAATTTGTGATCTAATTTTGATCTCCTTTCAAAAAAAAAAATAAGTCCTTTTAAATTGTAAGTGGAAAGTACACCAAAAGCTACATGTGTCAAACACCTTTGTCAGTCCACCATGGACTGCATGTGTCCAGATCAATTGACTATCCATATTGGGCCTAAAACGTACAGGGTTCAACATGTTGCGGTCGTATCATGCTGCGCTCGGCGAAGCTTTTTATTCAACAAAGAAAGAAAGTAAATATTAATGTGAAAGAAAGAAAAAAAGACGGGGAACGAGAAAAAGCGGTTCTTTACTTTAGCTCATTTAGCTATATTAAAGCCTAAATTTGATAAAAGCTTTCAGATGATCCCTTAAATGGGTAATAAATATTCACCATTGCCTTATTGTAAAACGAAAATTTCGAGTATGCTTCATAATGTAGATTAAAACTATTCAAGACGGGGGAAACTTTTGCGCTCTTATGTTCAGATAAATGAACTCTACCAAAATCATAGGGTCAGGAGTTGCTGTCCCTTTTATTCCAGAAAAGCTTGTCACGACTCTTACCTGACGTTTAAGTCTCAGTATATTGAAGTAAAGGTAACAACAAAACTACCGAACTGGGTTGACCAATCATGTATTCGAGAAGTAAACTCGGACAGGAGAAGGCAAAGACATGCCGGAGAAATTGAAGATCGCAATGGTACTGACATGGTACAGTCATTTTAAAAGAGATGGTTGATTAAACCAAGTTTGATGGCGTATGACTTGTTGATTAAACCAAGTTTGATGGCGTATGACTTCTCTCTTCCATTACGACCTTAGGATCAGGTAGCACAAAACACAACACGGTTATAGGACATTTCATCTGACATCATCTCAGTCAATTTTGCTTCTAGAAGCTGATTTCGCCTGAAATATTTTTTTAAGAGATCGGTCTATGTGACAATATAAGAGGAAGAGTAAATCTGAAGCAACTTTCCCAGCTCTACAAAACTCTCGCATTGTGAATCGAAGTTGTACCAGAGACGATTCCTTCTATTGCGAGTCATATCCTTTTAATTCCGTGAAAACTGATAACTTTTTACAGTTTTTTTACACTTTTTCTATAAAACCGTAAGTCAGTCTAGGTGAAATCTTGGTGAAGATAGGGAAAAACTAAGTAAGCATGGCAAATTTATTCATCTGATTGATATCTAAAAATTAAACTGATACAGGTTTTAATTTTAAATTCTCTATTTTACCTTTCATGAGTTATACCCAGCAATAATTTTGTTTTATATAATTTGATTTTTGAAAAGGTTTCATCTTTCCTGAAAACTTTGTATTTAAAATAATGTTACACATACCGGCAAGCCCAAGAAATCAGGTACGTGGGCTATTCATAAATGCTTCTGGGAGCCTCTAGTTACTATGATTAGAAAATCAGAGACCGACAAAATGGCCACTGAAAAGGTTATAAACTGGAAAAAATATATATATAGGCGCGTATTTAAGTCTACTCGGGCTAAGGTTTCAAGTACTCATGGGATGGATGATGCCTCATTGGGACAACCTCTAAAGCATATCATTTTCCATGTCGTAAATTATTCCAGTACGTTTGTACCAGAAAAGTAATCTTGACGAAGTTGTGATTTCAGCCCGAAACGAAAGGGCATGCAATTCAACTGAGTTACTTGGCAGTTCATTAATGTACAACTTTCAGTCAAAATAGGGAAACCTTTACAAGATTGAAATATTAAGACCAAGCTTGGGGGGAGGGGGCACATCCTATATGAAAGGTAAAAGGACGTGCCGCTGGAAAAGGTACCATTTTTCAGGTTGAATGAACATGATATGCGGTTAGGTCGGGAAAACATGATGATGATTGACTAACCATCTGTGAATAGTTATTATAAATAAATAAATGATATCAATCACGGTTTATCTTTAGTTCTCAGCATCAATTATGGGGTATCACAAGGCTGCTTTTTAAATTAAAGTATATTAAAAGGTATAATTTTTTTTCTAAGTTCAAAACATATGAAAAGGATGGGGTTTCAATGACTATACATAATCAGGAACGTATACGTTCCTGACATAATCAAATTGTAATTTATTCAGAAGTTAGGGGGTGTGTGCTCTTATATATTTTCGAGTACTGGAATATGTGTTGGATAGACACAGTTAACGTATTTCCAAAATTTGACAACGTTTGGCTGTTTCTTTAAAAATTGATAAATTTATCGGTTTGGCCATTGTTGTAATATTTTTTGGCATTTTTTAAAAATCAAATCAAATATTCTACCGGTTTTCCAAGTTTTCTACTCCTAGCGTGTCTGGTGAAGGTTAATCCAGAAAAGCGCTTCACACGCAGTGCAATTTCGCTTTTGTACATTTATTAAAATCATTTCAATATGTGGATCGTGTCTTTTTGGCACATATTCCATATTCTTTCGTTTTTAATATGGATATTTTCTCTGTCCTGTTTAAAAAAACATAAATTACCGTTTTACTAAAAACTGAAAAAAAACGCAAAAACCTGTTCCCCCTTTTTAAAATTACATTTTATATATTACCGCCTTTTTTACTATTTCTAAACCGGAAGTTTATTTATGTAAATATCACAGGTCATGACCTGCGCGAAATCGGCAACTCAGTGTATCGCATTTCCACAGGAAGGAACCGTTTGCATGTCAGCCGTCTTGATTTCAAACAAATATTCAAGGATTAATACTTGTTGGGATAGTGAAAACTGGCGAAATTATGACGGATGATATCTTCAAAGGTATGTCTTTCAACATTGATTACTTTTTACACGTAATTTTCATCTTGTTAAGAGTGTGCAGTAAAAGTTTTTCGTAGTAAATACGATTTCACAAACGCTCGTCTCCATGGCCTTAAAATTTCACTGCAAACTTTGAGACTTTTGTGATTTATGGAACAAAAACTGGATTTTAATGTAAAATAAATATACGTTTCTCAAATTTTTCAGGTGTCTCCGATAAATGAAGCCCGTTTACTTGTTATTTTTCAGTAAAATATGGTAAAGTTGAGAGTGTTAGCCATTTTCTTTTGTTGTTGACCAAAATGGAGATTTCTTGTATATTTCGTTTACAAACGGTTTCATTTATTAACCAAAAGTTTCTTTTTTACTTTTCAGCACCTAAAAGTAGGAAGCCAATGTCAAGACCGGATTATGAGGTAAGAAATGTTGAATTTTTTATCGAGAAATTTTGGATTTCAAAGATGGCGGCTTGTTGATTTCTTAACGAGTCGGCCATGACCAAAGTTTTCATTCCACTCTATTCATCCTTTTTCGGATAGCGTTATATGAATTGTTACGACTGTTTTAATTTATGATACAATTGTTTCTTATCCGTTTTGGCTAATTTTTTTCTCCATTATGATAAGGATTTGTGGAATGCTTGACCCTCACACAATGTAAACAGTACAAAAAGGGGGAGGGTCAGTTTGAAAATCAAGTTTAAAGAATCCTTATATTACATGTACATGTAGTTCAATAAATTTGCTTTATACTTTCTTCAATGTTTTTTTCTATTTTCGATTTTTATGACTCAAAATGAAAGGGTAACCTTTTGTCTCGGGAATGATGCAAATGTTATTTGAACCACCATTTTGAAATGCAGACAATATACATGTATATTATTTATATACTTGGTCAGATTTCTAAGTTTTATTTGATAATAACATGATTTGATAGTTTAGATTGTGTGTACATGTAAGCCAAAAAGACTGCCATAGTGATCTAAAATTGGAAACAGTCACAATATTTGTGATTATTATGTCAGAGAAAGCACATTGAAAACCAATGAAAATTAAGTTTCTTGATTGTTTATAATTTAAGTTTGTGGAAGCTGTCATAAGTTGGTCACTTTTAAAATAAAGTTTTTTAAGAAATTTCCAAAAGCCTCTAAAAGATGCATTTAAAAAGTAAAAATTGTCGAACAATACACAACCATAAAAGGTTTATTTGCAGCTTGTTCTGAATATCTTTCATACACATGATACATTTACTTGGCTTTTTTTATAATGTCCAACTTTCTTGTGATATATGTATATTTAAAACATTCTGCAGTTTTGAGGCCTATATACAGAGTTGCAAATTAGCAGTGGTCCTAGGTCTTGGACCTTCATTTTTGATGCAGGACCTTTTCAATTTAAGGGACAAAGGTCCTGGACCCCATTTTACTAAAGAACTTACAACCTACGACCAGTTGTAATGAAATAGAATGTTCAAGAATTATGACCAAACCTAGGACTTCAATAGGATCTTTCATCCTGGGCTTCCATAAGTCCTGACCTTTTGTCCTCAAATATTAATTTGAACCCCTGAAATATGAGTAAAATGTACATGTATTGGCCCAATGATGCAATAATGCATTAATTTATTAACTACAATGTAAATACATTAATGTAGATGCAGACATTTTGTCAAGGATTGAACCCAGTGTTCTCCCCAGAAATTTTTAATAGCACTGTGGTAGCCAGTAAAAACATGGTTTTCTGAAAAGTATAGCACTGTGGTCATAACACATTCTATTATAAATCTTTACAAGATAGCACTGTCATGACTGTGGTAAAAAATATAGCACAGTGGTACCACAGTGCTATATATATATATGGACCTTGGGAGAACAGTGATGAGATAAGTGCCAAACCTGTCAGACAAAGGGAGCAAACTTTCAGCAGGTCCAGCAAGTGAAGACATTGTGTAGGACCTATGTCTGGCAAAGTTTTGGAATAATTTATTACAGCTGAAGTGGATAGGTCTTGCAAAATTTTTGCAGGTCAGGCAAACTTATCTATTTTGTAGGACCCAATGTCTGACAAGAAAAAAAGATTATCTGCATCTCTGGGAGAACACTGGAACCTTTGATTAACTAAAGAGTGGGGTCAGCTTTTCAAGTTTCAATGCCTTTGTCATGTTTGTCTTACATGTATGTCCTGAATCACCAACGCTTGTAGTTCAATGAAGATTTGTAGTGTCTAGTGACCATGCATTTACATGCAACATTTTTTGCATGACTGGAGGATGTCCATTGTGGTTTTTCTGAATTGCCGCTTGATTGTGGGCTGTGTCGCGTACACTTATTCACATCTCATTATTTTCTATTTAGACATTTATTATTAAGTCTTCCTTGATGCCTATCCACATATAAATAAATAATTAAGTACTGTACTTTTCATAGCCACAGTATTTTGTATTCCTGAACTTTAAACAGTGTGTTTCAACATCAAATAACTTGTCATTAAAAAATTAAATGGCAACAGTAGATCCAGAAACTTTTGAAAGGCTGTTCACCCATATTCCAGAAAAAAAGTTACCAACTTTGCCAAAAATCTGCATGAAATTACATTTCCCCAAAAGGGGGGGTCCAATTCCTGGAAGCCCCTTTGGACCTGTCACTCAGTATCATCTTAACAATAATCAAATTATGAAATGAATTTACTTTTCAGACTGGGTCACCTCCAAAGAAAAAGAAAACCAAAGAAGATTTCTATGCCTTTTGTACCATGATCTTGGAATACACTCAGTATGAGTCCAGCAACAGACATGAGGTAAAACTGCAAGTTAGAAAAATATTGCTGTATAAATAAAGTGGAATACTATCCCTACGTGCATGTGAAATTCCTCTTTTACTTTAACCTATCCAGAGTTGTGGGTTTGTTCAGGGTAAAGATGCAAAATTATTCACTAATTTTGAAATTTATAAATATTGTTTCACAGCCTTGTTTAGGGCTGTTCCATAATTTTACGTGTGGGGGTCGGGAGGACCTTCTATTACATATATGGCGGGTGGTGGGTGTTTGAGAAAGATTTTGTTAAGAAACAATGATAAAAAATAATCATTATTAGATGGGTGGTGGGGTAAAGAAAAAAGTGCCTCCCGACCGCCCCAAACATTTAATTCTGGAACAGCCCTTATATGTATTGTACTATAGTAACATTGTTCTATTATTTTTTGTGTTTGCACTTCCTTGTTTGGTCAAAACAGTTACCTTTGGTCTACATTTACTTTCAGTAGGTGTGGCATTTTCCTGGGGGTTACTGATTATATGTTGTAATTTGATCACTAGCACTTCTGCATTGTTGTTGTACATATCAGTTATATGTATGTAAATTAGTTGTCTTCAGGGCCAAAATTGACATTGTAATTGGATGAGGTAATTTTTAACCATAATGGTTATAGTAAAGCACGTTATTTGTGTCATAATGGATAATTACAGAAATCTATTAAGGTGTTAAATTTGAAAAACTGGGTCATACATTCTTCACATCAGGTAGGAAATAGGATCAGTTTATAAATCAAAGGAAAACTTATTTGCTGGATATAAAGGTACTTGTCTGTTTATGATGTTCTTATGTTGTGATGAGTTCTGAAAAATGCAAGTTAATAAATTTAAAAAACTAGTTATTTGTTTTCCAATGCAATGGACAAAAGTGAAAATGCTTCTCAACATTTGAATTACGTTTTTATAGATGTTACTTTCAAGGCCTTTCAAATGAGCTTCATGCACATGTTCCTGTGATGTTTCACAGCAGTTAAAATTAGACCAATTTAATGGCTTCTTTAATAAAGTACAATGTATATATTATTCATGATATGTATGGTGACTGAACACCTGAAAATGAAACGTTTGCCTTGCATGACCTATATATTGACCTTTTATGTTTCAGGAGATGAGAAATCAACATAACACCAGTCCCTTGGACAGTAGTGGCAGTACAGCGGAGAGTTATACATCTGACACGACATTGTCGGCAGGAAGTCCCAGTCACCAGTCTCTTAGTACAGATATCGCTGATTCAGGTATGTTATAAGTGAAAAGAAGTTTTTCAAGTCTGTATGTTAATGACTTATATAAAAAGTTAAAGTTAAACACTGTACAAAATTAATACAAACCAGAGCTACTTGTACATGAAATTCTGATGAAATCTGTTTTGAAAATGAACATAAAAATTGTAGATTGTGTTGAGTGCACCCATTATTTTCTAGAGACACTAGTGCTTGACCCCGAAAAACTAAATTTAATACATATATGTTAAATCTTCCAAATCAATATCATTGTTAAAAATAAAAATATGATAGAAGTGAATGTGATAACAAGTTTATAAAACTAGACTCGCAAAAAAAAAAACTTTCAGCATTTATCTGTGTCTTACAAGAAGAAATTTAAGACATGGATTTTGAATAGTAAAATTTACTACTTTCTCTATTCCAGATGATGAATCTTATGAATTGATCACATGTTTCTGCATGAAGCCTTATGGTGGAAGACCCATGATCGAGTGTTCGGTGTGTGAGACGTGGATCCACTTGTCATGTGCAAAAATCCGCAAAAACAATATCCCAGACACCTTTGTCTGTAACAGCTGTAGAGACAATCGTTTCACAAAGAGGAAGTCCTCGCGGACAAAGATTGACAACGCCAAATTTGTTGTGTAGTTTGCATCATAGTGCTATCATTTGTTAAAGATCATTATTTTTATTGTTTATTATTATGTTTTAACATGGTCAGTAATTTGACATATTTTGTTACAGACAATATACTATGGTTTCATTATTTTTCATGTGCCCTTGACCCATGAAATTTGATTCCCCATGAAAAGGAAATTTTAGATAGATCTGTATGCTGCAGACTTAAAGTGTAAGTCCGCGATTTTTTCAAAATTTGTACATTGAAAGACTATCATATAAAAATAACTTTGGTGAAATTCCTAGCGCTCAAATATGCATAGTTAGGATAAAATTGGCTTTTGAAAGTAAAAAAATTCTATCCATGGAGGGTCACGTGATTTGTACTAGATGGCGCTCCTCAAAGCCTGAATGTTACATCCTATACCCATGTGGTATTTACCGATGTGTACCACAACGGACAATTTGAAATAATTATAATTAAGTCGGGAATGATAAAATAAAAGTCAGTCTGATGTTTGATTGTGAGACGATTAAAAATGGTACCAATCGTTAAGTTCAGAATTAATTCGTACAAAAATATAGAATTAAAAAAAAAAAAATTGATTGGCCGTACAGACATTTTCGGAAAATATAAATTTCAATTGTCAGTATGTAGAATTGCCCTATACTATTTCTTTTATACATTCTGTTTAAAATTCATGGTTCCCTGACACCCTACTGGGATTACGTTGCATGATTCGTTTGAAGTGATATTATGATAATTAGTCCTTCCGTGCAAACCATCGCACCACAGGGGCTTACTTATCGTTTTCTGTGTATAAGACTTTATTCCCTTCTAAAAACCACTGGCACAACAGGGGTTCACCTGTCGTTTCCTGTGTATGTTTAGTACCCCCGTGCAAACTATCGGCACCACAGGGGTTTAATATTGTTTCTTGTGTATTTAAGAATTAACTGTAAAATTTTTTTGGTTTATTGAACCATAAACTATTTTTTTCATGGTGCACATTGAATAATCCGCGAAGCGGATTATGTAAAATATGCACCATTAAAAATTTAGTTTATTGCTTCTATAAACCAAAAAAATATTACAGTTAATACTTATAAATAAATTTATTGATATATTCGGCGCGAAAATTTAGTAAATTAACTTTTTTTTCATGAAAATATTAAAATTCGGTTAATTAAATCAGCGTATTAATATTTACACCTGTCAATCACATTGCACGTGGCGTCCGTGCAACTGCAAAGTTTATATAAACTTCATTGTTGTATTCCGGTTTAAACTAGATTTGATAATACTTTCTTTACGATATTAGGCGTAGTTTAAATTATCGTTAATCCAATCAGATTCTTTTAACTTTTAAAAAGTTTACAAGAAAATAAACCCAATTTTCTTTCAATACAAATGCAACTAATAATTTTCTAAAATTTATTTATTAGAAGTTGACATTTACCTGGTTGGAATGGGTTCTAGAACACTTTCTTTTAACGAAAATCAACCCCTTTGGTCCGCCAGTGTCGTTTGGACATTGAAGTGCGAAAATGTTAATAAAATACCCTTTGTAATTAAAAACATATAAAAACAATAAACTGTAGGAATCTTTTTTTTTTGTCTTGCAAATAATGATGTAGTTAATTAATTGTTTTTCCAACACTTCAAAAGCGATGAAAAGTGGGAACTAAAATTCTTTAAACACATTTTTAATTTGGGTACTACTATTACACAAACCATGCACGATGTAGCACCACGCTTTGGCTGATTGATAATTGTAAGAGAATGATAGTCAATGGAGTGAACAGGTGATATTGACACCTGCTGATTAATTATACCGTATACTGATTAAGAAATTATTTTAAAAAAGGTGTGCCGGTCGAAATTCTTAAAATCGAGCTGTGGTGGGTGTGTCTAAAGCGGGTTGAGTGCTGCAAGGAAATCTTTGATTGGAGGAGCACCTTAATTGATCTATGATATCTGTCAATTATACCTGTAATTAACCAACGGGGCGTGGCAGATCGTCCATGGTTAATGATCATAAAGGTTAATGATTTTAATTGACACCTGTGTATTCACCAAGAACTGAATTTATTGTCTTAAATATTTGAAAAAGGGTTGAAAACTAGGGCTACTGTGTCAATAAATATTTCAGATTATTTTCTCTTTGGAATTATAATTAATTATTTTTAAACAATTTAAGGTTTAAGTAAACTATTATCTTGCTATTTCGAAAAAAAAAAAAAAAACAAAAACAAAAAAAACGCGGGATTGAAAAAATTATCAATGCCAAATTATTCATATTTCAAATCATTATTATGATCGACAACATCGGTCTTATGTTACAAATATCATCAATTGGTTAATGCATTTATCATTGGAGATGTGACGTCACATCTCCAATTGAGCTATCCCATAATTCATCATTGTTCATAGCATGGATGCGCCCACATGGTCTTGTGTATTGGAATAAAATTACGAATATCTTTCTTAATATATCGTTTTCAATGCCCAAACCCGGCATGATGCCTACTCTAACTATAATAAATCAAATAAACTAATGACTCAAAAATCGCGAACTTACACTTTAAGAATTCATGAACTAAACACTTTTCCTCAAACCACGAAAATTAGTACTCGCGAAAATAAATGAATCCACAGTAGCCCAAAGCTTTCATCTTCAAAAACCATGATAACACTGTTTCTGTAGCATCAGTGCATGACATGTTGCTCTGTAATTTTTGTGGGTAATTATAAAAATGTATAGATGACAATTTTTATGAAATAATTTTAACTTTTTTATGTATACTTTAGTATTGCATTTCATTAAATGATCTGTTAAGGCCAGTACATATAATATATATGTTTTTGTACTAAAAATTAATTCTATCTAGAATTTTTGGGGAAAAAAATTGAGAATCAAATGGAATATAGCTACAAATTGTTAGGTTTATGAAACACTGCCAAAACCCTTGTCATGTTAATGTTTGTAACAAAATATAGTCATCAATAGCCTGTCATGTGACTTTGTGCTGAGAACATGCATAAATCCATTTTATCTTGTTAATATTATTCTATTTACATTATATACATGTACATGCAGTGATTGAAAAATGTTGTCATAAAGGGTCGGATGGATATAAAAATTTGAATTGGAAGAAGTTCTGTTACACTTTCAAAAGGAGATCTCATGTTTACCAAGGGTTTGGGAATATCTTACCTGCAGGCTTAGAAGAAAAAAATATTGTCTATTTTGCTTAGTTATGTTGCTAACACATTTTGTCATTTTTAAATGTAAAGGTTTCCCAAGGCTATGCAAAATATCACGCACTTTGGAATGAATTTTCTGATTGGTAACAGCTTTAGAATTTTGAGTATTTGTGACTATTAGGAATTAAGAGTTTCTAAAAAGAAAACTTATTGAAAAAGTTAATTTAGTCCCAGAGGTAGCCAGAAATTAAAAAAAAACTGAACTAGCCTGAATGTTTTTTAGTAGCTTTGGGCTTTAATCTACCTGTTCAGGTCAAGCTCTGGATTTGACTGACTTTATCCCTCCTATGACAATATTTTTCCTTCACTATCGAGTGACTTGGCAGCTATTTTTGTGTTCACGTCACACACATTGTATAAAAGATTCATTTGTTAGAGAATATGTACATACTTAATTCTTGTTAATAGCCCATTTCAACATTTCTTTCAAAGTATTTTTTTTAAATACAAAGTGCAAAAGTTATTTTAATTTTAAATTTTGAAAGCATGTGATTTAAATATGATTTTAAAAAAGAAGTCTTGAATTAACTGAAAGGCTCAGGGTTCACCACAGGCTATTCAAGGGTGGTGCTCCCCCACTCTTGAATTTCTTTCCCCCACCCTTGAATTTTGAGCTCCACATTAAATTTTGACTTTAAATAATAGTTTTTTTAATAGAAATTGTATGCATTTGGTGATTTATAGCCAAAAACAACTAGAAAAGCAAAAAACAAGACTTATAGCACTATTATGAATTACAATAATGTAACTCAAAAATTTTATCAGTCTTATTGTCAGTCTTGCACCACCCTTGGATTTTGGACTGTGGTGATCCCTGAAGGCTGTTCTATTACCAAAAAAATCAGTTACTAAGGAAAGGCATATTTATTGGTCAAGTTTTATTATGGACTTTTTGTCCTGAAATCTGATAAAGTTTGATTTTGATTTAGAATTACAACTTCTTTCAGGCCAAAATGTCCGTGAATGAAGTAGATTTCTTATGCTTTAAATTTTAGCATTTCAATAAAGTAAAGAAAAGAATAAAATATCTGTTTGATGCAATTTGATTGATTAATTTGAGTTTAGGTAGTACTAAGACATTCTAGGCAGCCATCAATTTCTAAAACTTTTGTAAATAAAACATTTCTTCTTAGCATGGGTCATAATGGTACAAATCCTACTTGATAATAAATAATGAATATATTGGTTTCTTTGATATTGCTTTAGGCTCAGACACCAAGAATATTAACATAAAAAAAATCAAAATCAAACAGTTTGGCAACTGACTGACTATACATTAATTTTAAAGCTTAAATAGTTGAATTTCAATGGTAAAAAGTATATATTATTCCAGAAATATCTGCATGGGTATTGTCAAAAGGCATCGGTTTTTTAACCCACCATACACAATATTATTTGTTGATTTATCTTTATCTTAAATTGTATATTTATCAACAAATAGAGCCACTCATAGAAAAGCCCATTTAAAATGCTGTATCTTTCTGTTTAAAAATTTATTTAATTTTATCTTAAAGAAAATGACTTTCGTAAACCATTTTAACAATTATTTATTTTCCTGTATGATTTGAGGTACTCTACGACCCATGTCAACATTCCTTGTATATAAACAATTGTACAGAATCATCATGTCAATAAATTCTTAGAATATTAATATATATTTTACTAATGATACTACATTGTGTATGTTATTTTACAAGTATGCAATTTTAAAGAGTTTTAATTGCAAGTACTCTTGTCTTTCATTTGTTTTTTTTCCTTCTTACTTTTTGTCTCCAAATATGGGTTATGATATTTTTTTTAAAATATGAAATTAAAATTGGTTTATTATAAAGGGGAAAATAATAATTTTAAAACCTTTCCAAAGAAGAGAAACGAAGTTTTAAGAAATTAGGAAAATATCTGAAAAAAGAGGGATTATTTGATAAAAAAGTGTACTTGAGACAATGAAAGGCACTTATCTGACAAGGAGAACTTCTCTACAAACATCTTTAAAGAATTCGATATGGAATTTAAATGTCTCCATCATTAGTAGGTAGTCTGAAGTGCCTTTCTCTGTCTTATATATGTGCAGGGGCGGATCCAAAGCCCCCCCTTTTTGGGCTAAAATTTGTTTGGAAACCATTATACATGACCAAAGTGCCCCCCCCCCTTTTTCGAAATGAATGGATCCGTCACTGCTGCTAAATTAGCCTTCACATATGATAATGATTAGTATAGAAAAGAATAAATATTTTAAGTATTTGAAAATGACTATAAATGAATGACATTTTGAAGACGGGTAAATAATATAACATGTGTATGAATCATCTATCTTTCATTTTATTATTTTTTCTTCTCATTTCTAATCAAGGCACTGAAAGAAATTACTGACATTATTGTTAAGTTTTGTTTTAATCAAATTCAATGGTCTTCTTTGAAGAATATGGTGTTTGGAGTAATTATTTATCTATCTTATTTTTAGGATATTTTATTTATTTTGAATATAGAAAAGACAGAGAAAAAAATGTTACTCAGACACCTTGTTCTACAAAGTTATGTTAAGACCATAGTTATACAAAACCTAGATAAAATGTTTTGTAAAAAATATTGAAAAGTTTTAGCAAATTGTTGTAAAAAAATGTGAATAAAATCATAAGAACAAAAGGATTTATTATTTAACATACAGCCTTATTGGTATTTTAGGAATTACAGACAAATGTCATGTACATGTAATGTGTTTTATTGATGGCTTATTCTACTTAACTACCCCCCCCCCTTTTTGATAAGCAACTCTGCACTAAATGTATTTTCATATAACTTTCATTCAATGGTTGTGATATAATGTAAATGTGCACCCCTTTCATAAAATTGGATCTTGTTGGCAAGTAGAGGAATTTATTTGCAAGCTGCAGCTTTCAGTGCTGTTAGATTTTGTTTGCAGTAGTTGAAAAAAAAACATGTACATGTGCAACGTTAAGAGAATTAAATCTCATTTAACTTGCTGTTAAAAGTTTAAAGTGTCTTTCTTTGTTGAACTCGACTTGTTGATCATTGTTAAACCAAAGGTTATGTTGTAATGTAGTTTCTGAGTAGTTTCTTAGTCTAAATGGCCATAACTCCCACAAAATTGTGTGAATGAAAACATTCCTGCTCTTTAATATGCATAACTACATAAGTATGGCATCTTGCATACCCAGTTTCATGAAATTCTGTACAGTAATTTCAGATAAATTGAATATTTAACAAATTTTTAAGTCCATTACTCTTACAAAATTTGGGGGATCAATTATTCCTTGCAGTACTATACATGGTGTTCATTTTGCATACCAAGTTTATTGAAATCCTGTTAGGTAGAATCAAAGGAGAGGTATCATCAAGATGATAAACGATTTTAAATTAAAAGGACCATAACTCCCCAAACTTTGTGGATCAAACATTCCAGCTGGTAATATGCACAACCAATTAGAGAGTAATGCTTGAAAACCAAGTTTCATAAAATTCTGTTGAGTAATTTAAGAGTTGTGTCCACAAACTAGTACCAACCAGTAAAAAAACATTGTACCCTTCAAAACTGTTGAATTTGGTATAACAAAAAGTTTGAGACCCAGATCACGAACTTGAATTAGTGGGACAAATTTTCATGGATTTCCATTGCTGAAATACTCCTTTCATCTAAATACTTGAAATTCCTGGGGATTTACTTGGTAGATTACTTTGACCAATGATTTTAATTTTATTAAATGAAAAATAAAGAAGAAGTGTGTTCATGGGACACTGATGCCCCTGCTAGCCCCAAACAGAAAGTAGAAGTCTGACAGGTCTGAAAGTCGCTTAGGACTTAGTTTGTCATACTGTACCATATTACCAAATTTCAAATCATTCTCGTGTACAGTTTCTGAGAAAAGTTTGACAGAAGTTCGTACAGATGGACATGAGTAAAACTTAATGACCCCCGGACATGTAGTTACGCAATACGGGGGCATAATAAAGAAGGAATGTGTCCATGGGACTCAGATGCCTCCACTGGCGCCAAAAGTCCCAAACAGGAAGTAGATGTCTGACAGGTCTAAAAATGGCTAAGGACGTTCAGTTTGTCATACTAACCCTTCCTACCTTGTTTCAAATCATTTTCATGTACGGTTAATGAAAAAAGTTTGACAGAAATTTCCATAGTCATGTTCACATCTGCCTAAGTCCCAAACAAGAAGTAGATGTTGGACAGTTCTGAAAATGGCTTAGGACATACAGTTTGTCATACTAAACCATCCTGCCAAGTTTCAAATCATTCTCAAACTTTTTTGAGAAAAGCTTGACGGAAATTCCCAGTCATGTTCACATAATTTCATATAAGCCCAATTCCAAAACAGGAAGTAAATGTCTGACAGGTCTGAAAGTCACATGTGACTTACAGTTTGTCATACTGAACCATCCTACTAAGTTTCAAATCATTGTCATATATGGCTTTGTTATAAAGCTTGATAGAAATTTGTACAGACAGACATTCAGACAGACATGTGTAAAACTTAATGCCCACCCCACATGTCATTGTGGGGGCATAAAAAACTTATTTCTACTTTAAATTTACAGTTTATAAGCTGAAAAAAAACCAATTGTTTAAGAGGACTTGTGCTCACAACTGAAATGCACAAAGTTAATAAATCTGTTTACTTCTTGAAAGTTGTTAAATCCATTTTGCAATGAGTTATGGCCAACTATCGGTATGTAAGATGAACAAAAATATGTCCAAAAGACATGCCCCATCTCACTACATTTATTTTTCTGCAATCACTAAAGCATCACTAGGTACACCTGCCATACCAATATGGTTGCTATGGCACTTGTAAGAAGAAATAACCTTTAACCATTCTTCTATAAGTGGTCATTCATGCAGAAAATATAGGTCACAGTCAGCATCCGAAGTATGCATTGTGCTTAGCATCACTAGGTGCCCCTACCATACCAATATAGTTGATGTGGCACATGTCAGTAAGTGGGAATGGACTTTAACCATTATTCTGTAGGAGTTCATCCATGCGGAAAATATAGATCACATCCAGCATCTGAAGTATGCATTGTGCTAAGCATCACTAGGTGCACCTACCATCCCAATATGGTTGCTATGGCACTTGTCAGTAAGTGGGAATGCACTTAACCATTATTCTTTAAGAGTTCATCCATGCAGAAAATGTAGGTCACAGTCAGCATCCGAAGCATGCATTATGCTTAGCATCAATAGGTGCACTTAAAATACCATACCAATATGGTTGCTATGGCACTTGTCAGTAAGAAGGAATGGACTTTAACCATTCTTCTGTAAGTGGTCATTCATGCGGAAAATATAGGTCACATACAGCATCCGAAGCATGCATTGTGCTTAGCATCAATACATGCACCTACCATACCAGTATGATTGATGTGGCATTTGTCAGTAAGTGGGAATTTGGAAATATGGGGATTTGGGACAGACAAACGGACCCGAACACTATATGCCCCTCCACTTTCGCAGATGGGGCATAAAAACAATTCTTTGAAATTTCAGCATACTGTGGTGTCATTCTTTTTTGTGAAGTATCAATTTATATAGTTGATGTTGATCTAAAAATGGAAATTTAACATGTGCTTTGCATAAACCGCAAATTAAACAACCCACAACTTGTATTAGGTAACAATTATGAAAGGTATACAACAACAGCACAATAATAGGCCAACTGATGCCATGATAACAAGATTGCTACACTATTCCACTGCACTAGACTTGAATATTTTCTTTGATAATATCCATGTAGAATATGTCAAACTCAAAAGTAATATTATTGGTGATATAAAACATACAAGTAGATAGTAAAATGAATAAAACTTCGGCAGCCTTAGAGGAGGTCTATGACCTACAATATATTTAGCAGATAAAGTCTCATAACTCCTGTAGTCAAGTCAAAATGATGTTACAGTATGACAACTACATGTGATGACAATTATACAATTTTCAGCAAAATCTATTGAGCAGTCTCAGAGGAGTGTTCTCATGACCTAAAGTGGACAAAGCCAATAAAGTCCCAGAAACTCGTATAAAATTTGTATGGCCTTCCGATACGACCAACTGCATATCATGACAAACAATTCTACAAAATCTGTTGAGTGGTCTCACAGGAGTTGTGCCCTTTGTGGGCCTGACCTAAAATGAAGTCCCATAACTACTATAAAATTTGTCGGATCAAAATGTCATTGCTATATGATTGATCACATATCATGACAAACAATTTTACAAAATTTTATTTGCACCCACAAGGTGCTCCTATCACCTAAAATTAACATAATCAATAAAGTCTGATAACGCCTTTAAAATTTGTCCGATCCGAATGGCATTGCGATATGATCAATCACATATGACAAACTATCCTACAAAAATTTCAATAAAATCTGTTCAGCAGTCTCTGAGGAGTTGTGACTGCAAAAGTGTGACAAATGGACCAACAGATGAAGACCATTACTAGGTCACTCCGTTGTGTTGTGCCGGGGACAAATTTTTTATTAAAAACATTTTTAATATATGTACACAGTTTATTATTGATTATAAATTATACATTTCATCAGGTAATGTTTTGTGTTGATTCTGTAGAGTTCATGTTCTGAAATCTTTTTCCAAACAATGACTTGAACAGGTCATCTCTAAAAAACAAAGAAAAATTCATTTAAATATAATCAATTGATTAATTGTTTTCAACACATGGGTTACTCAATGCTGTCATTTTCTTTTGAAAAACCTGGACCATTGCTATCTTCATTTTCCCATTCAATGTTACCTTGTTTTATGTCCTTTTTTCTTAGACATAAGAAATTGAACATTCCAGTTTGGTAATTCTGTTTCTATTACAATTTACAGGAAAAGCCAAGTTGAAATTGAAAAGTAGTCTCAGTTTTTTTGTTTTTTTTATTAAATAGAAAACTGCTACTTTTGCATACATTTATTGATTTTCTTAATTTGAATTTAGGGCTAGCATATTTAACAAATTTATTAATTTTATTCACTTGCATGTTTTGACAATACATGTAAATTGCTCTCCGAAAAATAGTGTTTTGCATATAATTTATTGTAACCTTTTTTTAATAAACTTTTTGATTTATTATTTGCAAAACACAGGTTATACATCTTATGTTTTTATATTTTCTTACTTGGATTCATCTGTCCATACACAATTATCCATCTGTGCCATAAAATTTACCAACTTAGAATGAACGTTATATCTGGAAATAGAAGAGATGCATCTTTATCAAAGCTGATGTTTGTATTTGGCAAATTTATGTTTATTTGTTCTTTGTCAAGAAGGGGTCTTTCTTAACACTTTTGATTAAACTTGAATCATATGTAGTTCATTTTCAATCCAGGGCCAATGCAAAACAACGAGCAGCGACCACTGGTCACATTGAAGGCTGGTGGCTGTTTTCCATTGCGTTTGTTTTAAATTTTCGTTGATAATGTCACATACACTTATTCCACATCTCATTTTTGTCTATAATGCAACAAGCTTAAAACATTAAAGATTTGTTGTTCTTATCTGCAGTAAACAATTTATCTGTTCCAACTTTTTTCCTATAAACACCTGTGAGATATTAAGCTGTTTTAATAATAAACAAAAATTTACCAAATATTTTAAACAAGAGTTAACACTAAAGTATGTCTCGCCTGCTGGCACCATCGGAATACCTAGTTATTCAACTATACATTCATTAATTCTTGACATTTTCCTGTGGTCTAACTAAAAGGTTTCTAGATATCATAGTCACTGAGGAACAGACTTAACATAAAATACTGAACACAAAAAATCAATATTAACAGTCATTTAGTGTAACATAAGTGGCCACTAAAATTAAGTCTCGCCTGCCGGCAACATCACTAAAATCAACTACCTTAGCTTTCATTTCTTGATATAAACACAAAAAGTGTCTGTATACTCAATATCAGATGCCTAGCTATTATACTTTTTCAGCAATTCATTGTCCACAAAGGTCTTGCAAAAACATTTTCGGCCTGAAAAAAGACCTAAGTTCACAGAGTCACTGGAGCCTGTAAATGGAGTCAGGGTCACATGGCATGGTGACAGTTGCATAAACTATAACCTCAACTGTCTGTATACCAAATATCAGATGCCTAGCTATAATACTTTTCAAGCAATTCATTGTCCACAAAAGTCTTACAAAAAAATTTACACCGCCACTGTCGCCACCGCCGGAAAGTAATACCTATGTCTGGCCTTCCGCGACTATTCGTAGCAGGCGAGATAAAAATGAGCTCAAGGTCAGGTGACATTGTGACAGACACAAAAACCCTAATTTAATTCATCAATATCCTTAATATCAGATGTTTAGCTATAATTCATTTTCCACAAATTAAAGTCTTACAAAAAAGTGTACAGCTTGAAAAAGACAAAAGTTCACAGAGTCACTGAAGTGTGAAAATGGGGTCAAGGTCACAAGGCATGGTGACAGTTGATCATTATCATAACTGTCTGTATACCAAATATCAGATGCCTAGCTATAATACTTTTCAAGAAATTCATTTTCCACAAAAGTCTGACAAAGAAGTTTTAGGCCTGAAAAAAGATCTAAGTTCACAGAGTCACTGGAGCTTGAAAATGGGGACAGGGTCACAAGGCATGTTGACAGTTGCGTAGACCATAACCTGAACTGTCTGTATACTAAATATCAGATGCCTAGCTATTATTCTTTTCAAGTAATTCATTTTTCACAAAAGTCTTACAAAAAAGTTACGACGCCGCCGCAGTTGCCCGACACTAATATCTATGTCCCACTTCCACAGCTATCTGTCGCAGACGAGACAATAAAACCATTCAAAAGCTATTTATTTCCTAATAGTGCAGTTACAATTTCAAAAAACGTGCTTATTTTCGGAGTTTAATCAACCGGGTTGACACACGGCTAATTTTTGTTTTATTGTTTAGAGTATACCTTAAGGCAACTTTTTTGCCTGGTCGTAAAGATTTCCCATGGTGCAGTTTTTTTTTTATGAAGAAAAAGGGGGGCCTTCTGGTTTTGGGGAAATTTATGTGTTGACTTTGGTTTACAAGTACTTTAAAGAGGGCTAAACAGGGTTAAAACTTGTTAGTGATTAAGGTAGACATATATTTCAGAATTCCAAAACTTCCTTAAATGAGAGTTTTTATTGTAATGTTTTCAATATTTTTCAAATTTAAAAAAGCATAAACAATTGACAGAATTTAGGTGTATTTCAGTTGTAATAGCTCAATTAAAATAGGTTAATGTCTGTATTTTTTGTATTTTACAATTAGAATATGATCATTGTAAAACATGAGGCTTATTTTCATCTATTTTTGTGTTCTTTTTTTAAAAATATGTTTGAAAGTTAACGATGGTTCAAATCTGTCAAAACTTGTTCCCGGATTTCAATAACTTATCATGACCGGTACGATTCAGAAATTATAAATTTGTTTATTTTTTACACATTTAAATCATCTTAAACCCACAGAAATTCCACTTTGCTGACAGCAAATCATTATTTTGAGCAAAATGTAATAAAGTTGATTCTCTTAAAAATAGTTTTTGAAGCTAAATTATAATATTTTATACGTTTTTCAAAATATCTAATGACCAAACTATTTAACAACAAACTGCAACGGTCCGATATTTTAGTTCAGAATGTGGCGCTATGAATGTCTTCAAAATTTTATTAGCTCGTCTTATAATATATTGAAAACGTTTTTACCCATTTTCTTGCAAGTTTTCGACTGAATGATGACACTTTAATTGAAATTGATACTAGTAATAGAAGAAAATGAGATGTGGAATAAGTGTACTAATAAACGGAAACAACATCCAAATTATTGCATTTTGATTCCAACAAAAAAAAATGTAAAAGTACATGTATTAAATTCTAAAAGACAAACTGTTTATCGTCCGAAAAAGTTCATGACAGAAAAGTAATTATTTGAAACGTGCATGAACATTGCATCCGTACCGTCTGTTATATAGTCAGACGGTCGCGGTTTCAAACTGTGTTTTAGTTTTAATCAAATGATAGTTTAGTAACATTGTTTAAAATATATTTCATTTCCACCAGATGTTTCCAACCTGTTCATAAAATTAAAGGAAGAAGTATTTTATTTCGGAAACAGTCATTTAGCAAAACAAAGATATATCATCTCTGTGTGTGTTCAAATCTGATACACCTCGAGTGTACAGTAAATATATTTGTTATTATATTTAACAGAGTACCACTATGAAACATGAAAAGTCGGCAAACTGTTTATTTGTAGCATACGAACCTTAAATCAAGGTTCGCAAGAAAAACCCTTAAAATGTGATTCCAAGTTTAAGATATATATTAGCAGAAAGACTCTATTCGTTACAATGACAAGTTTGATGCCTCCCCACGACATTTCTAGCGAGAGGCATTAAGGTATGCTCATGTCCGTCCGTACGAATTTCTGTCAAGCTTTCCCCAGAAACCGTATTTGATAATGATTTGAAATTTGGCAGGGTCACCGTTAAGTATGACAGACTGTATGCCTTAAGCGACTTTCAGACCTGACTACTTTCTTGTTGGGACTGGGTCGATATGAAAATTTATGTAAAATTTCCATCAAGCTTTTCCATAGACCGTACATGAGAATGACAATGAAACTTGATAGGAGAGCTCAGTATCACAAACTACGTCCCAAGCGACTTTCGGCCGGACTTTTTGGACTTCAAATAAATAAAGTATGTTGCACTGTGGCTTGTGTATAAATAAAATAGATAAATAAATGGATGGTGAAGCCACAGTTAAAAGGTAAAAACTAAATAAGAAATATAAAGAAATAAAACCTTTAAAACAAATGAAACAAGTTTTGTTTTATTTGTTTTAAAGGTTTTATTTCTTTATATTTCTTATTTAGTTTTTACCTTTTAAATGTGGCTTCACCATCCATTTATTTATCTTTTTGGACTTCTACTCCTCGTTTAGGGCCTAGCGCGGGGCGTTTGTGCCCCATTCCTACTCTAATTGGTTATATAAATAATAGTTATATCAACAACAGTTAAAAAAACATAGATTAGTCAGTCAGTAAAGAGGGTTTAACGAGCAATCGTTCACATAGACTATTGCTAACTGTCATAGCATGATCGTAAGACTGATAAATTATGTATTTCTGAACACCTATTTCACATTTTATAATCTTCTATTGGTGCTTCTCACTAGCTGTCATACTGATCGAGCTTGTATCGATAGATCTAAACCAATAGTTGATGGTCCTGATTCAGGATCTAAGTCTTTAACGAAAATGGTATCCCCCAGGTTCAAATCCTAGCGTGTCCAGATCCGATCTTCACTCAAGAAATTTTACGGAAGACATGCATTTATAGACAAATATGGGATTTCGATCTCTCAGATGAGTGCATATGTTGATTTGTCATAGAGTTTAGTTTTGTCGTCCTTTACCGGATTCGACACGCTGAATTGACTGTTGCAACGCGACGGGTGTGCTATAGCAAGCAGGAACTGCTTACTCTTCCAGATCACCTGAGTTCACTCTTATTTCATCTGAAGTTCGCGTTGTTGATTGATATTCAGTTATTTTGTGTTTCCATGTTTTACATGTTGTCTGTTTTTGTCCTGTTCTTGTTGATGTTTACTGGTTTTGTCTCTGCCCTTTCGGACTTTTGACATTCGGGTGCCCCATTGGTACCTCTGCTTCTTTGATATGATCGGTTTTCAATTATGAATCTGCATGGGATAGTTGATCAAACCGTATACCCTTCACTGAAAAAAATGGATCTTGGTCTCTTCTGCGTTGTACTTTTTCAGAGCTGGTTTGGTTTGCGATTTCCTTTGGATGCTGATCATGTGTTAACAGTGCTGGTGACAATTTTGTCATTTTGAAAAAAAACTCCAATAACACTTACATTTTGTTATATTATACATATAATGGACACCACTGGCATACATGTATAGTAAAGTCGACCATTGTTTGATAGTGCAGTAATTTGGGGAGGAGTGTTTAATAACTTATGTGACTTTTATACTTGTCTACTTGTTTTAGTTAATATTATTCTTCTTAGATTTGACGTATTCTAAGTATAAGAAAAGCTACAAAACGGTGATTGGTAATGATGATAGAAATTTACACGCTGTCAGGCCATGGCATGGGTATTTTATAAATGTAATGGTCTTCATAGGTTTTGATAAAATCCTTGTTATAAGTTGTCAAAAATGTGTATACACTTTGAAAAATAGTTTGCAATTAGTAAATATGAAAAAAGTCCTATAATTATTCAGAAATTCCGGAATAAACATAGAAATTTGAAAAAACGCACCTAGAAGGAAAAGGGGCATAATTCAAGCAGTAATAGAGTTATGGCCCCTAATTATTTACTCTGTTCGTTTGGTATTTGCTCAAAGTATGTTAAAATTCAAAAGTTTAAACAAAATCACAAGCCTTTACTAAAATATGGACATAAACATTGAAATTTTACGAAAATTTACATGCTGACAATTTGACCTTTGACCTCTGATCACTGACTTTTGCACCATTTGTAACCTTTACGACCACTCAAAATGAATGGGGTAAAGAGTTAAGCTATCCAAAGAGGTATGATTCAGCCGTGTGTCAGGGTGGTTGATTAAAATTTGAAATTGACACTCTAAGTCACTGCACTATAACAGACACTTGGATGTTTACTTATTCTATATTTTTTCTATTACTTTGTGGGTGGGAACTTAATAAAGCTGGAAATAAAAACATTTACAAGCATTTATCTTCTATTTCTCATTACTCATTGGACTAGAGAAAATCTTAATATATGTTACCAACCAAGTTTCAAAACTACTGTGAAAATACTTATATTCATGGGAATCAATTTTTGTGCATTAGCAGTAAATTGCATATTCATATTTTCATAAATTTGTGGTTTAAACAAATTAACTATTCATAGCCATGTAAAATTCATTTTTGGTTGAATATTTAGTTTTGTGGTTTGCCTGACCCATGAATACCATGAAAATTGGTATCCGGTGAATATTAATACTTTCACAGTTTTCGACACAAAAGAAGAAAAGATGAAAAGTATTAGGCACATGTTTTTGTCCCTACCTTGTCTTACGTCCTTTACTAGCTCTGGTATCTATCTTCTTCTTTACTTTATTCCTCAACTTCTGTATCTCTAACCATTGTCTGAATTAAGAAAAAGATAATACCTAACAAGTGTTGGTTTTTTTTGGGTTTTTTTTGCATGTGGCATATTTCACGTTTAGGGTGAAAAAAGGGGTGCTTTTATTTTCCCATAATATAATATTCGTGATTTCATATCCATGTTACTCTAGATATATAAACTAATATTTTGTGTGTCCTGATGTTTTCTGCATATAAAGCAAAAATTAAATCATCTCGACAAAATCTTTAACCATATAAAATAGAATTTAACATTTTACAATTATGGAAATTGTAAACATGTAAGTTTGGTTAAGGAGTTTATGAATTACTATAAAAGAGGTGCTTTCTGGGCTGTTATTAAAAATGTCAAATTTAGTTCCAAAGGTGTTAGAAATTCAATAATCATAAAGAATGTAGTTAAAGGATGTTTTTCTCTAAATGAATCAAGAACAACATTGCTACTGTACATTTGAAAAAAAAAGACATGTCTTTCAGTAATAACTTTTGGATAGGTTTTATATTTTTAATCTTGGACACATGCAAGACGTCTAGCAGCAACCACTAGGCACCTTGAAGGCTGCTTGCTGTCTGTTATTGCAGATTTCTTATATTGCCACTTGTTTAGACAGATTGTGTCCCGTACACATATTCCATATTCCCTTATTGTCCCATATATCATACATTTAGAAACAGACACAGAATGTAAAATTTACATCTTTAATTTTCTCTGGAGAGGTTATTGCTTTTTTTTTGTGAGAAGTGAATAAAGGGGATGAGGGCTGTTTCATTTAAATCAAAATGGAAAGGGGGATGCCCTTTAAAAAAAAATATGTCGGTTTGGGTTTTGCATTTTGTTGTGGGTGTGTGGTGATTTTTTTTTTTATATTGGGGGGGGGGGGGTGTTTCTTGATCAAAGTGCATCCCCCTTCCCATGTAAATGTTAATGAAACAGCCCTGAAAATTAGCGAAACAATAAGAACCTGCTCAATGCTACAGGGTCTTCTATATCTGCCGTTTTTCTTTCTATCAGCTCCCGTAACTGTTGGTGGTAGAAATCGTTGTCGTCAAATATCTCCGCGTCGTAACTCTTCAGGTTATCACCCAAGATCTCAGTCTGTTAAATAAACAAGTAATACAAATAAAGTAATTTTTTTGAAAAAAATCCAGAAAAGGGGAAATAACTCCTACATCGGTTGTTGGATCTTTGTGAAAATTTCCATAATTTTTATATCTGTTACGGTTTTTGAGTAATTTGCAAAAAACTGCAATTTACACCTATGTTCTATTTTTAGCCATGGCGGCCATGTTTTTTGTCGAATCAAAATTTCGAAAGATAGTTTTGTAGAGGACATACTACAGAACAACCCTACCAAGTTTCATTACATTTGGCCAAGTGGTTTAAGAGAAGAAGATTTTTGAAAAGTTGAACGACGGACGACAGATGACGGACGACGGATGCCAAGTGATGGCAAAAGCTCACATTGCCTTCGGCAAGGTGAGCTAATAAAAACTTATCAAAATTAACCATCATTTTCTTTAAAAATTTTAAAGATCACAAAAAACATGTCTACATAAATTAAATGCTTAAGATTAATTTAAGGCTGTTCCATTTAAACATATATGGTACCCAGGGAAGGCACTTTTAAATGTAATCAATCATGGATAGAAGCAAATTTTTTGAAAAAAAAAACCAACAACCACCCATAGGTAATTACATGTATAAAAAGCGCCTTCCCTGGGTACCCCATATGTTTTAATTGAACAGTCCTTATTACGGTGGGTATCTATTTTTTATACGACCGCAAAAATTTGCGGACGTATTATGGTATGACGTTGTCGTTGTCGTCGTTGTCTGTCAACTTTTTAGTGTTTCCACAATAACTTTAGTTCCAGTTATCTGATTGATATGAAACTTGACAATGATGTTCCTTACCATAAAAGGATGAATAGGATTGATTTTGGGGGTCCCCCCATTTTTCGTTTAGAAATTAGGGGCCAAAAAAACTACTTTGTTGTTTGTTTCAACAATAACTTTAGTTCTTGTTGTGGACTGTTAAAACAATTCCAGTTCTTGGATAGATGAATTCATTGTTCTAAATTTTGCGATATGCAATGCAATGTTAAATTTCCATTTCATGGGACCAAAATTTCATGAATCAGCTCCGCCCACAAAAATTGATCCTCCACAAATAAATTGAAACGATAGTATCTCATTATTTATCACAATTACCAAAAATAGGCCCCTGCAAAAATTACCAGCAATATGATACATTTGTTTCATGGGTTCTGTTGAAAATGTTATAGTAATTCTTAATGTATTCATTCTTAAGGGATCTTTGTCAAAGCTCATATTTCTTCCGGGGCTTAAATTAGAATTTGTGAGCTACAGGGACAGGACTTTGGAGTAATTGGTTGAAGGTCTACCAGATCACATTAAATAGTGTTTAAAAAGAGCTACTACATTTAAATTCAAAAGGTCCTGCATGAAAAATTGAAGATCCCGGACCCCAGACCAGTGTTTGTTTGAACCCCTGAAATTTTCTTTATGTTTCCAAAATGAACTCTTTTATTGATTACTGTTTGTTTCATTATTATTCATGGGTATTAATTTTTCGTGGTTTTTGTTGATGTCTGTAAACCACGAAAATAAGAATCAAACAAAGTCTTATTTTTACAATGATTACATAAAGCAAAATGTGTATGCTCCAAAATTAAAAATCCAATGAAATATCTGTTTGACCAAAACCACAAAAACTGATACCAACAAAAATAAATGAATCCATAGTATTCTAGAATCAGTTTAGGCATTGTTTTTGAAAGACATAATAAAACTGTACCTCCTCTTGCTCAGTGGGCGTGGCTGTGGACTGGTCCTCCTCTGGTTTCCCCAATATACTATAAATAGACCTCTTCAGTTGTGTACGCTTCACCAGCCTTTCTTTGTCTCCAAGTATCTGAAAAGGATTAATCATGGATACTTTAATAAGATAAAAATAATGAGATGAGGGATTAGTGTACGCAATACAGCTCACATAACAAACAATAATTTAGAAAACCCAATGGAAAACCGCCAGCAGCCTTCAACAATGCCAGTAAGCGTTTCTTGCCTTTTAGATAAAATGCAAATCCAGTCCTGAAATAGTCAAAGATAGACCCCCTTCTTAAACAAGGAACAGAAAACATCAAAAAGACAAGTACGAACCAAAGATTCCTGGCTTAGGATAAGCACGTATAAAAAGTGATGTGGTTAAACTAGTTTTTTTGGCCCAACCTTGATAAGATAAAAAAGTGTAAGATATAATACTTAATGCAATTTAGAATTTATAACAGAGAAAATGTTCATATATAGGTTGACTTAGTCATATTTGGGTTCCCAGTTCACCTTGTTGGTTTTATTGTTCTATGCTCTTCATATTCATTTAACATTTGGCATTTTCAATCCTTTGGTAGAACACCTCAGATGAGTCTTGTATAGAAGAAAGAAAAGATTAGTGTAGCAATATTTATTGTCTGGAACTTTGTTATAATTTTTTATTTCTAAATTTAAATACAAAGTGTTAGAATTTTTTCCCTTAATACTCGAATGAAATAACATTAAGATATTAAAATTTGTGTGGGTGTATTTCTCAAGGAATGAAAAGGATTGTTTAACTTTACTGAATACAAATGTTTGTGTATAGGTTTTGAAAATTCAAAAATCTGATAGTCAAAAATGGCAACATTACATTATACAGTGGGCAACAAACCTGAAATTAAATACCACATTATGAAACCACCACCCTGATGCTGTATACCAATTATCAAGTGGCTGTGATTAGCAGTTGCAGAGAAAACTGTAACGAAAATTTCTTCTCTGTCGACAGGCCGCCTGCCCAACATTCACCATTTTATAACCCCGATTTTACACTCACTGTAAATCCGGTAAAAAATTGCCATTGTAAATATAATGCTTTATCGGTAATAAGCGGCTTTTTCCTTTGATCTCGTCTGCCTGATATTTTTTAGTATCATGGACAGTCCGTGATACAAGAAAGTATCAGGTGGGAGCACTTGATAACTGTGATGTCATTATCGATAAAAAGAATATTATATACTTTCCTTTTTGATACTATCTACATCTAGTCTCGTATCAGACTCGTCCTACCGGACTCGTCTGATACTCACCTAGATATAGATAGTATCAAAAAGGAAAGTACATAATATTCTATATTTACCTGTTCTATTTGTTTGAGTGCTGACTGATCAAAACTAGAGAAAGATTTACTCCTTATTTTACCATCCGACAGTCGAGTTTTATCATACCACTTTTGTATTGTATTGTTCCTAGAAAAAAACAAGCAGTCAAATGTTAAATGCTGAATGCTGCCTTGCACATTAGATATTTTTCAATAGAATTGAAAATTCCTTGAAGAGACATTTTTCTAATGTTGAAATTCCGTAGTAGTAATTTTCATAGTATACTTCACGTAATTTCATTATATTTGTGGTAAATGAAAATACACAACAATGAGTACACATGAATTTGCAAAGATATTACATGTATTACAATTAAAAAACAGCCAGCAGTGACCACTGGTCACATTGAGGGCTGCTGGCTGTTTCCCATTGTGGATTTTTGTTGTTTATATTGTAGGCTACTGTGGATTCATTTATTTTCGTGGATATCAATTTTCATGGTTTGATGAAAATTGATAGGTTCGTGGATTCTTACATTCATGGTTCTGAAATTTGCAGCATGAAGATAAATGTTATATTTCCTTTTCGTGGTTTACCAAATTTCGTGGGTAAAGGTCATCCACGAAAACCACGAAAATTGATACCCCACAAATAATTATGAAACCACAGTATGTCACTTACACTTATTCCACATCTCATTATCTTCTATATAATAAATGTATCTGAAAACTTTGAAAATAAGTATTCACAAAAAAGGCATTTCAAAAATGTGAGAAAATAAGCAACCATAAATACATCTAATACATTAACAGCAGTAAGAGGGAAAATTACGTTGAATGGCCTAACACTTTATTTGATGTACACATCAAATATCAAATCTGTAGGTTTTATTTGACCTTTCCATTTCTTTTACCTGAAATCCTGAAAATCTTTATGTCTCTTGGCTAGGAATTCTGGGTAATGTTCCAGTTTAATCTTTCTTTTAACCCCTAACTGGACTGGTTCCTGTTTCTGCTCTGGTTTCTCCTCCTCATCAGTATCACTAGGGATCTCTTCATCATCATCATCGTCTTTGGCTTTCTTTATGTCTTCTTTACTACAACAAGAAATTATCCCCTATCCTAATTAAACTCTTCAATGTAAATATCTTATAGTGGTTTATTTTTGCGGTGATAACATTTTTGGCTGGTCAATGGAAATCACAAATAAATTCCGACGAAAATATTTTTCTAATGGAAATCACATACAACCACATTCACAAAGTGTGAAAATAAAACAATTGAACAAATGAACAAATTTTTTTCATATACCACAAAAACTGCAAAAATAAGCCGCCATACAGTATTGTATTTATTGACATTTGAATGGAGAGACTTTATATTTATAGCCTTTAAGATCACAGGGAATGTCTAACAAATGTTACAGTTTTTGTATTCATCATATGAACAACACAATTTCTGACTAATTTTGCTATTTTGCTGCTTGTTTTATTTTGAAGGCCTTTTAACAATTATTTTGACAAGACTTTGGTGCCATTGCTGCAAAAGTAAGTGTGAAGAAAATTTAACTAAGGGCTATTTCACACAAAAAAAAATGTTCTGCAGGGCAGAACTCCCTCAAATTAAAAATCTGTTGGTAGTGGTTGGGTTGGAAAGGGGGGGGGGGGGGGTGCGGGGTTAAAACATCCAATATTTGTATATAACACAATGTGAATTATCAATTTCAATGTGTTGGAGGTACCCTTAAAAATGATCAACATTCTGCCCGACAAGACATTTTTAAGTAATAGCCCCATCATTAATAGGTTTCCAGAGCTTGCGAGAATTACATTGCTTTCCTTGGCAGAGCGCTTGACACAGAAATTGCTAACACAGGGTTATGTTGCTCCAGGGTTGCTGCCTTCACTCAAGAAATTTTACTCCGACAAATATGGGATTTCTATCTCTCAAATGTGTACAGATGTCGGTTTGTCGCAGAAATTTGTTTTGTCTTCTTTTATCGGATTTGAAACACTGACTTGAAAATTAGCAACACGACGGGTGTGCTATAGCAGGCAGGAACTGCTTACTCTTCCAAAGCACCTGAGTTCACTCCGGTATGACTTGAGTTCGTGTTGTTGATTACCGTTCAGTTGATTTTGTGTTTCTTCGTGCTGTTCTTGTTCGTGTTTACATGTTTTGTCGTTGCCCTTCTTAAATGCCCCTTTGGCATGATTGGTGCCTCTTTGCTTCTCCCAAATGTTCCTTTATTGATTTCATGTTTTGATTGTCTAGAATAACAAAGCTGTCACCAATGATCGATCTCTCTTGAGTTAATTTTGAAGTAATGCAAAATTTCTCCCAAATTGCTGTCGGACATTAAAGTTGACCTACTTTCCAGTAATAATGTGTTTGGTCTCGGAGTTCTGTAACAATAGTATGGTCTGTAATTGGACTAGCTTATCCAGTAACTTCTTCAGCAAGGATTGTGCTGTAAAAAAGATATATATAAACAGTTATAAAATACTGTAGTTTCATTATTATTTGTGGGGTATCAATTTTCGTGGTTTTCATGGGTGGCCCTTACCCACGAAATTTGATATTCCACGAAAATGAAATTTAACACAGTATTGTAGCAGCAGACTTCAGAACCACGAATTTAAGGTTCCACGAAAAAGTCCTTTTTTGTCAAACCACGAAAATTTGTAACCACGAAAATAAATGAATCCACAGTAGACAACTTTTTTTAGAGCAACTTAAAAAACTTCATGTAAAACACACTTTTAAAATACATTTCAGCATGGTCCAAATCTTATATTTTCTGCCTTGAAATGTGTGTTTTTTTAAAGGATAACCTTTTGTGAACAATCAATCTTCTTATTTTTCAGAAATTTGTTGATGATGCATAAATAAAGCCCTTGCAAAACGTAACCTTTTACAGTATGGTGTAATATAGAGACAAACAGAACTAATGAGACCAATCCTAAGTCTGACTCAAAGAAAAGAAGCTCATTTCAATATAACAAAAAATCTATTATTTTCAAATTCTTCTAAAAGTAGTAAATTTTTAATATGTATTTTATCACGATGTAATGTTTCAAAGCGGTTGCCATTACACTTGCAGTTGCAGATTACACTAATTTTCTGCCGTTAGACAGACAGACATATTTTGACAGATTGTTTAAATAGTATAAATAGTTATCCGAGGCTTACTCTCTGCGGCAGACTGTTTGAAGTCATCACCACCCTCTTTTTCGAATTGTTGCCACTCATCAAACTGTGGCATCTGATTTATGATACCTGCCACTTTCTGTAACTTGATCCTTCCCTCCAAAAAGCTGTCCCATAATCCTGTATTATAAGAAAACATTATTAGCTTATCATAAAAAACGTTGCCACCATATCTATGCAGAAAATTCAAGAGTATTTTAGTCATAGTCAAGCCTGAAAATAGTAAACAAAATTCTTTTTTTCAAAAAAATATTTTCTGTGCAACAACCTTTTGGTCGATAAAGTTGATAAAATTCCTGGATTTTGCAATTTTTTTTTCAATATACAGTAGATTCCACTTAATCGACTAACTCTTATTAGAATAATCCTCTTAATTGACTAAGATTTTAAAACACCAAACCCTTTCCTATACTTACAATGCTAAAAATTTCATTTAATTGCATTGAAAACCTGAGAAAAAGTACAAATTTCCTGTTGATTGACTTAAAATTTTCAAAATTCACCTTGATATGTTTTCTTACATGTCTTAATAGGCGAGCGGCGGATATCGAAAAAGTCGTCTAATTAAAAAGTTTAAATTACCCAAAAACCTCATGAGATTTTTAGAGCCGAAATAAAAGTTTGATTATTCTATTTTATGAATATATATGTTTGACAAGTCGAATATGGTCAGAAGATATCAAAAATGTTTGTTTTGTACAGGCACCCTATGAAAATCTCTAACGGCTTGATTCTTTAAATTATTTTTTACTTAAAAAAACACACACGAAAAATATATTGTAAATCACATCATGAAATATAATGTCCAATTCATTGTTTGCAATTGAAATTTTCAAAAACAATAATAATTTCCTACAACTTTTATCGAATTTAAAATCACGAATAAAAATAGCAAAAATATTGCTCAATTTTAATTTGTGCAACGTTAATTGTCATTACAATCAAACAAATTGTATACTTAGACCGAGAAAATGTTGTAAGGCTATTTTTTAGTTAAAAACTGCATACTTCAGACTATTGATAATAAAGTTATACTTCATTTAAGATGTCAGATTTTGAGAAAATTGACTATCAATGACTCGGAAAACTGTCGGAGTGTCCCGTATTCACATTTTTAACTATAATCTGATTGATTAGTAATTATAGGAACTTTTATTATGTTATGTAATTATGAAGAATTTGTGCTAGTTTTGGGTTAGTGTGATCACAAGAAATATTTTTTTGGTGTTTGTTTTTATTTTTAACCTGCGATGTTTGATAAAAGCAAAGTTTTAAAATTTTGTAAAAGGTGCACTTGACTTTTAAGGTGCGTTAGTTTTGTTGTACTAAATACAAATTCGATTGCAGAAAAATAATGAATTAGTGCCGTATATTTTGGTGAAAATATTTAAAATGATGTTACTAGACTTTCTATTTGCAACTGAAAGGATATACTGTGCACGTAAGCATCCTGGAGCGGATGAAGTAATTTTCGAAAAAAAGGGGGGGGGCTCTACATAAAGCCTTGTTGTTGAAGGTGTTCGCGGCAGTTTTGCCTGAAATCTATAAGACTTTTATTAAACATTTTGTCACTAAGCGACATTTATGGGTTCCCGGAACACCCCACCTGCTGGAGCCGCCATTGTACAGTGATTTGATCGTCTTTTGAACTTATGACTGAAGCTTACAAAAGTGATAATCTTTAAGCTTAAATTGCAAAATGTTCTGACCATTTTAGAGGCGTCAAACTAAAATGTTCTAAAAGCAAAAACTTTCATCTCTCTATTAAGTCCAAAATATCTCCTGAGGTTTGTTATTTAAGTTATAAAACTTACAAATTTTTAAAACCTCTATTCGCCGTTTAACTCTAATATGTTTTAGGTTAATTTTTCTGTGATTTTCTTTCTTTTTTTCTGTGCAAAGTTATTTTTCTATACTCAATTAGTTGGATTATAGATATTCTTGTTGGTTTTTGATTCTTATATCGTTTTAAACACGTTAATGGTAACTCAGTACACTTTTTATTGAAAACCTAATATTCTGGTATAATCCCCAAATGTGGTGTTTTTGGGCCAATGAACACACTTGAACCATTTATTTTTGTTACAATCGAAAGTTTAGATAATGTTTTACAAATAGAAGAAAAAAGTAAGTGAAAATATGAATTCTTTTTCTCGCAATTCAAACTTTTATAAACAAAAATCATGATAATTTGACCCTTTTCTAAAAATAGCAAAAATGACGTCATAAATTTCTTCAAAAAGACCAAAAGTGAATGATTTATATTCACTTATATATGTAAACAATATAAAGTCTTCATTTTTTAACTTTTAACCACCGTTTGTAGCTTTTAAGTTGCCTTAATGTTTGCAGGCTCGAACTTTTAGATTTTGGGTAGTGAACTTTGACCTTTAATTTTTCCATGTTCTGACCAGATTTCAAATGGCAAACACCGATATTATTAAAGCTGAAATATTAAACTATCAATATAGTTAAAAATATTCCATGAGGTTTTTGGGTAATTTAAAAAATTTTCAAGACCCTTTACGCCGCTCGCCTATAACAAGTTCTTTGAAGTGTGTTTGATATAAATTATCAAAACATGTTTTTTCAACCTTCATTTATGTCACATTTGTTTTTACAAGCATTAGGATACAATAAAAGTGTCCCTAACTGTTCTAATTACTCAACAAAGGAGTAGGGGCGATAAGGCCTGTTTTTGGCCTAAATTTTTTCTGAAATCTCAAACTTTGAATACTGTTGTCAGATGCTGATAAAACATTTATTAGATGTCCAAAAATCACAAACTAAATAAATTTTTGAAGTTATAAATGATTGTTTTCGCGGGAAATATGAAATCAAACTGACTTTATTAAGAAAATCGCCAATGTACATCGATTTTCAGTATTTTTTATGATACATTTTGGACTAGAAAAGTATCTCCGCACACAAGAAACAACTAAATATTTTTACAGATTGGTAATATGGCTTATATTAACCTTCTCTAAAAGTATAAACTTGTTTCTCGTGTGCGGACAAAGTTTTCTGGTCCAAAATATACATTAAAAACAACCAAATTTCTCAATTTTTGTCATTTTTGCTAAAATCATAAGAAATATGACGTCATAATGACGCTTCAATATTAAATTTTTAAATATTTGGACATGTTTTCCTTTTAGGCAGAGTTAACACTATATTCTGGCCAGAAATGGACACTTTAGCATAACCTTCATGTTTTAAGGCTGAATAAGGGCCTTATCGCCCCTACTCCTTTGAAAATAGTCAAAATTATATAAATTTTTTGTATTTTCTGTTTAAAATTGACATTTCACTTTATGGGGTATTTTGGTTAATTGCATAAATTTCTCAGACAAATTGGTTATGCTGATATAAAGAGGAATCCACTGTACAAGGTCTTTTCCAGGACTTGAACCACAATAAGAAATTCAAAGATTTTTTTCCCAGATTTCAAGAATGCACAGCAACACGATGCGTAAATTCATTATTTTTTTGTCAATTATGAGCTTTCCCAAATTCCTGGAGAAATAAGCATCTTACTTCATTAGTGGTATACAAACCCAGCTGCTGTTTAGCTGCTTCCCCCTTTTTAATTTCCTCCATCACACTTGTCTTCGAGAAACTCTTTACACCATCATCTACAAAGACAAACCCAAAACTACAGAACAAGAAAAAACTACTTCATTTTTTTTAGTTTCTCCTATGATGTCAGCTTTTCAACTGCCATATATCTTGAGATTACAAAAACTGTGGTTTCATTATTGTTTGTGGGGTACAGTAAAACTTGAATATAACGAACTTGCTTACAACGAATTTACGCTTATAACGAATTTATATCAAATCCCCAACCAAATTCCATCTTTTTCAATGTAAAAAGTCGTGGATATGTCGTGTACATGTTATTATTTTGTACAAGTTATAACTTGTATGAAAAAATCGTACAAGTAATTACTTGTATGAGGGCATCATACAAGTTATAACCTGTACAAACGCAGTTGTACAAGTAATAACTTGTACAGAAAGTTTTCATGAAAAAATAATAACTTGTACAAGGGCTTAACAGTTACTGTAAAATAATATAAGATATATGTTCAAAAGCTAGGAAGCAACCTTTATAAACTATTGGAAAATAAACAGTTATTTTAAAGAACAGTTTATAGATTAAAAGCCGGTTAACTTGGCAATGAGAATAAATCAGCTATTGTGAATAAATATTTAGTGTTAACTACAAAGTTCTTGAGTTATTTTACATTAAGTCTGTAAAATAAAGAAAAATATATTTGAAGTCAATTTAGCTTCTGGCATTTATTCTAAAATCTTTTAAACCACTGTAAAAAGGTACACCATTTACTTAAAAGTACTCAAAACGTTCAGGGACTATTCATAGAAGTTCGACAGTTTTGGTATTATTCTATGCTCTTCATAGTCATATAGTGTTGGGCATTTTCAACTTTTTGGTAGAGCGCCTCTGAGGAGTCTTGAAAAGATGAAACGCGCGTCAGGTGTAGCAAATTTATTGTCTGGAACTTTGTTGTAATTTATATTTTTAACATCTGTGACGGTTAATGCTGCTGGTGGAGTTTTAATTCCCCGATATTAGCCCACTCCGGCATCAACACTTTTGTGTTGACAAACACATCAAAGCTATAAATTATCCATTTAAATTTCTAAATTGTCAAAACCCTAAGGTTCTTCCTACCCCAGACATAGGTTGCTCTTAGTCATTATTTGGTTTCTAGTTCGACATTTTTTGTATTATTCTATGCTATTCATAGTCAAATAATGTTTGGAATTTTCAACTTTTTGGTAGAGCGCCTCTGATGAGTCTTGAAAAGTCGAAACACCGCGTCAGACGTAGAAAAAATTATTGTCTGGAACTTTGTTGTAATTTCTATTTCAAGATTCGCTTGTAAATATGTTGTTCTATGACTGTTTATATGTTGCAGCTTAGTCATTTTTTTATTGATAAAAAATGAATTTTTCACAAATTTGTTCCAAAATTCTATATCTTTTTGGCTTGAATAAGCAAATTTCTGACAAAATACATAACTCAAGAATAAATCAGGATATAGCTATTTGATAAGATATCAGCTGAAAAGGGAGACACCTCTTTACAAAATAGAAAATAATGAGACGTGGAATATGTTTAGGCGACACAATTTAAAAATCCATGATAAAAATTACCAAATTAAACCTAAAAAAGTCCTTGAAATAGAGTCAAACTAAATCAAAATGACCTTCACAATTAAAATCAATGAACAGTTGTACAAGTTATTATTTTTTCTTCAAAAATATCCGTACAAGTTATTACTTGTACAACTGAACTTGTACAGGTTATAACTTGTACGATGTCATCATACAAGTAATAACTTGTACAAATTTTTCATACAGGTTATAACTTGTACAAAATAATAACATGTACACGACATATATAAAGAATTTGTTTATAACAAATATTTGGATACATGTACTACTAACTTATTTTTAATTCCCCAAATCTAAATACATGAAAAATTACACTTCAATAACGAACTGAAAAATGTAAAGGCGATAATCAATGATTAAACTGACAAACCTCAAAGGTTATTAAGGTTATCTAAACTAAACAAACATGAATTGTTGTTATTTCAATAAAAGTTAAGTTATATCATTTAGAGTTTATTTAATTTTTAATATGGCCTAATTGTAAATTAAATATGCATCTCCAAATGTACATTTTCTCAAAAGCCTGTTACGAAATTGTTGTATGACATAACAAAATTTGTTATATCAATACAACGAATTACGCTTATAACAAATGTTTTCCCAAAACCCCTGAAATCGTCATAACCAAGTTTTACAGTATCAATTTTCGTTGTTTTTGTGGGTGGCACCCATGAAATATGATACCAACGAAAAGGAAATTTAACATTGATCTGAATGCTGGAGACATCAGCACCATGAAATTAAGAATCAACGAACTGATCTTTTTTCATCAAACCACGATAATTGGTACCCAAGAAAATAAATGAAACCACAGTATGCTAAATATTTGTACATTTAATGCTTATGCATTGTGTTTAAATCAAACTATCAAGTACCTGAATTTTCTTTTTCCAATAAAATTAATTGATTTTGATTAGATAACTCATTAACAAACAGGTAAAAGAGTACTTCTCTTTTTTTTAATCAAAAGCAGTTTTTGCCATGATGACAAATATTTTTTTCTATTTCTGCGTAAAAATCACCATGGAATGGCTCACTGATGAGGTGATTGAAAATTCCCTTAATTTATAAATCACTGCTTGTGCAAACCAATTCATACTTGACACTGTTGACAGGAACTTTTTTTCTGGCGCCAAATAATAACACTGTCATTTCATTTAGTTTACCTTGGTTGCCATTATCGTCATTCATATCTTCATTTTCATCTATTTCATCGCTTTCATCCGACAAATCATCACCATCTTCTTCTATGTCTTCATCACCACTTTCCTCAGACATATCATCTCCATTTTCGTAATCATCAGCATACTTGCTGAAGTCACCATCATCATTGAAACTAGAGAGAGAAAAAAATTAGTTTGAGGTCCCCCACCAAGATCTTGAATTTAATGGTCAAAGGGACACAACTCCAACAAAAATTGTTAAACATTCTTGGATAACAATGCTGGCAAACAGTAGGTATCATGTTAGCCCCTCCCACTTCAAAAGGTGTGCTAAACAGGACAGGACACATGCAAAAGTAAAAAATGTTCAGGGGCGGATCCAGAAATTTTCGAAAGGGGGGGTTCAACATCCTGGGTTCTGTGGGCCAAAGGGGGGTTCCTGACCAATTTTGCTGAAAATCTACACAAATTTTTTTAAAATTTGGAGGAAAGGGGGGGTTCCGACCTCGGGACCCCCCCCCCTGGATCCGCCACTGATGTTGCTCCATTTTTCTTGCAAAATGCTTAGCTTGAAGAAAGTCTTAAGATTGGTTTACAGAAAACACGTGAAATGCATAAATATTAATTACAGTAAAACCAGTGAAAACTGAACCTTTTTGATGTTTTGAAAAAAAAAATGGTTTTAGCAACTCCTTTTGATTTCTATATTTTTTAAACCTGTATAAACCAAACACCTGTCAAATCTGAACAAAATTTCCCAACATGATTGAGTTTAGACAGATTATACATAAAAATTTGTACATGTATCTCTTATACCTGAATTCTTGTTGGTCATCTTGAAGTGTGGCAGATTTGAATTTTGACTGAAAGGATTCTAGATCCTCCTCTCCCTCATCAGAGTTGTCTGCCCCTGATTCTCCAGTATCATCGGAGTTATCTCCCTCTAGATCATCATCAGAATTACTTAGTTCCTGATCAGAATCTTCGTCTTCAGAAATTACTTTGTCATCATTGCTAATGCTAAGTCGGTTATCTATAAAAATATATGCTTATATTCTATAAATTATGATTGTAAGACTCATAGCATATTATTTAGTATCAGAACTTGTCACCTGACAATGTGAGTTCGAAAGAATTTTCTTAATTAAAAAAAAAACAAAACATTGTAACACCCTCTTTTCACATAAGCTGGCTCTTCTGGTTGCTTCTTAGACAGGTGTTCATTTTTTTCCCCATTTCTTGATTCTTAAATTTTGATGAAATGTATATTTATATCAGGGTCTTACAGTACGCCCAGGGACTTATGACTACCATTGTCCCAATCCGACAAGGTGTCCGGCGAATCCGACAATTTTGACACCTGTGGTTTTATTACCTAATGTCCCGGTCAGCCAGCCTGACCAGAGGTCATAAATATGTACCTGATTAACTTAATTAATGTTACCTGTAAACACTAATGCGATTTAGATTGAGTGATAAGTAAAATTGAAAAGGTTATTATTAATTATGTCTGTTCATTTCCAAATTGAAGGTGTTAATTATTATATAAGATAATTTTTGTTGGAAGACCCGTAAAAGCGGTCAAGCAACGATGTTCCAATGTATTATGCCTTCGATTGGATTTCAGATTGAAAGAGTCTATGAAAAGGGATTTTTAGAGGTTATGCTACAGCTTTACACTACTTGAAATGTAATACAATTTATTTTTAACCTTATTCATTTTATTTTTCAAGACCCGTAAAGCGGTCATGCAACGATGTTGAAAACTTTATCCTCATAGCCGTCAATCACGTATTGGCGATGTATACTCTTTTGTATAAGTTTAATACTTCATTTCTTTCTACAAATGTCACTAGAAGGAAAAAGAACTTAGTCAAAAAGACCCAGACGTAATTATTCATTCTGCCACATTGCTTTCTTGCAGCCGCGGCCGCCGGTTTGACAAACGACTGTCAGCAAGATTACGCGGCCCTGTACCATGCATGGCGGACACTTTTAGTTTATAATATAACTCATTATACTTTTTGGTAAACTTTATAAATATGTGTTAATAAATACGATCGGAAATAATAACTTATCATTTTACGTGAAAATAGTCTTTTTTTCAAATACCAAAAAGTCCTTCATTCACCAATCGTGAAAGTTCAGAATTAATATTATTGTACGATTTTAATTATATACTACGCTTTTGCCATCGAATATGAATTAAAGTGTAATTATATCTGCTTTTATCCAGAAACAATAAATCCCTGGTTTGTAATTATTTTAGTTTGTTGGTAAATTCGAAAGAATGCAAATAGTTTTTTATAGACCCGAAGTTTGCATGTATGCAAGAATAGTTACAATATAGCTCGGGCCAGGGTTTAGATTCACTGATATCTATGTTTTGGGGATTGAGTTCTTTTCCTTTATTATTTTTTTGTTTTGTTTCTGACCTTCCAATGTTTTTATTCGAATGCTGCTGATGAGAGGTTAAATTTCCACGTTACCAAATTTACCGTTCTTCGTATCGCTTTGGCATTTTAAAACAGTCCCCATTTCAAAATTATTTTCAATTCCGAAACATTTCCGAAACATCTGACAGTCAGGTCTACAAAAACATTATTTTTGTATCATTTATTCCCGTAAACAGCAAAATTATATGCCGATTCCCTATAAATGAATATTTGGCAAAGATTAATTTATGGTCTTTTAATCTTGTTTAACCTGGCTACTTCCGTTATTCGATTACACTATCAATTATAATTTTTATGCAATTTATAATATCAGTATAAACTATCAACCTAATTAACTCATCCCCAAAACCTGACTTTGGATGAGGTAATTAATGGACACACCGGAAACGTTTTATGATCTTTTAAAATTTTATTTGTATACGACTTGACCCGTGGCTGGCACTTGCGACACAGTTTAAATTATTAAAAGCAATTAGCTTATGATAATTAACAAATCAATATCTGCCTAATTTTAAATACACACACCAAAAACGTTTTGTAATCTTTTATTCGGAAAACTGCTTTCTAATTCTAAAATTCATAACTGAAAGACCGTTTAGACGGCAGTCAAAGGCTTGCGACAAAGTTAACTTCTACGGATTTTTCATTCATTTCATTTAAAAAAGATGATGAATTTGACTGAAATGAGATGAACAAAAACGATTGTTAAAATTAATATTTCGAAATTGTATAAAACAGTTAATATCTTTTAACTTTATGGAAAGAAAAAATATTTTCAAGCGTCAAAGTCCACCGGTCGGGACTTGCGCCAAAGTAAATGTAAGCGACTGATCAGTCTTTTAAGAATTTCGTACATTATATTTGTAACAAATTGAATATTTTAAGTAGATGAATTAGGTTTTTGTAACAAATTATCATTTAAAATTATAAACCAGATTTCTAATTCTCAAATGCATAACTGAAAGACGGCAATCAAAGGCTTGCGACAAAGTTAACTTCTGCGGATTTTTCATTCACTTAAAAACGACGATGATTTTGACTGAAATGAAATGAACAGAAACGATTGTGAAAATTAATATTTCGAAATTGTATTAAACAGTTAATATCTTATAAACCTTTTGGAAAGAATAAAAAAAATATTTTCAAACGTCAAACCACCGATCGGGACTTGCGACAAAGTTAACGTTAGCGGCTGATCAGTCTTTAAAGAATTACGAATATTCGTGTGAAATTGAATATTTTTAGTAAATAAATAAGGTTTTTGTTACAAATTATAATATCAAATTACGGCAAAATGTTCCATCACAAATTTAAACATTTGTAGTGTTCTAAAAATAGACTTGTAACTGAGCAGGTATTATTGATTTATGCAAATTGATGTTGGCCCCGTACTAAGAATAGCAAACATATACATATTGACGAACTTTCCTTGAATTTGCATCATTTTAAGAAGTCTCTTGCATTGTACAGCATAAAGAGGAAAAAGAGTGATCTAGTAAATGATTTATTGTCTTTATTGGATTAGACGAATGCATGATTACATTGTTTAATGTACGCAACTTCGTTTTAACCGGGATTTAGTTTGTTTAGAGATCCGGGAAAGAGACTGGCCTGAAATAAAATGATGCAAGAAAATAACTGCTTTTAATTAATTATTGATTTCAATCCTTATTTATAAAAGAAATTCCAAAGATATTCAGAATTGAAAACTTATAAAACACATAATTTAAGTTTTGGTCATTTTTTGCATTCCTTGTGACGGTTGTCCGTTTTACCGACACCAAACTTGCAAGAACAACATGTAATATTGATATTCCGTACATTGAAATAAGAAACCTCAAAATATTAAATACCAATTTACTTAAACAATCTAACGAATTTCTCTAAATCACTTAATTATGGTTCACCGTTTTTACAGGTAAACCAATTACGATCTCTTACCTGTTTTCCAATTAGGTTAGGTGATTTATGACCTCTGACCCAGTCTGACCAAGTGTCGATCATGCTGTGATTACCTACCATAAAAATGTCGGATTTATGATTTCCGACATGTCCGATTGGGACTATAGTAGTCACAAGTCCCTGGGCGTACTGTAGTATTGCTGTATCATTCATTTGTTTTTGTTGTACTTCTTGATTCTTGAGTGTGTAAAGAAGACAAGGTAAAATATCAAACCTGTTTTTTTAAATCAAATTCTATATGATTTCTTTTGTAACGTCAAGATACTGATCTTTTCTACGTGTATCAATTGAACAAGCACTCTGAAAATTTTGTACCATAAATATCAATAACATTTTGTACCAACCTATATCTGACAATTCATTAATTTTTTTCCGTGATATTCTTTTTCCTGCATATTTTCTGTCTGAATCGCCAAGGATCACAGCTGCCCTTTTTCTTAGTTTGCTGCTCTGTTCTACAACTTCATCATCATTGTCATCTTTTTCAGTGAGCTTTGCAACTGTGTCTAAAATTGAAACAAGAAAATTGCTTCTTGAAAATATTATTAATAGGTATTCAGGCGTTCAAATTATTACTGATAATAAGGTCCGGGACCTTTGAAATTTGATTTACAAAAGTCCTTGACCTGCATGTATTTATAGTACAGTAGTCCCCCTCTTTAAAGACCACCCTATTTGCAACAGAAAAGTGGTCTTACAAAAGGGGTGGTCTCTCAAAAGGAATTGAACATTTCAAAGAAAAAGTAACTTCCCAATATTGATTGTATACCTTGTGTATTAAGGTAATTGTATGGGTGCAAATTAAATTTATTAATTATTTTAGTTTATATTTTTGGCTATATACTGATATGACTGATAATGAAATTAATAATAAAGAAAAAAAATGAACATTTTCTTATTTAGATCTGTTTTATGTACCTCTGTTAGTGTACATGTACATGTATTATCATGTTACATTACCTGTTTATGTAAAATTTGTATAAGTTTGTCATCAGTAAGTGTCATAATTGTTTATTTAGCTAATTGAAGCCATTCAATATCCCCTTTCATAAAAGAAAACAATATGAAGGCCTTATTTATATTAATTAACTTACTTTTGTCAACAATTGTTATTTGGGGAAGTAATGGGACTCAGCTTGGACAATGAAGTTTGTTGTTTGAAAAATATTTTTTAAATCTAAAAGAAGGTTAAAGTGGCTAGAGTTACTTTTGAAAGCTTGGTTTCTTATAGAAATGCACTATCTACATTTTGAAAATAAAATGTCTTTATTCCTTCTTATATTGTGTCAAAAAATTATAATTATAAAGGGTATTTTTTCTGTAGTACATGTAGTATTTAGTATATAAAATATATATAATTTTAAAAAAGTGGTCTTTCAAGAGGGGGAAATTAATCATTTTTGACTCAAAAGGGTGGTCTTTGGTCAGGTTAAAGGGGTGGTCTTCCAAATGAGGTACTTTTGTTCACAAATGAGTTAATGCAAGAGAAATGTGGCCTTTGAAAAGGGGTGGTCTTACAAATGAGTGGTCTCTCGTGAGGGGGACTACTGTAACTCATATCAAGGACAATTTATAACATCTGGTGGACCTTTCACCAAGAACTTTAAAAATTCCTAGACATTTCCCTCTCAAATGTGAATTTGAATTAATAGCATAATCATGATAATTATATATTTGACAAATACAAGGAAGGTTTATTTTAGGTATCTAAAAGAAACTAAATATCACAAATATATTTAATTTTTCTATGCCCGAAAGTCCAGTCAATTCAAATCCTAATTTCTTTGACTATATATTTGTACATGTAGACCTTAAATAAATTTTCCTTTAACTTTTTTGGTTGACTTGTGCATACATGTATCTTTAACTACACAAACAAATAAAAAGTTATATATTATATTTGCAAATTATTTAAATGCATTATGTTGTTTTCTCTATTTGTTTATTTTTCAAGTTGTACCTTATTCATTTTTCTTTCAATACCCACCCCCTTGATCAAAATATAGAATGGATTTTTTTGGTATCTACATGAGCTTTTTAGGCAATATCTTTCTCATATTACTATTCTCATACATTTTCTTTATTTTGTTTACATTATATTCAGCGAAAAAAATTAGTCATCAATTTATATACAGGCATAGATATTATGCGAGGGAAGCTCATTAATGTACAGAGTCTGCCAAATAGCACAAGATCCAAAATATGAAGAAATTTTAACTGGCCGCATACATTCGGATTTACGGAAGTTTTGGTAAAAGTCTGCACATAATGACATGCGCAGAAAAATGGTGGCAAATACCATCACATTGTCCTAGCTGCAAAAACGTAGCTCTTGAGGTTGCTTTTTTCATTTGGATTTGCAACTAAAATAAATCCAAATGAAAAATGCAACCTCAAGAGCTACGTTTTCGCAGCTACACATCCTCCCTAATTTTCTCGTCCCCATCTGCCCAAATTTACTTCACCATGGAGATGAACACCATAACCCATCATACCAGCTCCTATCATCTCTTATTGACACCAGGATAATGTCATTTTTCCTAGAACAGTGCGGGATTGGAATGCCCTACCACCAAACATCGTGGAGCCTGGAGGTGGACACTCCTGAGGCTTTCAAAGCCAGGATAGTGTCCTTATAAGCCCTCGATAGGCTATGTACATAGTTTTAACTTTTGGCCATTAGAACACTATTTTCTTTGGCATGCCAGGAAAATTCATTGCATAATCTTCAACATGATGAAGGAGGCAATTATGTGGCAGAAGCCATGCGAGTGACATATCAATGTAAAACAATAAATCACGAATTCACTAAGCCACTAAATCACTAGAAAAGAAGAATTATCACCATCTTCATAAAAATCCTCTGGGTCTTTAAATTCTGGTACAGTCGATGAAAGTTTGGCTAATTCTTCACGTAAACTTGCCATGCTTTCTTCGCTTCAATAATGTTAATTTGGTAAATTCAGAAAATACCCGAGTAGACTGTTATTTGATAAAGCTAAAAACAATAGAGACATCCCGTACTGAAGCCCCAACTATGGACGTCACAAAATTAAATAAAAATAAAAAAATAATATCAGTAGTTAATTTCACAAAATGTTTCGATTATGTCATTTTAGCTTAAAAATTTTAACACTCTAGATTATAGAGGATTGAAAAATATAAATTCCAGTCTTCATAGGTTTAAAAAAAAAAAATCCGAAATATTAACATTTTATTTATTCATGACCTGTATAGTATGTACTATCAGGTCTATGGTTGTCATAACCATCTGTCGACAAAACATGATAATAAAACATGACATGGCAGTTCATTCTGATATCGATTAGGGCTTATCAGTATGTTTAACTTAAATTTGACCACGACCAGGAATTTCATACTAACATATGTTATGATACTGTTCCTGTCTAGGAGTCTTAATATAGTATTAGTCTACAATCTAGTTTAATCAGGTTATTTCCGAAAGTATTTTCATCCCCTCAACCCCAGTCTCCCCCCCCAAAAAAAAAGGGAAAACAAACACGAACCTAAACAAAGCAGACAAAGATCGAAATAAAAATTGACTTACAGACACTTTACTGTCAAGACAGGTTTCGACAGGGGCTTCGTGGTGGCACAAGCAATTCGGAATATAACGTAATATCAAAAAACAAAGGAGAAAAGTATTTTTTAATACAAGTCAAGTCCACCAATACATATTTATATTTTTTTTTAAATATGTTATAAGAATTCGAGTAGAATATCGAACTATTTGAGTTAAACAAATAAGTATGGAAAGCACATCTTTTCAGTTCTTGGTTTTTTGTGTTCATTTTTTTTTTTTTTTTGTAAATTAATTTTTGTCACCATATGCAAGTCTACAGCCGAGGCTATATTATCAACACTTATGAATAAATAAAATCACTCAATAAGATATCTAATCAAATAATAAACCAGCAACTTTAATCATTAATCGGTTGATTATTAAGGTAAATTCCATGAAATATTTGTGTTGCGGACTTCGGTACTAGAAAACCTAAGATAACACGGGTCATTTCCAAACGAAGATCCATGGAGACTACATATAGGTCAGTTTTGTTATTATTAATTTTATTCATTTTCATTTATAAGTCCGTTTGAGTGTTATAAATCAACGAAAAATGGCTTGTAAATTTACGTCTTGCAAAATATTTTAACTATTTTAGTATGTCATGACTTTTTAATGCCATACGAACTCAGGCAAAAATTTTCAAAATTTTTGCCTGATTAATAAAAATGTTTTCCATAGACCTTAATAGTAAAAATGGACCAAAATTTCATAGAAATCAATGGGAGTACAACCTAGTGACCAGGAACAGCATTTGCTCCGTATACCTTTAAAAATCCTTTGTGGAGCTAATTGGTCATCTGATCTCCTATTGTTAGTCCTTTCAATTATGTTCAGGTGGGCCCAACACCTGGCTGTTCCGTCAGATAAACACACCATTTTAGGTATTATTAAAATTGGTGAAATATTTAGCATTATACCATATGGAAAACTTTTTTGTTTTAGAAGATAACATCTTGGTTTTTGTTATCAGAGTTCGTATACTAATAAAAAGTTTATTTGTGTATAAAAAATAAGTTTTATTTGAGAGACAAAAAAAAATAAAAGAATTTTCGTTGATTTATAGAACTCAAATGGACTTATAGTATATGGTCATTCATTTTTCAAAAAAAAAATCTAAAAAAATATCAGAAAACTCCAATCTCTTACAGATGTTGTGCACTTTTCAGAGATGGGATATTATAAGGCAATACATGTTATTTGAATTGTTATCAACTCGAAGTTTTTTATGTTAGTGTTTTCAACTTCGTTAAAATTGACCTCGACAAAATGAGCACATTATCTTTCATGTCAACATCATAAGTTCATTGAATTGAAAAAAAACATGTCAAATAAGTTTATATAGATTCATGTTGCAGAAAGTTAAGTAAAAGACTGGCAAAATTTCAATTCTTTTCGCAAACTTCGGTTCAATCTCCTAAACGCAAGGATAAGAAGACAATGAAATGTGAAATAAGGGTACGCAAGACAATCTATGTAAACCAGGAGGCAAATAAAAAATCCACTATGGAAAACAGCTCTTCAATGTGAATACACTTCTCTGCTCACCATTTTGAAATTGGCATCAATGTAAACGATTCAATACCAATTCTAAAACTGGCAAACAAAGATCCTAAGCATATATGAACAAAGAAAAAGTTAAACATGTTGTCTCTCGGAAAAGAAACAAAGGAGTTTATGATTGCCATAGAAACAAAACTGACCGAGTATATCTAACCAAAAATTGGTTTAGGAAGGCCCTTTACCTGTATGAGTGCCGTTTGAACATGTTTAAAAAGTAAACATGTGTATGGATAATATTTTCACCCGTGTTTGTATCTAGGGATTTTATTATCCAATTCAAATCAAAAGCGAAAATTTTACTTAGGGGTAGAAAATTCAAAGGTTTACCAGTAAGACCATGAAATATCTAATCCTAAAATTTAATAGATTTTTACATTATCAGTCATTTGATACTCAAGTTAGCCATTTATAAATCGTAATTTAGAGAACCTATAAAAGAAAGGATACGAGCTGGAAGTTTTAGTAAAATCTTCAGTAAATTTGGTGTTTTTGATAGTAACTTAGTTTAAAACGTTAATATATTTCCTTTTGATTATTGCATTGTTTTAAACATTACATCGATCGATCAAATATGTCGGTTTTGTGTGATGATACCACTTAATCATTAGTTGTTTGAAGTGTTGTGTCGGATTAAGAATCGATATGTTTGATTTTTTACATCAGTCGATAAATGCTTCTTAGCTAGCTGTTAGTAGCTGCGGGTGTTCTCAAGAGAGTTCTCGTATAGTGCTCTTGTCTCAGGTACTCTCTTGGTGAATTGAACTTTTATCGATTTGATTTTTAAAGAATGTTATTTTTGTGCTTTGCACAAGATTAGGAAAAGGGGAAAGGCTGAACCCAAAACCTAGTTTAACCCAACCACATTTTATATGCGCCTGTCCTAAGCCAGGAATCCTTGTTAACGTTTTTGTTTGTCCCTGTCATCTATCTTGGTTTTGGTCTATGTCCAGAAAAGTGTCTTGCCTTGAAAGTTTAAGAATTAGTTTTGAAAGGCAAGATACAAAAAAAAAACAAGGATGTCATCGCAGGTGCTAAAAATAATAAGGCAAGTAACTTAAACGTTTACGCAATATTTATAATTGTATGTACTGCACAGGGTCTGATCCAAGGAGGGCGAACCGGGTCTATGCCCCTTAAAATCGACATATATATTGAGGGGTTTTGCACAAAATCCACGTTAAAAACACTTTGAAATTATGCGCATTGCTTCGCTATAAGCGAAATAAAAATTATATCCCCCTAAACAAAAATCCTGCACCCGCCCTAGCGATCTTTGCAATTTTTTTTTATAGAGCTGACCCTCTGGAAAGCTTGTAACAAATTTATAGTTTATTAATATTGAGTGACCGTGAGCTTTGGTTTACTGACCCCCCCCCCCCAAAAAAAAGGGTTCTACATTACCTTATCACAGCTTTCATTTATATTCTCTTGAATTCAGAGGTTCAATAGTGTTTTCATGAACGCACATATTGACGGTCGTGGTGGATCTAGAAGGGGGTTCCGAATTTCCGAAAATTTGGCAATTTTCGTGTGGTTATTCGACAAAGTCGCCAACATCTTTTCGACATCAGTACAATATCATGATAGTATAGGCAGAACTCCCCTTTTCAAATTTTCAAAAATTTCTCAATCAGCCCTTAGAACGGACAGACCGACAGAAGGAACGTCTGATTAAGTCATCAATTCTAAAAAAAGAGCAATTAGTAAATTTGGCAAATGTAGACCAAGTACTCGAGATAATATTTCATATCTACGATAATTATCCTCGTAATAGGAATTGATATGACTAATATGTGCAATTAGTATAACATTTAGATTTCCGATCATTATATCATTTTACAAATGTTTAAGTCGTTTGCTCTATATAAATGGATTGTATGTATACTGTGATATAAGATCACAATTTTTGCAAGATTCGTTTTTTATTGTCTGGAATATTCTAATAAGAGTACAAGTGAACTTGACCTTTGACCTATTGGCAATAAAATCAACAGCCGTTTTCGTTACCATATCACAGCTTTCATTAAAAGTCTATTCAACTCATTTCAAGGTTTAAAAAGGTTTTCGCGAACGGACGGATTGACGGCAGTGGTGGGTCCAGAGAAACCCACAGGCATTTGGGTTTTATTTTTATTTGTTGTGTGTATTTAAAAAAAATATGGTCCTCTCTTATTACTATTTCCACGTGGGAATAGTATATAGACGAGATGAAAACTTTTATAATCACGTTACTTATAATAAAAAAAAACAAAATCCTGGACCCAAACGCCTGTATTGAAACCCCCTTTTTCTGAAAATTTTGCAATTTTCGTGCGGTTATTCGACAAAATCGGCCTGGATTCTCCAATACATTTCGACCACAGTAGACAGAACTCCCCCAGCTTTCAAACTTTTAGAAATATCTTGATCAGCCCCTGGACAAACAGACGGACGGACAGACGGAAGTCTAATAGGTTCAGTAAATCAAAGAGCAATTAGTTAATGCGGCAAATGTTAGGCCAAGTACGCGAGATAATATTTCATTGGAATTTGTATGACTAATATTTTAAGCAATGGTAGGTCAAGAACATTTTAGATATCGGATCCTTATATTATAGTCCGTTTGAGTTTTATAAATCATTGAAAAATGGCTTGTAAATTTACGTCTTGAAAAATATTTTTACTATTTTAGTATGTCATGACTTTTTAATGGCATACGAACTCAGGCAAAAAAATTCAAAATTTTTGCATGATTGATAAAAATGTTTTCCATAGACCTTAATAGTAAAAATGGACAAAAAATTCATAGAAATCCATGGGAGTACAACCTAGTGACCAGGAACAGCATTTGCTCCGTATACATTTAAAAATCCTTTGTGGAGCTAATTGGTCTTCTAATCTCCTATACTGTTAGTCCTTTCAATTATGTTCAGGTAGGCCAAACACCTGGCTGTTCCGTCCGATAAACACACCATTTTAGGTATTATCAAAATTGGTGAAATATTTAGCATTAGACCATATGGAAAACTTTTTTGTTTTAGAAGATAACATCTTGGTTTTTGTTATTAGAGTTCGTATACTAATAAAAAGTTTATTTGTGTTTAAAAAATAAATTTTATTTGAGAGACAAAAAAATTTAAAAGAATTTTCGTTGATTTATAGAAATCAAATGGACTATATCATCTTACAAACGTGAACGAAGTTCAATTACTTCAAACTAGGCGGTGCAACAGGACATAAAATTGTCATTTTCATGTGCACTGATATATTGTGGATCTAAACGCTTAAATGGATTTTTAAAGGTAAAAAGTCTTTTCTTTCTTTTTCATTTAAATTGATAGACCGTTTAAAAAAAAAAATATCTCAATAACATTCGTCACACTCGAGTTGAGAACAACCTGTGTTCACGGGGTTGAAAGGTCTACTGAATTAAAATCAATTCTGCAAGGCAACAGCCTGTTTATATGCAAGTAGCAGCTTGTGTGTGGGGGATACGCATTTTCTGCATCGCCGGGGATAAAAATAGAACACAGCACTGAAGATAAGTTAGTACAAAATGTATTTTTAATTGATAAATAAATGCATGTTTTGTATTTTCTACGACGTTAGATGAACGTCGTAGAAAATACAAACTTTTGATTAATTAACTATAAACATGTAAAATATTGAATAATAATTAGCGGTTAAAGTGTAAATTCGTTTGACAAATATACCTAACGTCCTTGGCGAGTTAAACAATCTAAAGGTTAATTGATATATACTTCAAGATAAGCTTGCATATGTGTTCAGCAGGTATATTAACAACACGTATTTTTTTGGTATATTTAAAAATGCGGTCTGGATTCATTAGCATGGTTGGTGATTTAACATTGGTTTGGCGTATCCTAATTCAAGGAAAGGTCTAGAAAAGAGACCATAAAGGGATTCAAGGAAAAAGAAGCTGGATCGGACAGTTGGAAATACTTTTATTCCCGTTTTTCATTTTATATGAAATCTTGAGTCCGTAAGCAAAAGCGAAATATGACAGTCGTACATGTACTTCAATCAAGTTGTACACTTTAGTGACTAAGTACTGTCAGGTTACTCAGATTTCATTCAACACACACCCGGATGCTCGGCGACTTGTTCGGAGAGGGCAATTAGTTTCACCCAAGTATGTACGCACGTTATTACGAAAATTTCCGTCAAACCTTCTCAGAAACCGTATATGTCTTGACGATTTTTTTTTATATCTGAAAATGTGATTAAATATGACAAACTACATGACTGACTCATGATTTTTTACTCACCACGTGTTACTCACACTCCCTTGTGTGTGTACCGCATCAAAATTTTCGTGAGTTAAGCTTTTTTCAAAATCCTACACAAGTAGAAGCGTGGTATTGTATGACAACTATAAACCTGTCAGCCGTTTAGAGGTTTTCAATGTCCCTTGGACACATTCCTCCATTTCTTTAATGAGAAGTAAAATAAACGATTAAAGTCATATAGGACACAGTTGAGCTGCTTACAACACAATACATAGTTATTTATAAACAAATGTTTTTTTATTTGTCTATGAAAATGTTTTTTAAACCTTTCACATTACAAGTTTGATCTTTTTCATATAATATGGTGTCGGATTTTGTATTTGTAATTTAAATAAAATAGTTTATACTTTGTTAATGTGAGAAAACTTAAGATATAAAATACAAATATAAGTTGGATAGGACTGACCTAAATCGTGGATACTGTCAAAGTTTTAGTAACCAACTGTCTCAAGGTTTGGAACCTCGCGAATATTGGCAGTTGAAACAGCTCTTGTGTCTGGTGTTTATAGCGTCTTTTAATAATTCCAAAATTACATATTTCTAACGAGAAAATATATCAGTTGTTTTACCAATGAAATAACAATTTTGCTTATTTCAACAATAATATACAATGTTTAGCATATATTTTACAGTATACCCTAATCTTGTGTTTTAACGACGCTGAATTACAGATCTTTCGTGGTATTTTCTCCACGAAGAAAATACAAACTAATTAGATATTATATTTATATTATATTAGTGTAAACAATAATATGTTAATAACAGAATAAGCACTCTGAAGGTTAAAGAAAAAGGTGCACTTTTGTTTAAACAAAAAACAATCAAAGAATTTGCAGTTTTAACAAACCAGTTTAACCTCAAACAACAGTAACATGTGATTACTTTATGAAGAACATTCGTTAGGGAATTTTTTAGCATATTGTTCAACCTCTGGTTAGATCACCCGAGAGAATTAACAACATTTCATGAATGAGGACCAAAACCGACAAAAGAGTTAACGAAAAGTTGGTTTAGTAAGCCATCTTATAGAGTTCCGTTTGACGCGGTTAAAGGTGAAGACTAAACAAATTTGGATAATGCTTTAATTCGATTTCAATTTTATTTGCATAACCGCGAGCAGTGCCAAATGGCCTCGTTGAAGGCTGCTGGCGGTTGTCCATTGTGGTTTTTCTAAATTGCCGTTTAATTGTGGGTTGTGTCGCGTACACTTATTCCACATCTCTTTATTTTCTATTTATTTGCTGAGTAATATAATCATGTATAAGATACTAACAAACACAAACCTAAACTTATTCAACTATTCTATATGAGCTCACATTACTAGGGATGATGCAGTTCTCCGGATAACTTTGTTTTTTTTCTCATTTCAGAAGAATCCGAAGGATGATTTGTCCAGCAAAACTTCGGAATTTCTCACCAGGAAGTTATCATTTAGCTTGGCCTTTCAGATGGTTTCATTCCAGGTTAAAATGCCAGCGATTAAAAACCGCAGTTAATATATGTATGTTTTTCTTGATATTTGCATTTCTTAATTATCGGTTTAATATGCCTGTCTTCCATGTGTACCGGAACAGGAACACGGAATCACCATGTTTGATTCCGACTTTAGATTTTCATGACAAGGAGCTGGATCAATTTTTCTGGAAACAGCGTCCGCTTCCGTGTGAAAATTGGTTGGATTTGTTTTTCGTAGATTCAAAAGGATTTCTGAATATGAACCAAACAGCTGTCGATATTTCTGGACTTGGAGAAATAAAGTGCGATTTTAGGTATATTACTCGAATTTCCGAAGATGAAATGTCTTTTTCCGAAAGAAATACTTATTCAGAACCCGTTTACCTCGAAAATGATTTCATTCACGTCGAATGCCGTAATTCTAAGCAGGAAATAATTTATAATAACGTTCATTGGACAGTGGAAACGAGGCGCATTCGACAGTCTCGGAATTTATCGAACGAAGCAACCGACCGTCTTAGTGTTTACATCGTTGGTATTGATTCGCTCTCTAGACTTATCGCAGAGCGGAAGTTAGAGCGCACAATGAAATATCTAAAGACTGATCTAAATGCCTACACTCTGAAAGGCTACACGCGTATAGCAGACAGCTCATATCCAAACCTTCTACCTCTTTTAACTGGTCTAAGACCAGGCATCGAAGACAGGAACATGGGAGTCAATGATTTACCGTATATCTTTAAAAACTTTTCCCGCCATGGTGCCGTAGATCTTTGGGCGGAGGACTGGTATACGGTCGCGTCATTTAAAGGATTTAAGGAGCAGCCGACGCAACATTATTACCAGCCGTTACTTCAAGCGATGGATAAGGTCCGTCCTTATAATTTGCCCGTGTCAATGGCGCTCAAGTTCCTGCAGTTTCACAACATTCCATTAAGTAAAGTCTCAGCGATGTGTTTTGGTAATATTTATAGATATAAAATGTTATTAAGTTATTATAAACGATTTATTGATGCTTATCACCCAGTCAGAAAATTCGCATTTTCTTGGGTTAATGAAATAGCTCACGACTTTTTCAACATGGTCGAATTAGCAGACGACGACTATTTCATGCTGTTCAAATGGATGAAGGAAACAGGAAAGCTCGAAAACGCAGTGGTAATTTTTATGGGCGATCATGGTCCCCGCTATAGCGAAATACAAAACACGAATACCGGGCGTCTTTCTAATTTGCTCCCGTTAATGTCATTGATTGTCCCAGAACATATACGAAAGCAATACCCGCACATCGACAAAAACTTAAAAGCGAACATAAACAAATTAACAACGGCTTATGATGTTTTCGAAACACTCAAAGATGTTCTTAACGGTGATTTTAAACAAAGTATCGGAAATGTCCACGATGCTAGCCCGATTCCTCGAGGGATAAGTCTGTTTCGGGAGATTCCGTCTAGGCGCAGCTGTAGTGACTCAGCAATTTCCGAACACTACTGTCCGTGTTATTCGTCTAAAGTCATAAAAACAGACGATTATCGTGTCAAAGAATCGGCTCATTATATTGTTAATAAAATTAATTATCTCCTCAAAGATGTCCGAAATATGTGTGCCAGAGTAGAGATTTTACAAATTCAGAATGCTTCTTTAGTTTACGCTGATATGCAACGAGATTCGAAGAGTGAACGCGCATTTTCATTGCGTAGTTTCCTATGGAAAATAAAAGAGCAGACGAGATTTCGAATTAACATTCGAACTAATCCCGGAAGTGCCTTATATGAATCTACAGTTCAGTATTCAGATAAAAATGATATTAAAATTTTAGGAGACATCAATCGAATTAATAAATACGGTAACCAGTCGGCTTGCATTCAAGATATTACACGTATGGAGGACAGAATCAAAAGAATGTACTGTTTTTGTTTATAACGAAATGATATTATGTAACCATGGTAACTGGAAGACCTTTTGTGTGTCTTAAAGCTTTAAGTCTAGCTGTGCGTCCGTCCTTTTTTGTCTATTACAGTTCTCAGGTTGAACTTTGCATTAAAGCACATTGACGGGTTATTACCGGCTATATAGTGAACACTTGAAATCGGATGACAATCAAATAAAATAACCATTTAGGATTTTATCAAAAAAGAGGACAGAGAGAAAGAGAAAATTGTTATATGGACTTGCATCAAATTTCCAGTGTAAACCTTTTGGCCGGTAAGACCCCGTGTTATTGGCTGCACAAATGCCCCCCCCCAAAAAAAAAAAAAAAATTATCAAATATAAACATTCCAAAATCTGGTTCTGGTTTTCAAAGTTAGCATTCTTTTCTCCTTTATCTATTTATACTTTTTTATTTTAGACCATGACTATGCAAATATTTTGTTTCTTTTATTTATTAGTTTATTGAGACATTTTCAACTGACCCGGTCATTGTGCTTGTTTGGAGCCTCTTGTTTAATGGCGGTTTAGATGTTTGAAATGAATTATAATGTCAACTATATTTTTCTATACATATTTTGTCAATCTATATGCAATATTATTATATTTTTATATTCTATTTGTATATAAGAACTCGTTATCCATATTTTCAATGCTCTCTGATAGCAGGGGTGGTTTCACATGCACATAGGGTTCCATCATTAGAGGTCGCGTGTTGAGTGTTGATAGCTAGTGTTGATAGACGCGACATCTATAGATTGGTTCCAATCCCATGCTCCAATAGGTTTCCGAAAATAACAAGATGTTATAATGAAAGGGGTCGGGGTTTCCCGGGATCTCCGGACCACTATAGGAAAGAAGACGTCGTAGAAAACTGCAAATGTTTTAACATTAAAATAAGAACACCCCTACTAATTTACAAGATCTGGTTTCCAATAAAATTCAAAGTTTAACAACATATCCCCTTAGAAATGGCGAGGACACAGTTATGCCATCCTGTAAACTGTCCATCACAAGGGAGTTTTTTTGTTCCATCTACAATAAAGTCTGCAAATGCCAAAATTCAAAGCCTGTAGTAAACCAAGCAAAGACAACGCTCACAGAGTACCATTGCTTTTCATGTCCGGTCCTGGAAGAATAAACATTACTCTTTCTCAACTTAGATATGCTCTGCATCTTTTCTAAACTACAAGTATGATTTACACAAATGTGGATGTGGAATAGAAGATGCAAAACACTTTTTCTTTATATGCCCCTTATATCATATACAGAGGACCGAATTACTAGGTACCTGACACAGTCCAAATAGATACTTACCTACTTCTACATGGCTGTTCAGATCTTTCTGAATACAACAACCTAAAACTTTTTAACGAAGTGTGCAAATTTATTAAAACTTCTGAGCGATTTCTGCTTGTCGAATAACCTTGGGTTAAGAAAGGATGGTTCCTGTATAATATGTCTGTCATATTCTTCCTGTTTTCTTGTTGTTTTTTTAAACTTTTTTCCGCATCATGTACATTTTTGTGAATTTTCTCAGAGTTGTAATAAAATTATTAAACATTTTGTATGTTTGGTACTGTACTTCTATTATTATTGAATTATTGTATTTCGGAGAGGACTGCTATGTAAGAATTTACTTGTCTCAAATCCCATATGCTTTTATTGGCAATAAATGTGTTTAAATCTGGATCCGCTACTAATGATATTATTTTAAAATATAAATCATGCAAAGCTGCTTTTATTATAATAAAGTGGCTACACACATGTTGATTACATGTAGCAAATTATTATACGTATTTTATAATGTATACTATATATATTTATTTATTTTGCTATTTTTCTTTACTTGTACTTAATCATGTTTTGGGTGCTTTTTACATAAAAACCAAACAATGCAATTTTGAATCTGTTAAAATAGTATTAAAATATCAATAAATAAAGGTCTTTTTTTATATTAGTAAGCCTATATTCACAATTTATGACGAACTGTGGCGGATCTAGGAGGGTTCTGGGGGTCGGAACCCCCCTTTCCTCCGAAATTTTTAAATTTTTGTGTAGATTTTCAGCAAAATTGGTCTGGAACCCCTCCCCCTTTGACCCACAGAGCCCAGTATGTGGACCCCCCCATTCGAAAATTTCTGGATCCGCCCCTGCGAAATGTGTTTGATAAAACAATACGTTGGACAGAAGTTTATTTTCCCCGCAAAAACACTGGGATGAACATATTAAATGAATTTTTTGAATATTTGATTTGTCAGTCAAAGTTAAAAAAATATACATCATTCGTTCAGTCTTATGATGTCATGGAGTATATCATATAATCATTGACTGTTTAAAGTGTGTTGGATTTTGAATCGATATATTTGATTTCTTTTAAATTAGTCGGTAGACGCTTCTAAGGTGTGTGCTTTTACGTCTAGTTGTTCTTGATTCCTTTCTGTCCTAAGTTCTCTCTGAACCCATTCTACCGTAAAATACAACATTTCCACATGTCAAAAACGAATATATTTCAAATTTTGGAATTTTTTAACAATTTTTTGTTTGATAAATTTTCCTATTTCAGGAAATTGTACGTAAAATTCCAGCAACATCGATCGCTTCCATAAAAACAGGGCAAAAATATTTCAAAAATGGAAGATAATGAGATATGAAATAAGTGTACGCGACACAGCCCACATAAACAGGGGCAATATAGAAAGACAACAATGAAATACAACCAGCAGCCTTCAACGAGGCAAGTAGGCGCTACTCGCTGTTTTGCGATAGTTGAATTGATCTATTAAAGATTTGATTTTACATGTAACTGTACGTCACTAGTCGATTACCTCTCTGGTGGTATTCGATTCCTGTTTCTAATTTACAAAAAGGACTTCCCCTCCTGTTCGTAGGTTTTTCAGAAACCTGCCCAAGGACGGTGCCATAACAAACAAACAAAAAATAACTATATATATATACAATGTATGTTATTTCTGTGAGTTTAGGCCCCTCCAATTTTTATCGATGTAACTTTCCTACGGCAGGATGATCTTTGACAAATGAAATGTTTATATTAATGTTGATTGTTCTATGACCAGCAACACGGGGTATTGTCGGCTAAGGTTAACACTGTCAAACTGAGGACAGTCCAAAAATATCAGAGGATGACATTCAACAAAGAAATGGACAAAGGGAGAACAAGGTAGATGGCTAATTTTAGTCTAATGTCTAAAAATCATACAACGTTATGTTATTGGATTGTCTTCAGTTTACTAGCGGTATTCGTAGCCGATAACACCCCGTGAGTAAGGGGGGCATTCTTTATTGATTTTAGTATTTGTATTGAACCGTACTATGTATTATGATTTTTTTTTATCTAGGCCCGCTAATGAAAGCCACACTTACAACAAATAACTGGATTAGTCACATATGCTTAAAGCCATAGACTTGTATATTTGAATAATATACAGGTCTATGCTTAGGCTAGTTTGTTTCCCAATCTATAGTATAAATAAAAAAAAACGATGTCTTTTCAGAGATGCTCTAGTCAAACCAAAAAATAAGTTAAATGGATAAACCAACTTTACAAAAATTGATATACGGATCATTGAACTAGTATCATATTTATTTGCTTTTAAACTTCAGTGACTTTTGTTTCCCCGAGTCAAAATACTGAACGATATCGAATTGCGTTTTCATTTCATTTAAAAATGTCCTTTCATTGAAACGGAGGTCAGTCTCGGTCTAGTGCTTCGGATCAATATAATTATGTTTGGTTGTGACATGTTTATATACCACAGGGACCCGTTCCTCTCCATAAACTTTTTTTTCTAGAGTCAATGTGTTATACGAAAAAAAATATGAATAGATGAGAGCGACTGCCTGTGACTGATTCATCGAAACGAAGGTGGCTCTCGGTTAAGTGATTAGGATCAATATATGTTTGTTCGACAGACAAATGGCACTAGCATTCACGAGATCTATAATTACCGGCTCCAGTTACCACGGGCAAACTTAGAGGGGTCCGGTTTTTTAGCTGTACATGACTTTTAACAAAGAAAAGAACGAGGAGAAAAAAGTTGACAGCAGTCTAATCCAAGTCTACACTTTTCTCCATATTTTCCTCCTCTTTGTCAAAAATCATGCACCGTTTAATGTTTTGGACCGTTTTTAGTTTGCCAGCTGTAAACTGTAGCCGGTAATATCCCATGATATTGACCAGTACTAATAGACGTAAAATGAATATGAAAAAATTCCCGAATGATCTTTTGAAAAAAAAACCTTATAAAATGCAATGCCAGGAAAAGTCGGGAGGCCAAGTGCCATATTTTAAGAGTAATTTAAGAGTATATCAATAATAAATCTGAAGTTCTTTTAGGCGTCCATGACAACAGGTTAACCATCAGGTATGGCAACATGCAAACTTTAGATTCATCAATGCCAGAGAAAATACTAATACCCTGATAAGGCCTGGAATCAATACCACGGACCGTAAAAAGGCAATAAAAAAGATGTCGGAAAAAATATGTCAATAATTCAATAAAAAGTTATTAATAAGTAAATGTCCTACATGAAAATTATTAAACACGATCTTGTGAAAAATATTAATTTGTGTTTGTCCGTTGATAAGCAAGATAGCAAGGCTTTTATGTCCAATTATCATGGTTTTTAAAAAATTCTACTTTAATTGAATTCAAAGTTGTTTGAACACACCAGGTTTCTTTCCCTTGTCATACACAACGTTTGGTTTCTTCATTCGAACTTTTTGGTTGTCAGCATTCATTTTGATTCAAATAGTGCTGATGAGAGAGAGGTTACGTACTCATTGAAATGTACGCGAAATTTACCGTAATTTTATCTATGGATTCAAAAGTATTTTTTCCTTTGAAGAATATTTAAATATTAGTAATTTTTGTCTCGCCTGCGAAGCAGAGCGGGACATAGGTGTTACTTTACCGGCGGCGGCGGCGGCGACGGCGACGGCGGCGGCGGCGACGGCGGCGACGGCGGCGTTAACTTTTTGGAAAAGTTTTATGAGCACCTCCATATCTCAAGAACTATAGGTCCTGGGTTGATGAAACTTGGTATGCATATGCCCCAGTAGTAGCTTACCACAGTTGCATCCCCATCTTTTGACCTTGACCTTGATTTTCCGGTTGAGTGACTTTGACAATTTTCAATACATATAATAGCAATGAAAAAGTTTTGCGAGCACCTCCATATCTCAAGAACTATAAGTCCTAGGTTGATGAAACTTGGTATGCATATGCCCCAGTAGTAGCTTAGCTCAGTTGCATCCCCATCTTTTGACCTTGACCTTGATTTTCCGGTTGAGTGACTTTGACAATTTTCAATACATATAATAGCAATGGAAAAGTTTTGCGAGCACCTCCATATATCAAGAACTATAGGTCCTAGGTTGATGAAACTAGGTATGCATATGCCCCAGTAGTAGCTTACCACAGTTGCATCCCCATCTTTTGACCTTGACCTTGATTTTTCGGTTGAGTGACTTTGACAATTTTCAATACATATAATAGCAGTGGAAAAGTTTTGCGAGCACCTCCATATCTCAAGAACTATAGGTCCTAGGTTGATGAAACTTGGTATACATATGCCCCAGTAGTAGCTTAGCACAGTTGCATCCCCATCTTTTGACCTTGACCTTGATTTTCCGGTTGAGTGACTTTGATTATTTTTATTGCATATATTTGCAATGTTTAAGTTCTATAAACATCTTTTGATCTCAGAAACTGAAAATCCATGTAAATTCAAAATATAGTGGAAGTAAGAAAGAATAATTGTTTCTGATGGTGCCGGCAGGCGAGACATACTTTAGTGTTAACTCTTGTGATAAAAGAAAAATTATTACTAGATTCAGATTAAGCAATCATAAACTACGTATTGAGCTTGGTAGACACGAACGAAGACCAAACATTAATTCTGGAAAATTAGAAAAATTAGCAAGAACAGACAGAATTTGTCTTTATTGTAATACAGGAAATATAGAAGATGAAATTCATTTTTTGTTAACATGTCCTTTATACTCTAGTTTGAGATCAGATTTTCTAAACACTTTACAAAATAAATTCCCTTCATTGATATCGCTTAACTCTATTAGCTTATTCTGTTGGATAATGACAAACGAAGACTATGATTTTAACTATAAACTGGCTGAATTTTTACAAATATTATATGAAAAAAGAGATAACATTAACAAATAGAGATGTATGTGTAATTTAACATCATGATGTCATATGTAATTGTCTTTTGTTACAATACTTGTGTATTTTTTATGTTTTGTTTCATTGTAATCATTGATATACATTGTGATTGTCATGCTCTATATAGGGCCCTATGATTGGAAATAATGATTTATTATTATTATTATTATTATTATTATTCCCACTTTGATATTTTTATAAATAAGCCTGATTCAAAATTTAGGAAGGGGGTTGATATGGCAATTTCCGCAACATAAGTTTATGTACGACAAGTTGAATGTCCTAAGAAGTGATTTTCAAATCTTCTTGATTCGTGACTGGGCCGATACGAAATTTTATTGGGACAATTTGTGAAGTGACCTAAGACATATGACATTCGGTTTACAATTTCAAGAAAAAAAAAAGAGTCGATTGAGACACTTAAATGCGTCAAGAAACTGGAAGCAGATAGAAATGCACAACCCTCCAATGAGTCGAGTCAACTTATCATTGCTAAGGTTTTTGAAATCTTATGTGTTTTGATCAATTCTCTGTGCGTCTTCCTGAAACGAAACTGAAGAAAACTAGAAAATGTGTCTATGAGCCACAGGATGGCCCTCCCTTTCTTGAAATATCATTGATCCCCGGAATGTATTACCTGATATATGGACCTTTACCAAGAAATAATCAAAAGTGTTCATGCCTAAAATATAGGTCATGGTGACCAAATTTCTATTGGGTGGTGTATTGTAACCCAAGACACATCTAGTGACGAAATGTCCGAAATATCATTGACACCCCCCCCCCAATATGTAGTATCCGAGATATGGACCTTAACTAAGAACTTAACCAAAGTCATTCATGCATAAAATATAGGTCACAGTGAGTTAATTTCTGGTTGGTGGTGTCATGTTACAAAAGACACATCTAGTGGTGAAATACAATTGACCCCCAACATTTAGTATCCAAGTAATGAACCTTAACCAAGAACTTAACCAAAGTCATTCATGTGTAAAATATAGGTCGCAGTGACCTAATTTCTAGTGGGTGGTGTCACTTTACCCAAGACACATCTAGTGGTGGAATGTCTTTGACCCCCAACATCTAGTGTCCAAGCGATGGACATTAACGAAGAACTTAACCAAAGTCATTCATGCGTTAAATATAGGTCACAGTGATCTAATTTCTAGTGGGAGATGTCACATTATCCAAGACACATTTACTAATGATGGTGCCTTTTGAGGGACCATAATTGGAAATAAATAAGGTCTTATGTCTTAAGTCTTGTGTCTACTGGTGAAATATCATTGACCCCCAACATCTAGTATCCAAGCGATGGACCTTAACCAAGAACTTAACCAAAGTCATTCATGCGTTAAATATAGGTCACAGTGACCTAATTTCTAGTGGGTGGTGTCACTTTACCGAAGATACATCTAGTGGTGAAATGTCTTGGACCCTCAACATCTAGAATCCAAGCTATGGACCTTAACCAAGAACAAAACCGAAATCGTTCATGCATAAAATATAGGTCACAGTGACCTAATTTCTGGTGGGTGGTAGCCCTACTCAAGACTCATGTAGTGATGAATTATCATTGACCCGAACATCTAGTATCAGTGATGGACTTTACATAAATGTTACGGACGTACGGACGGACGGGCGGATGGACGGACAAGGGTAAAACTATATGTCCGACCAACATACGTGGTCGGGCAATAATTGTACTGAAATTGTACTGATTGAATTAAAATGCCCCCATATCTTTTTGCCTGTCCATAGACGAGTCAAGTTTTCGATAACTTTTTTGCTTTCTGTTCGACGAAAGCCTATCGAAAATCACAGACAGCTCACTATAACATAATCTAAAAGAATTTCCGGAACGTGCATATATGGATAAAGATTTAATAGCGAACTCGTTGTAATCATTTTGCTTGCGATGGTATAAAGGTTTGTTAATAAATCTTGAACAGAGAGTAGAAGCGAAACTTTGCAAGATATGAACGCATTTTATGCTTTTTGTCATGCACATTGGTCATGCAGGGGAGGGTGTAGGGTGGAGAAAGCCAGGGTACCCGGAGAAAGCACCGACATTGGCAGTGTTCTATTAGAATTTCTATTGTGAATCCTTAAGAAAGAGAACTAAGTATTCCCATGCAAATTTGAGTTATTTTGCTTTCCTATTACAATGGTTAGAACCCTTGAACTTTGTTCACCTCTAGAATTAAATGATAACCATAACTATGAAACATTTTCCCTTTCCAAACTTGGGCCTGGGTTTCCGAAAGGTCTACGGCGGCGGTTTAAATACCCTGCTATTGATCACCTACCGATCACCTCTTAGGTGGTGTTCGAATCCCACTTGTAATTTACAAAAAAAAAACAAAACAAAAACAAAAAAAACCGGGACTTGTGATTCTACTACAATCCATATACATATGTACAAAAGTACCATGTTCACCAAATGCTAATCTTTTCAGACAATTCATTTTCATTTTACCGAGAGATTGAGTTGCTGTGTTTTGTGTGTTGTTCTTTTTCGTAGTGCACTGCTTTCAGTGTCATCTGGGTTTCCATGGAGTTTAATTTAGATTCGAATGTCTATTTCGTCTTCCCTTCTCTCGGCATAGTTTGAGGGACAATAAAGTCTAGAGTTTTGTTAATTACCTTCTACACTTCGCCTAAAATATTCAATTAAAAGAAATCGTAATTCCAACAAGACAATGGTAAGTGCCTCTTCTATCATCAACAAGGCGTATATTTTCAAACTTTTATTTTCGAACTCGATAAACTGCGCTAGCCCATGTCAAGACTAAAACATGCGATTATTTTTTTTTAAATGTATTAGATAGGGCTATGGGTCAATTGTTGGATCTCTCTGATGTTTCAGTATAATACTATAATTTCTGAGTTAAGACAAATTTACATTTGAGATCATGAACGGACTTGGTGTTTTGATCTACCCTTTAGTGCGTCATTCAAAGCATAGTTCCAAATCCCCGCATAAAGTAGTAACTGAAACCAAAGCTGTAGTTAACCACGAAACATTTAGCATGAATTCACACACAGTAACAGTATAATTCTCGTATTCTGTCGCGAGACTGTCCTTGTCGGAGACATATTGACTGGTTTCCATACTTGTTTATCCTATTTATATCTCCGAGAATTTTAATATCGTTTTTGTTTTGATACTGAACTGTGGCTTCATATAATGCTTTTCCAGGAGTTGTCCAAAACGTGATCCGGAAACGCGTCTGCTCGGCAATCTTCCAAATCATGCTACGAAAAGAAAATGAACGTTCCTTTGAAGAATCGCGATACATTTCAGCGTAAACTTTCCTGGCAGCTCGAATATGCGAAAACTCAACTTTTGCACATTTATTTTTCACTTTTTCTAAAATATTGTTGATCTTTTGAATTACAAAAGTTACCGATTCCTTTACTCGGATGTCATCGGTAGAAACAGATTGCGATGTATAGCAAGGACAATAGTGTTCCGAAATATCTGCGTCGTGACAACTTCTTGATGATGGAATCTCGCGGAACAAGCTTATACCTCTTGGTAACTTTTCCCCGTCTCTTAACCTCTTCTTCTCCGTAAAATCCCCGTACAATATATCTCGGAGTGTTTCATACACGTCAAAAGACGTCGTCATGCGTTCTGAATTTATTTTCAAATTCCTGTGAATATGAGGATATTTTGATTTTATATGTTCGGGTACCACCATTGTAAATAGTGGAAGAAGGTTTGAAATTCGTCCGATTTCTGTATTTTGTAACTCACTGTATCTCGGTCCATGATCGCTGAAGAACACGAGAATAGAATTTTTAAGTTTATTTGTTTCTTTCATCCATTTAAAGAGTTCAACGTAGTCTTCATCTGCTAATCCGACCATGTTAAGAAAATCGTGACCAATTTCGTTCGTCCATGCGAATGAGAACTTTCTTTTATTTTCATAGCTGTCTAAAAATCGTTTTAAATATTGAATTATGAAACGATATTTATAGATATTTCCAAAACACAGTGGCGAAATTTTGCCCAGTTTGATATTATGGTGTTGTAAAAACTTAAACGTATATTCCACTGCTAAACTATTCGAGCGCACCTTATCTAGAGATTGAAACAATGGCTGAATGTAATGATGTGAAGGTTGTTTCCTAAAAATATCCACAAATGTTGCGACCTTGACCCAATCTTCAGCATATAGGTCAACGTATCCATTGTCGGAGTAGTTGTTAAACATATATTTTATATTATCCACTCCAACTTTCCATTCTTCACCATACGCTTTAAGGCCAGTGAAAAGAGGTAGCAAATTTGGATAAGATCCATCCCCTACTCGAGTGTACCCTTTAAAAACATAAGCATCGAGATGATCCTTTAAATAACGTAAAGTTTTTGGAATTTTTCTTTCTGCAATTAATCGTGACAACGAATCGATACCAACTAATATAACACTCAAGTTTGAGGGAGTTTCGTCGACAATTTTCTTATCTTTGAGAGTGCTTCTATAATCGATGTTTAAATGAAGGTTATTATACAGTCTTTTTCCATCTTTGTCGAAACATTCCACATGGAGAAAATCACCATCAGCATAAATTGGTTTTGTGTATGAGAATTTTTCAGAAAATTTAATCTCACTTTCAGAAACGCGTCTAATATATCTATATTCACATTTAATGTTTGCAAATCCTGAACTTTCAATTGCTGTATCGTTTCTTGTTAAAATTCCAAACCGGTCTATATAAAATAGGTTTAGCCAATCCTCACACGGCAAATTTTGCTGGTCCCAGAAAAACTGGTTTACAGATTCGTCGTATATGTCATAGACTGGTAACATGCAAGGAGTATCAACGTTCGGATTTCTAAAAACATGGAAAACTGGTAGATTAAACCTGTAATTCAGATACACGAAACAGGCCATAAATGTTACGAAAGTAATCAATTTTGTAACAATTTTTCTCCTCTTGACAAAACGGATAAAAAAGTGACGCAGCAACTTTGTTGAAGTGTTCAGTCCTTTTAGAAATAAGTTATTCTTGAACTGTTTGTGATTCGTCATTCTGAAAATAACAAAAATAATTTGCTTACATAAAAAGATTACAAGAATACAAGAATACAAGAATACAATTTTATGTACCAATCATGGACCCTCAAGGGGCAATGACAGTACAAACAATAATAATGAAGAATCGTATACATTGTATCAATTATAAATAAATAAATTATTACAATTGAGAGTAAAGTTTATATATCTAGTACATGTATATAGTTACAAATAAGATAAATGGTAATTGTTATTTTATACTTTATATTATCTCAGACTCCAGAAGGAACTTACAAAGTGAGTTAAGAACAGTTATATTTTCACAGTTAAATGTCCAAAGTAATTACAAGACAGTGAAGAACGAGTATCATTTATCTTATATGTTGGACATCATAAAGAGTCCTGAATCTACATCTGACCAAACAAATTCAGCAAACGATGCAGCAATGCCATACAGATCGAAAATGAGTCACTAAAGTATATATTTTGATAAAATCGACATGGAACCTCCTTTAAAAACAGAGTTTTAAACCAATTGAGAAAAAGGAAGATACAGCTCTAGCTCTGGTGCCATTAGTAATTCGGATTGGTTCTGCTTCAAGTTGTCATTGATTAGTAATTCACGTTGGTTCTGCTTCAAGTTGTCATTGTTTCATGGGACGTACCTTGTAAGATGATTTATGGTTTAATGTAATGTTCTTATTACAATAATTTCTTAACTTCGCAATGAAGGGGGAGGTTTGGCGCGCCTTAAAACCTGGTTTAACCCACCATTTCTTTTGAAAGCCTGTACCAAGTCAGGACCATTGCGGTCTTCAATTTTTCCGGTATGTCTTCATGGTTTATCTTGTCTTATGGACATTTGAGATTGATTCTCCGAGTTCGGTAATTTTGTAATAACCTTATTTACATTGGTTAATGAAGGATAACCGGGCTCTTCATACAAAAGTTTACCTATCAAACTTTTGTCTATAACGTATGTGGTGAGTCATATCGACAAAACATTCGCGGCGCGTCAACCTGACACTGCCAAAGCTGTTCGCCTAGCCTATACTAGTATCTAGTACTCGTACATGTCTTAACATGTCTAAGATAGTAGGTTATTGTTTTGACTTAAAAATCGGGTGGCCGAATGGTCTAAGGGCTGGTTTAAATACCACACTATTTATCACTAGTCGATCGCCTCTAATGTGGTGTTCGAGTCCCGCTTGTCGTTTACAAAAAAAAAACGGAACGCGGCTTCCTTGAATGTGATTAGGTTTTTCAGTTACCTGCCCAAGATCGGTGGTTTTCTACGGGTACTCCGGTTTCCTCCACCAATAAAACTGATCACCCTTCATGGCCCAGGTGCGTCGACAAAGGGCGTTAAACCTCAACACACACACCAGACTAAAAAATCGCCTTTTTTCAGAAAAACCCATTGTTTCAAAAGCCGTAAAATTGCTACGCCACACGACCTATCTATACTAGTATCTGTACATACCTTATAAATAAAAATCTACTTCCTTTGAAAACCGAACCTTTAACGATCTTAAAAGTTTATAGTTCAAATTTACTGATAAATACAGTTTGTGTAGTTACAGAAATATTTGCTTTTCAATAAATTATCAGAGCATTCGATGTTTATCAGTGATAATGATTGTGTGCAGTCATGTTAGGTCTTATTTTTATTTGAGGCGATCTAAAAAAAACGTTGACATTTTTAAAAAAAATATTACTGGTTTATTTATATCAATTAAATCAATACCAAAATAAATCAAAGCTAGAAAAACTGCAAGTTACAAAACTCAAATGACCCCCCTAATTCTCAAAAACTAATTCAGATCAGGTTTGGAAATAATAGATGTGTTCATCCAGATAATATATAAGCGTTCCCTAAAAAAAAATATAAAGAGAATCCATCGAGGCATCTAGTAGGGGTAGCGGACAAAAAGTGTGACGGACGGACAGAACTAGCCGCTGATAAAGCGAGGTTATAGGATTGAACGCATATGCCATTTACCAATAGTAATGTTGACTTGACTTAATCATCTGTACCCTTGGAGGGGCACATTGGGCCTCGACAATAATTCTCCATCTGTCGGACAGCTCGTTTGGCTTCTCTCTATGAAGACTGGATCGACCTCAGTTGAACACATTTGTCTAGTATTCTTCTTTGCGTTGTAACTGGACGCCCTATCTTCCCCTTTCCTTGTGGATTCCAGTCTACATCATGTTTTGTGATTTTTCCTTAGCTGTCCTAATAGTAATGTAAAACATCTTTAATAAGAAAACATGCAGAAAAGTTAGCCTTCAACCCAATTAAAAACAGAAAAGTTAGCCTTCAACCCAATTGCAAGGCTTCATCAATGATATATGAATAATAGAAATATCAGAACTTCGGAAGTAGAAAAAAAACATCTATTAAATCAAAATAACATAAAGTTCTATGGCCTTCTATGCGACAAATTGCAAAATGTGACTTACGAACACATCGTCTATAAAGGACTCATAAGAGACACTCTAGCCAAAAGTTATAATGCCAAAATTTGTATGGAAAATCAAATGATTTCCCTAGGGTCCTGAGCCAAAGTAAACTATATAATAAAGTACACATACATTCAGAAGTCGATTTAAAAACCTAATGTATAACAGCTAGGATGCCAAATTATACACATTTACCGATAGCCATAACATAATTTAAAGCCCTTGAAATATTTTTTTATGTTTAAATAATCTTATATTATTGTAGTTAGAAAAAACTACAATGACATCAATTATTAATAAATTAATAAGGCTGGACTAAAGTAAACTATAAAGTACACATACATACAGACTGAGTCGGTTTAAAAACCTAATGTATAACAGGGTGCCAAATTATACACATTTACCGATAGCCATAACATAATTTAAAGCCCTTGAAATATTTGTTTTATGTTGAAATATTGTAGTTAGTGAAAATGACAAGAACATCAATTATTAATAAGGCTGAATAGTCATGATAATTTTAGGATGGTCTGGATTGATTATTTTGATTATAAATCATTTACACAAGAAGTCTTATTCTTTCAAAAATCAACACAAATATTATCTACGTATCACAATTGATTCGTTATTCCAGAGCATATGGGGAGTACAATGACTTCCTTGATAGAGCTACACGGCTGACAAGCAAATTGTTAACATAGGGGACAATCAGGGGTATGTTGCTCCCAGGTTGTTGTCATCACTCAAGAAATTTTACGGAAGACATCATGTGATTGTATACAAATACGAGATTTCTGGCTCTCAGATGAGCACAGATGTTGGTTTGACATAGAATTTTGTAATGTCAACCTTTCCGGATTTGACCAACACTAAATCGATCTCTGGCAACGTCAAACTCCGCGCAGTGCCCGTTCCCGTTCCGTCCACTGGTGTAAGACAGAACTTGAAGTAGTTCTGGATGGAGCCGATCACTGCGCGGAGTTTGTGGCAACGTGACAGGTGTGCTACAACCCATCCGATTTAACTATGGACTTTCCATTGAAGCGTGCAAACACAACAATGAAAAAACCATAGATGGGATTGATTTAAGGGGTCTCTCCTTTTTCATGTTTTTACATTGGGATGGCTCTTACAACTTTTGGCTAAGGTACGTTCGGCTGTTGGCTATAGGCTTCCCGTCGAAAAAAATGCATTTGGCACCAACGAAGATGCCTCTTTGATTAATGCCATCAAAACTGTTTTTCCAAATTCCCAACACATTAATTGTACAAGACATTTAGAAGAAATTAAGAAAAAATTTGTTCCGACCATCTTTTTCACTTCAAAGAATCGCATTTCCTATATTTAGAGCGAGAATCTGAAATTTTGGTTAGCTTCGGGCATGTTGGTAGCAAACATCTAAAAGATAAGTTCCTCCCCACATTAAAAGAAAAAATATTTCTCCCGAGCCAAAAGAACACAATTATTCCACAAATGCTGAGAGTCTATGAACCATAGAAATTTTAAAATATTGGGAGATTGGAAAGTTTCAAAAGTTCCAGCCAGAATTGATACAAAGACTTCGTGAAATTGAGGAAGATCAAATTATTGACATGAGAAATGATCTGCACGGTAAATCCTCTGTAGAACTCTCTGATAGGGCAAGACATTTGAGACTGTTTCACAACTTTTGGCTTGACCTAAATGACGATCAACGACAGAGGTTTTTTTCCCAAATTTGTTAGGATTCGACCGAAGACGGACAGCATTGACTCGCCATATGGACGTTTGACGATTTCGCCAACCGCTTTACTTGCCAAAACGGCCAAGTTAAGCGGGTGCGGAACACATTGACAACGACTGTGAACAAAAGACAGAAATTGTGTTCTTAGTTTATGATGCATTTTTTAGTTTTAAGAGTTATACTGTATATTTTGTGTGATTGTTCTTTTTGTATTGACAGATCCGATTCTTTAATTAGATTAAAGATACTAGTAATTATGTTCATAAAAATTCACTGGTTTGGGTAATAAAGTTAATTGGATTAGGGACCATTGTGATTCTATCTATTCTGAAAGTTAAATAACTTTTTACTTATATAAGATATAAGAAATACCATTTGTAAAATCTAAACCAATGTATATTTTTAAGAATAAAACCACTTTTTGACTAAATTTTCAAACAATACTTTGAAATTCATTATAACTTCGTGTATCTAGTAATCCTTTTATTTCCAAAGAATAGTCGCATGTATTATGGCAGGCGTATACTTTATTTTTGGTCCTCCGAGTACTTCTTTATTTTTGGTCCTCCGAGTACTTCTGCAGGCTTATATCGCGCTACATAATTTTTATGAATGAAACCACTTTTTGACTATATAGTACACGCCTGAAACAGATTAGTACGCCTATCAAACACAAGTGCAAGGGTCTTTAAGGGCAGCCACCCCACATTTGCATTCACAATGATATAAAACAAAGTGTATAAACTGTGAAACCCCACTGAATTGTGACAATTCTTCTTCTCCAAAAGGAGGTGGTCCTATAGAGGACGGAATTACTTAGAAGACAAGACAAGACAAGACAATTTAAGTATGAACGCTTAATTAGCGTGTCTGATCAAAATTATCCGTTAGGATTTTGAACATTTTTCTTTTGATTTTTGAATGAATACCTTTTTGTTTAATTGTAGAAACATTTTTTACAGATCGATACCGGGATGTTGCCCAAGTGTTTATGTTTTTCACGTGATGGTCGGTTCGATACTTCTCTGGAGTTTACCAGTAAATAACAAGACTTAAAAACGTGTAAAAAATTGTTGATTAAGATGAATTATTTATCCCTTTAGCATTTTATGAACACGGTTTGACAAACTTGAATATGTAAAAAACAATTTGAAGATTCAACTTACACAGATTGCATTGCATGACAAGCCCACAGAATATATTTGAGGTACTTGACTAACCCTCAGCCTCAGGCCCAGTTGCAGAACTTTTTGAGCATTATATGATCATATATAGCCAGCTGGAAAAATGTTTAAATAACCATTACAATAAGAGAAGAAGAAAAATAGAACTCTAAGATTCAAGTTAAATGTAGGCCTTCTCATCCTATGCCCAGAAATTTGAGCAAAAAATGAGAGAAGACGAATGCCGGAAGATTGTACAAAAGCAAGCTTATGACGTGTTGTCTCACAGATATGGACTGCTGATTATATTTGGGACAGTGGTCTTAATCACTGTTGTGTCCTTTTCTTTTGGAGAGGTAAGGTAATAAACCAGTGTTCCAATATCAAAACCCAATGTAACTAGTCAAAACAAAAATAACAGTTAAACAAACTTGTAACACTAAGTTTTCTAAATTTTAAACTTGTCAATGAAAATTATATGTTTAGATAAGGTTAACAGGCATTTAAGGAAAACCAGAAACTCAAATTAAACTGTTGATAAATCCTAGGATCATGCACCTTTACATGCAGGTTGTGTCTTGTACACTTATTCCACATCTCATTATCGTCTATGTATCTAAATTTAAAATGAATATTCAGGGATGGAAAACAACCCCAACATCACTGGTTTCAGCTATATAAATCTAAATATACTATAAAATGCCAAGTCTAAAGCTGAGCAATTTGCTTTTGGCTTTTAAAAAATCTAAATATGCATGTATTATATAATGTGAAATCTAAAGCAATTTGCTTTTGGCTTCTAAAAAATGATAAGATGGGGTTAGTAGAAAATATGCAGTGTGGTATTTGGTTATTTTGTGTAATATCAGTGCAGAACAAGGATGGGGCTCCTGCAGGGTACCCCCTCAGGTTGCAAGGTCGCTTTTAAAAGGCATATTTTGGCGGAGGTCGCAGGTCGTTTTTTGACATAGGTCAATTTTATGAAGTGTAGGTCGGAAGTTGCCTTAAAAAGCCCCCAGGTGGCAGGTCGTTTTTAACCCTGCGGGAGCCACAAGGATTTCATTTCAGGGGAGGTGTAAAAAAGCTTTATTGTTGTTTTTGTAATAGCAAAGCAAGGCATGAAATTTTGCCTAGTGATTTTTTTGTGGATTTAATACACAATTTTGTCAGTCCTTGGATCTGCACTTGAATATTTGTTTTTATTTCAGGCTGTAGTTGAATGGAGCAATGAAAAGTATGCCCAAGTTTTCAATTCATACAGTGATAACATTGCTGGTAGATCATTTAGAGAAAGGTAAGAATAAGTTGACAAGTCAAGTAATTTTTATAAAAGCTGGTTTATTTTACAAATAATTCCCAATTTTTGTAATTAGTGAGTTATCTCCCATTTGCAAGAGTTAGCCTCCATTACAGTAGGTATTTTACATTGCAATGAATGGGAAAAATTAAGGTTTTTATTTGTTTATAAATTATTTAATGGACTTATTGGGCCTATTTAGGTTAGGAAAACATGTTAAATACATTTTTGAAAAAAAATAAAATTAACTTTTAGAATTTTTTTGACCAACTATTAAAAAATAAATGCAGATAAACTTAAATTTTCCCACAGTAACTGGTATAAAATAACTTCTGGAAATGCAAATGGGAGATAACTCACCATATATGGAAAGAGGGAATAAACATAAGCTCAATTGAGCTTTTAAAACTGACATACATGCATATAAAACACAAAGCACATATTCAGACAAAGACTCATATATAAAGCATGCAGAACAGGTACCTAAAAGTACAAAGGACAGCTTATCTTCTTCTTCTTCTTGTGGTATCCAGTTTACCATCCACTTGGATGATTACAAACTGCTGCGCATACGCAAAAAAAAAGCAAAAAAAAAAAAAAAAAGACAAAACAAAAAAGTAATGTAAAATATCATCTGTACAAAATCACATCAAATTGACAAAATACATGTACATGTAGTTAAAAACATGTATGTTCCTGTATTTTATAGCAGTTTTTTTTAATAATGTTACTAATTTATGTTACCAAGATATAAAGTTATTATTTTAAAATCCCAACCATATTTGTGACCTGAATTTCCCAGCTATTTTATTTCACTCCCTGCCATCCTTACATCACCTGCTGAAATATACTTGTGATCTGTAGAATAAGAAGTTTTTAATAACATATGACTTTTTTTATAACTTTAAGATTATGTTCTCCTCTTCCTATTGATGTGGTGTATACCTGGGTTAACGGGACAGACCCTAAACTTCTGAATCAGCTCAGAGCTCTCAAGCTGAACATGGAAGAGGAATTTAATATTACAAGGTAAACATCTAACTATAAAACTAATTTGGGTTGTTGAATAATATTAATCTTTTGATTTCATTTTTAAACAGGAGTATTACTAGTGAGCATTGTGTCATAGATTCAGTTGTTTTCATACCCCCCGCAAACAAAGTTTGGGGGGTTATATAGGAAACACCCTGTCTGTCTGTCCGTCCGTCCACATAACTCGTAAACGCTTCTCCTTCTAAACCGCTTGAAGGATTTTGCTGAAACTTAGTATGAAGGAAGTACATCATATGTAGATGTGCATGAAGAATTTCCATCGCAATCAGACATCATTCAGGGGAGATAATTGGACTTAGACTTTTTAATTACATTATTCAATAGGAGACCCCGTAAGTGCAACTCCTCCACAACCAGTTAACGCTTGATGGATTTTGATGAAACTTTACATGAAGGAAGTACATCATCTGTAGATGTGCATGAAGAATTTGTATTGCTTTTGGTTATCATCGAGGGGAGATATCTGGACTTGAGATTTTTTTTTACAGTACAGAGTCCAGTATGAAGCAGGTGCTATCCTTTTGTGATCTTGCTCACAGTATTACTTGGTTTTTTTGCTTGAACCTGGGTAAGAAGCTTGCTATTTGGAAAATGTCATCTTATCAGTTTTCTCAGCAACTACTCATCACAGTCTCTTGATATTTGGTATGCATTATCAACATGGATCCCATACCATGGGATTCAATTTCAGGTCACTCACCTAGTAACTTCCTGTTTTGGATGTTTGTCGATTTTTTTTCAAATATGTAAAATTTACAATATGCCTATAGATTTTTATGCCATATTTGGCACCTTATTTTAAGGAAAAAAAAATTTATAAGTATATGATCCAAGTTTCAAGTTAGATGTTTGAACTTTATAACTACAGTAAACTTTTTCCCTCATTTATTGTGGTTTCAATTAAATAAAGGCCTGTTGTAGTGCAAAAGTAACTAAATCATGGAAATATAGCTTCTACAACGCGATCGAGTTGATTATGGAATTTCTAATATCGAGGGAAATAAATTTGATTATTTTAATGGTGAGGCTTGCTGAGCGATTAAAATATCAAATTTATTTCCCGAGATATCAGAAATTCCATAATCGTCGAGAATTAAGTTGTAGAAGGTTTTTCTCTAATGTCTACAGGTAAAAAATTGCATAAGTTTGCTCATTATGCTGAGAACAAAATTTTCTCTAGAGATGAGAAATATTTTTCCACACCTGGTCGAGAGGTTGATAAATAGGATGAAAATTAGAGAAAACATTTTTGCTTAGTAAGATAGTTTTAAAGATCAGCGACAAGGTAGACCATGGATTTCACAACTTATTTTTAATCATTTGAAAGTGTACTTTAAAGTTCATAATCAATAATTGTAGTCGCTTGGATCTAAAAATAGAAAATATTACCCATACATTGCCATTTATTGACCATTGATTATTAAGCCAATTTGACAGAAATCATACATATTCGCAAAGTATTGACAAGCAGAAATTCTTACAAATTAATTAGTTGTTAAATCTTATTCGACTTAATCAATTACAAAAAGACTTTTCTCTAATTCAGTTTTCTATTTTTCAGTCTTAAGGGGTCCAAGTATGGGCCCTATCAACTTTTTCCTTTAATGTTTAATCAAAAATGGTCTATATGATTTCAGGGTAACTTTATATATGTTTATTTATTATAATCATGATGAAAAAATATCTTAACTTTCCATTTAATATCATTGAATACTGCAAGCCACAATATTAACAACATCAAAATTGTGAAAATTGTATTAAACCACACTCATCTTATTAACTTAAAATGCTGATTGTATTTACTGTAGAGAAAAATATGGGTAAGCCTAAAGAGTATTATGTAAAGCTAGCAATTAATGCCAATAAATACTTTCATTGACTCGGAAGAATGAATGTTTAATAACCCTTATAAATGTAGTCGATTACATGTACAACTTACGCCTGAAATCTCAATATTACAATGTACTTGCAATTTTGACAAGTATGCTTATCTTGATGACAAAAAATAATATTTATGCATTCACATGGCTAGGCATGATTAGACAATTCTCTTTCCAGACAAATATAATTCGTCCAGGACCAAAGTTTAACAAAAATAGTAAATGAAAGATTAAGAATTTAAATCCTCTGATCAGTAATTTGTTCTGCTCAGTCAGTCAGTGTTAAGTATTTCTGGTCAACTTCATAGGCAGATTGTTAAGCATACAAGTACCAGTACATGTACTCTGCAATATTTCAAAGAAGATTTATTGTACTTCAAATTAAAAAAGTCTTAAAAAGTCTGAAAAATAACCCATATATATATTTAGTGAAATAAGTATGAAATTGTATATAAAAGTGTTCTTTAACTACACAGGAAATTTTGTTCATATGAAATTCACATGAAATTAACGTGAAATTTATGTGAAAAAAAATAACATGAGATTCATATGAGTTTCTCATGATATTAAAGACATAGAACCTATCAATTTTGCAATTTTTTACATTGAATAAAAAGTACACATATTAAAAATATACTATCTTAAACTTACCATTACCAACATAAAAACTCAATGTTTTGCAGTTTTCTATACAATAATCTTATTTTAATTATTCGCGTTGATTAAGTATTGTCCAGCATAAATATTTACATTTGGTAAACTGGGTACTGTTAAACTGAGAAACGAAATGTAACCAAACGAGGCGAAGAGAAAACGAAATCGGTAAATTAAAAAAAACGAATGGTGTCGGCTAAAATCGATTCAGTTTTCTTTTTTAACCAGTTTTGCTCGCATTTCGTTTCCTTTCTTTACATATTTCGGTTGCTTATTTTACTGTTTACGTTTCCTTTTTTACCGATATCGTTTTTGTTCTGCTCCGTTTCGTTTGGTTACTTTTCGTTTCTTAGTTTACAGGTACCCGCAAGTGTTTACATTCTATAATTAGTTTGTCCTCTTTTTTGACACTGCGTTTTTTTATTCAGTTTTCCGTCGAAAAGAATACTTTCTGTTAGGTTTTTTGAAAATTTAACAGTTTCTTCAAAGGTTTTACGATGTTTTCTTCAAATAGTGTGAATTTCATTATTTTTTAAAAATTGCCAAAATGATAGGTTCTATGTCTTTAATGTGAATTTCATGTGAAATTCATGTTGATTTTATTTCACATGAAATTCACTTAAATTTGCTCCTCTAATGTGGAATTCATGTAACTTTTCACGTGAAATTGACATAAATCCTGATTTCATGTGAATATCACATAAACAAAATTTACCTGTGTATTGAAGTTGAATGTACATATGTAATTTAGCTGCTAGATAAACCAATATGTTACAAATGTACATGTAAGCAGATGCATGAGGGGCTGGGCTTGTATTGTCATGTGTAGCCAGCAACTAATGTTGCATTTGTTTGTCTTTTGTCTTGCAATGTACCTACAAATAAAAGTAGATACAAGATAGCGGGAAAAAGGGAAAAGAATAGATCTCTGTTTGTATGCATATCAAATACTTAAAAAAAGACTATCAGACAGAGTTCGTGAAACTTAAAATTTCTTTGCTGGACATAGGTCCATGAAAATGGAACCACGGGGAGGAACTGGTAAAAAAACTGGTTCCAACATGCTAATGAACGAAGAAAATATTTTCTTTATTTCCATTCAAGATTAATTTTTCAATGTTTGGAAATGTTGATTGTTGGTTTATTTTTTTTACTGGTCCTGTCTACTACAACTTGTGAAAAAAATTCTAAAATCTACCAGACATGGGTCCAGTAAGTATGTATAAAATGTCGGACCTGCTTAAATTTTACCAGTCATGTCCGACAGGTCTGATGTGTTTCGCGAACTCTGATACTATCATCTACGAGTGTTGAGCAACTCCTTCATATGCAATATCATCACGCAATAAGAAAATAGCATTTTGTAGCATGTCTGCAATGTTCTGGCTATCTGGGATATGGAATGCTTTAGAAACATATGGGAAATATTTAAATGATCAAATATCTTAAGAAAGGTTTTGTTGTATTCCATGATTATAATGTTTTTATTTATTTTATGTGATTTTCCTTTTATCTTTCATCAAATTTCTTTACTTTTGTTGACCAGATTTCACTGAGTGAAAAATCTGGTTTAAAAATGATAAATGTCAGTGATGCGCTGGAGGGAAAAAAAATTCGTTAAAATTTTCTCAGTAACTACTTATTACAGCCTTTTAAAATTTGGTTTAAGAATCATGGGGTCCTATACCTTGGGATTCAATTGAAGGTCTGGTACTCACCTAGTTCCTGTTGAACAAAAACTGGTAATTTTTGACTCAAAACAAATTTGTTTTCATTTTATTTAAACTTTTATCACATTGTGATTGGATGTCTTTCTATTTTTAGATCCAGAAATCAATCATCATATCATTTTATTTTTTAGTGAAACAAAGTGTGTATTTACAAATTGCTTAGCAACCAACATGATCATCCTTGACCCTGTGTTACCCAGTGAAATGACCTTGCTGAAACTTTCCATGACTTACAAGATATTTCTGAAAGCTCAAAAGTTGTTTACAGTTTCCATGGATACAGATACGAATTCTAATTACACAGTTGTGGTGTTTGAGGAGGATACAAATAGTGAGTTGAATTTTCAAATGTTCATCCCCTTTGGTGGTTTCATTATTAGCTCACCTGGACCGAAGGTCCATGTGAGCTATTACCATCACTTGGCGTCCGTCGTCGTCGTCTGTCGTCTGTCGTCTGTTAACAATTTTTCAAAAATCTTCTCCTCTGAAACTACTGAACAGAATTTAATGAAACTTGGTATGAATGATCCTTAGGGTGTCCTGCACCAAACTTGTGTTTCGATTTTTGATCTGTCAAAAAACATGGCCACCGTTACTAAAAATAGACCAGGGGGGTCAGACTACTGTTTTTGGCTCGTTAATCAAAAAGTATAAGAGATAGATGAAATCTGATGCCACCTTACTGCTTCAGCATCAAAAGTTCTACAAAAGTCTCCATTTGGTCAAAGTTGTCAGATGATCCCTTATAGGGGTACAGCCCCTTAAAGGTGAAAAATAGCGTTTTTGCATGTTTTTGGCCTATAGAATGAAAATTATTGTAGATAAAGAAAAGCTGTTGCTTGCTTAAATGTTCAGCTTGTTTAGCTCTACAAAAGTCTCCATGGGGTCAAAGTTGTCAGATGACCCCTTATAGGGATTACAGCCCCTTAAAGGCGAAAAATAGTATTTTTGGCCTCTAGAATGAAAACTATTGCAGATAGAGAAAAGCTGTTGCTTGCTTAAATGTTCAGATCATTTAGCTCTACAAAAGTCTTCATAGGGTCGAAGTTGTCAGATGACCCCTTACAGGGGTTACAGCCCTTTAAAGGCGAAAAATAGTGTTTTTGGCCTATAGAATGAAAACTATTGCAGATAGAGAAAAGCTGTTGCTTGCTTAAATGTTCAACTCATTTAGCTCTACAAAAGTCTTCATAGGGTTGAAGTTGTCTGATAACCCCTTACAGGGGTTACAGCCCCTTAAAAGTTGAATAATAGTGTTTTTTGATTATTTAGAATGAAAACTATTGCAGATAGAGAAATGATTTTTCATGCTTAAACATTCAGCTCATTTAGCTATACAAAAGTCTTCATAGGGTTGACATCAAGACCAGGTGAGCGATTCAGGCTCCTGGGAGCCTCTTGTTATTCTATGTATTAATGCGGTACCAATTTATGGACGGATTCTATAGAGTGAAAAATCCACGTTATAAAATGGTGAATGACAGGTGACCAGTGGGCATTACAGTTTTCTCAGCGACTACTAATCACATCCACTTGATATTTTATATACAGCATCAGGGTGGGGTCCCATAATGTGGGATGGATTTCAGGTATGTCGCTCACCTACTTCCTGTTTAATGAAATCCTGACATTTTTGACATTGACAAATTTTCTGGTTTTTGTGGATGACCATGAACCATAGAAATAAGAATGCAACAAAGTGTTATTTTTACATTGATTCAAATAAGCAATATGGGCAAACCACCTAATTAAAATTTCACTAATATGGCTTTTTGGGGGGTTAAACCATGAAAATTAATCCCACAGTAATCACTATTTGTCTTGGACCTGGATGGCAGAGTGGTCGTAGACACTGGTCAAATACCAGGCTGTTAATCTTTAGTCAATTTTTAATGCTGGTCAGAGAATGAGTAATTCTTCTTGAATTTACACAAATAACTTGTAGTTTGCTAGGTTTGATAGAACATTACATGTACAAACTCATGGGTTTTCTTTGAGTATTCCAGATTCGTTGACTATTTAAACTGACTGCCTTTAATGACCCGATGAAAAAAAGACATAATCTTTAAAATTTATCACTCATTCTATCCCTGTTTTTCTGTTTATTTACAAACCCCAAAAGAAGCTCCCTGAAAATGAAGAGTGATGAAACTTGACATGAAGTTAATGCATAGAGCACATGTTCTACAAAGAAGTGCATTGCTTTTGAGCATTCAAAATGATTTTTCTTTGATTTAAAATCTTACATTGAGTAAGTTTTCTCTTCATTAAAAGTGATGCATTAATATTATGAATTTTAATCAGGGTAGGAAATTCATTGAAAAAGATACAAGCTTTGAATTGAAATTCTACCTATTTTTATCATTCAATACTCTCAAATGAGTGCAGATGTTGATTTGTCATAGAATTTTTTTTTGTCTTCCTTTACCAGATTTGACACACTGAATTAGAAAATAACAACACGACGGGTGTGCTATAGCAGGCAGGAACCCGTTACTCTTTGGAGCACCTGAGTTCACTCTTGTTACGACTTGAGTTCGCATTGTTGATTTCCGTTTAATTGGTTTTTGGTTTGTGTTTCTTCATGTTGTTTTTGTTCATGTTTACCGGTTTCATCATTGCCCTTTCAGACTATTGACACTCTAATGCCCCATTGGTGCCTATTTGCTTCTTTATCATATAGCAAGTCAAATTTCATGAAATCCTATCCAAAAAACTGCCAGTCTTGGGCTGTCAGTCAGGCTGTTATTTCCAATTCAACTCTGTTGTAATTTACCTGGATTGTTACTATATAAGATTTATCTCCCCTTTTCAGTGACAGATATTGTAAACCAACCAATCATCATTGATCAGCTGAATATCACAATCAGGAGAGGATATATTGTAAGTTAACTTTAAAGTAGAGGGTTTTCCATGTCATGGATGGATGGTAAAAATGATGTCAATCTCTGCAACACTGCTTTTAAGCTCATCTGACAGAAATTTGCAGATTATCATGTTATAGCCCTGTCAAATTTTTTGAAAAAGACTATTACATTAATCATTTAAGACCAGATAAGCAATTTGGAGTCTCTTGTTGAACAAATCTTTTCCAATATTTTCTATGTAGAAAATTTGTAATAAGTGCTGTTAATGTCAAAGACTTTAACTTTTGAAATTTGTAAAGTAGAACAGTATTTTCCAACAATATTCCTATTTCCCAGCTACAAAAAGTACAATGGTAGAGAGACAGAATCATACCTGTTAACCTTTCAGAGTCCAATGGCAAGAGAACTCCCACCATTTAAATTAACAAAGCGGGAGATTTAGCGCGACAACTTTTCGCGGGGTCATTTCACAGATGGTTAACTTTATCTATATATATCTTTTGATTTTCATACATAGATGTATATTGAAAGCCTCAATGTTGAGAATGGACAGATTTTGGGTCAGTTCATTCAACCACCATCCGTTTGATTATCCAATGATATTTCTTGTTACAAATAACTTATGACCTGTTATGTTTCCAGACTACTGATTGGACAGTTCACAGCAGTGTGATGTTGAAGGATACAGTTATAATGGCAGGATTTCCTCCACAGTTCACAGCTCAGCAAATCCAGGACAAGCTTCCAGAGACCATCACTAAAGGAATCACTAAGGTACTGTGGATTGAAGGTGCAGATCCAGGATTTTAGCTTAGGGGAGGTGTAAAAATATTTTGCAGTTGTTTTTTACGAGTGGAACGAAGCACACAATTTTTTAATTTTTTGTGTGTGGATATAGTGCAAAAAACATAATTTTGTCAGTTTTAGAGGGGCAACTGGTACGCCTTTGAGTCGTGCCTGGATTAATTTATTTTGGTGGGTAACTTATTTTCGTGGTTTGATGAAAAAGGAACAGTTTATGGATTCTTAAATTTGTGGTTGAAGACTGCAGCAAACAAGTCAACATTAAATTTCTCTTTTGTTGGGTATCAAATAACACCAAAATTGATACCCCACAAATAATAATGAAACCACAGTATATGTAGTATGTTTTTGTACTAAGAATCCTTGATTTGGTAATTTCTTGAATTTTTTCTCATAAATGCTTCTGAAGAAATGACTACTGCTCAAAGGTAAGGTAAACTGAATGTCACTTCTTTACAATTTGAAAAAGGATATGTTTTTTGCAGTCTCTCCTTTTGCTTCATAATTTATTGAATATTGAATCTCTTAGTATACTCAATACATGCATGAATAGAAAAGTCAAATATGTTTGGACTGACATGCACCTTAAAGAACACAAAAAATCAATCATAAAACACCATTTAGTTTATGTGTCAAGAAAAATTAAATTATTTTCTTTTCACGGGTAGTGTCATTAAGCCTGAACGATGCCATTGAATAGGTTAAGAATGTAGAAAAAGGCCAATCAAGTACTGTAAACATGAACATTTTTGTGTGGGGGTTATTTACTGAATTTACGTTCACTAAAAATCCGTGAAATTATATTCGATGTGAAAGATTTATTCTTTAAACACAGAATATGAATCATGTTAGAAATTTTACTTTTAACCACAAAATCCCCCCCACAAATAGTTACTTACAACAAGGCAAAAAATATTACCCCCCCCCCCCTTAAAAAAAAAAAACATATATACAGTAATAGAATTTCAAGCTTTCAAGTTTAGAAGCTTATATGCACTAACTGTGTTTTTTTTCAGTTTACTATTTATACAGATGAAGGATTAGCGATCATACAACTTCCAAAAAGAGAACATTTTGAAGCTCTTGTAAATGTAAGAAACTTATATGATATCGACATACCTCCTAACATATTGAAAAAAGGTGGAACATACTTTTACCTTGACTGAACACAGTAAAATGGTTATGTAACTTTTCTTATAAACAGCATACCACGGCCACTAGATCTTTGTAAAACATTTTGAGTTACATTGTATCAGCCATTTTATATCTGATTATCTGATACAAATGAGCTGAACATTTTTTACATTCTTCAAACCCATGAACTTTAATTATCAAGATTTGTTTGTTTAATATTTTTTTTATTCAACCGTATATCAGCACAAACATATTTTACATTCACATGTGCTTTGTAGAAATTTGTCTTGTCTTCCTTTACCGGATTTGACACACTGAATTTGTAATTAGCAGCACGACAGGTGTGCTATAGCAGGCAGGAACCGCTTACTCTTCCGGAACACCTAAGTTCACTCTTGTTATGACTAGAGTTCATGGTGTTGATTTCTGTTCGTTTGATTTTGTGTTATGTGTTTCTTTGTGCTGTTTTTGTTCATGTTTACCAGCTTGGTTGTTGCCCTTTAGACTTTTGACACTCGTAAGCACCATTGGTGCCTCTTTGCTTCTTTTATTACACCTAGATTATTCCAGAATTGCTCAACTTTGTCATTCGTCTATAAAACATGTACTTTCATTGAAAAATACACGTAGAACAGTCTACAGACAAAAATCGTGTAAATATCTCACAATTTTTCTATCTGATTGGCAAAATACAGATATGGCAGGGATTAGCAAATTGGTTTGTTTCATTTAGTACTTTGATTCTGGTTGTTATCATTACTGTAAACATACTTATTTTCATGACATGTACTTTCACAGATTTCTCTGCCAGACATTTTTTGCAAAATCTAGTACCATGAAAATGAAATAAAAAGTAAGACCAGAACAACGAGCAGATAATGTGAAATTAAGTACTGTGAACTTGAGTTAAATTTCAAATTAGTGAAAATAAGTATCCACAAAAATAAGTACCGTACAGCAGGTAATTTTCGTGGCGTGCAAAGGAGTATGTTCACAAAGGCCTATAAAAGGCCCTGTAATTTGGCTGATTTTTGATTTTCAAGAAACCTTAATGAATGCTTTGAAAATAGCTCACAGAATACATATATTTTACAATTATAATTGTTTCCTAGTGATAGAATTGTGCTGTTTCCTTCGATGGCACCCTAAATTTGTGAAAAATCAGGAAAATCTTCATTTTTGTTGATTTTTTACCCCTTTTCACCACTATTGTGCCAAAATCAAAAGTGGCCGCATGCTCTGACCAACATAGATTTTTGTTTATTAATTTATTACTTAAAAGTGAATATTTTAACCAAAAAATGATTTTGGTCAGAATATGCGGCCAAGATTATATTCATCATTTTTTACCGAAAAAGAGGCTAAATATGTCAAAAACAGCGATTTGTAAAGAAGTTCACTAACTTAAAAGGTGTCTGTTGTTCAGAAAAGTTAACAATTCATGCACAATTTAGGACATTTTATAAAGTATAGGGTCTTATGACCATTCTAGCAGCATTTTTTCGTAGCTGTCTCGAATTTGAAGTTTAGGGCCGTTTTTGGCCCTTTCCGAACATGCTCTTTTCATGATTTCATACCTAAAGACTAAGTTGTTATATACGCGGACATTTCTTTTTGCCATTTAATAATATTCTCAATACAGATTTATGCTATTTCTATTATATGTGGGTTCTAAATTTTGCAAGATTAATGGTTGTGAATAAAGCGAAAATTTACCCCTATACAGTATGTTAACAATATTTTCATTTCTTGTATATATATTTCAGATAGAGAATTTTACACTAGAAGGAAAGAAGCCAACATTTAGTGCAGCAAATCTGGTCTGGGATCTAAGAGATGTAAGTGTTTTAGAATGAATAGATTACATGTACATGTATGAATCAGTTTCTGTCACTCAAGTCTCTTTCTATAAATTGTTAACGCATTATTCTTTTTTGAAAGTACTGGTGAGAAATGTAGAAATATTAATAGAAGCATAATTGTATATGGTTCAAATTTCCCCCATTCTTTAGTTGTTAATTTTAATGTTGCCTGCATAGTGTTGCAAAGGGACATATAGGAGTTACTTTGACATTAGCGATTTTTCTGTTTCTGTTGTCCAGCAGCCTCAAAACAATTTCCATCACAGTTTTCCAAGCAACTACTTATCACAGCCTTTGGATATTTGGCATGTACCTTTCTCCTATACATTGTAGTACTTTATTGGTAATCATTACATTTTTCATTGATGTTTGCCGCTGATAAACCCTGTATCATGAACAGGTGTTTATCACAGAAATTTTTGGGTCATTAGGTGACATAGCACATGTTTTATCAGTCCACACACAAAAAAGTTCTTTATAAAAAAAAACATTTAAAGACATCTTTATAACAAAAAAATCACATTTTGTTGCTCGGGGATTACCAATAAAGAGAATATAGGACTTTTTAAATCTTGAGATTGAGTTTATCGCTGGTTTATTGGTTCACCCTTAGGGTTCACCATAAACCAGTGATGGTTCACCCTTCGGGTTCACCATTAACCAGTGATAAACTCAATCTCAAGATTCAAAAGTCCTATATTCTTTATATATCTACTTCCTGTTTACCGAATATTGTAAGATGCAGGCAACAAATGTCTTTCATGTAAGACTGCTTTTTTAGATTTTTTCATTTTTGGCCTTCTAGCTAGCCTACAACTAGACATTCTAGACCCATAGAAGCAAAGTATTGCTTTTGCATCAAACTGATCCTTAATGGTCTATTATAATAAAGTTCAATGTATTCCCAAAATGTATTTTAAGTCTGTAGTGATGTTCATGGTAAAACTAAATTCTGTCTGATCTTAGTAAAAAACAAGAGGCTCCCAGAGCCTGTCAATCGCTCACCTGAACTACACAGATACATATATTTTGTAGATATTATTGTGCTTAACCATATGCGATTTAAATTTCTGAAATAACATGGTTAGTTTTCAAGTTATCGGGCTTAATAAGTGCAAAATTTAGAAAAAATTAGAAAAAAGGGCAATTACTCCCACATCAGCAGTCAGATCTTTTCCGAAATTTCAGGACAGGTACTTAATATGCTGATCACTTTTGATTCTTGCACAATTTTGATATCTGAAACCATTTTTGAGTTATTTGCAAAAAAATGAAATGTACGCCCTATGTTCTATTTTTATCCATGGCAGCCATGTTTTTTTACGAATCAAAAATATGAACGATAGAGTTGTAGCATATAAGCTATTAAACAAGTGTGCCAAGCTAGGATGCAGTTGGTCTTACGGTGTCAGACAAGTTAATGTTTGAAATTCAGGGGAAAAGTAATGAAAAATGGTAAATTTTGTTGTTTTAAGGACAATAATTCCATAGAAATGGTCCTACAGCTTTGACCTAATTACATGAAATGTAGATCTTGATGTGCTTGATCATATGCAATTTAAATTTTTGAAATTTATTGTATAGTTTTCAAGATATATGGCTAAATAAGTGAAAAATTTTGAAAAAATCCAGAAAAAGGGCAATAACTCCTACATCAATTGTTGGATTTTCTTGAAAGTTTCAGAACAGGTAGATCTTGAGATGCTGATCACTTTTGTCTCCAATCAGAATTTTGATAACTGAAACCATTTTTGAGTTATTAGCAAAAAACTGCAATTTACCCCAATGTTCTATTTTTAGCCATGGCGGCCATATTTTTTGACGAATCAAAAATCTGAACGATGCACTTGTAGCATTTATGCTATTAAACAACTGTGCCAAGTTTGGTTGAAGTTGGATGTATGGTGTCAGACAAGTTAATCTTTGTAATTCAGGGAAAAAGTAATGAAAAAATGGTAAATTTTGATGCTTTAAGGGCCATAACTCCTAAAATAAATGGTTCCACAGCTTTGACCTAAACACAAGAAAGGTAGATCTTAATGTGCTTAATCATATGCAATTTGAATTTTTAAAATATCTTGTATAGATTTTAAGATATACGGCTATTTAAGTGCAAAATTTTGAAAAAATCCAGAAAAAGGGCAATAACTCCTACATTGGTTGTTGGATCTTCTTGAAAATTTCAGGGCAGTAAGATCTTTAGGTGCTGATCATTTTTACCCTATGCCAGAATTTTGATATCTGTCACTGTTTTTGAGTTATTTGCAAAAAACTGTATTTGACCCCCCTGTTCTATTTTTAGTAACAGCGGCCATGTTTTTTGACGTTTCCAAAATCCCAACACAAACTTTTTGCACAATACCCTTAGGAACAACCATATCAAGTTTGGGTGCATTTGGCCAAGCAGTTTCAGAGAAGAAGATGTTTGAAAAAAGGACTACGGACGACGGACACAAAGTGATGGCAATAGCTCACATGACCCTTCGGGTCAGGTGAGCTTTAAAGCATTGTAAAGTCAGTGTTTAATGATTTTAATTTTGAGTTCTTCCCCCTTTTACAATTTGAAATTTATAAAAATTTTCTTTACAGTATAGAAAAGACTCAGACATATCAGCCAGTAGATTTGAAGATAATGAGGAGTTACGATATTCGCTGAGGTCTTTAGAGAGATTTGCCCCCTGGGTCAGGCACGTCTACATCGTCACAAATGGACAGATCCCATACTGGTTAAACATGGAGAGTTCTAGACTGACAATAGTCACACATGAGGTAGTCAAAAATTTACCAGATATTAGTTTATGTCTTGCAAATTTTGTAGGATGACATTATAAGTTTTTTTATATGTGTTTTAAATATTCGTTCATTCCATCCAGGATTTTATTTTGTTTTATAAGTTTTTTATTCCCCAAAACTGTTATTTGAATATTCATGAAAATTTTACACTTATAAAAACATCATAACATTACCATTAAAGTGTATTTTTGTTTTTCATGTAAATGTTGTGTTTTAAGAGATTTTACCCAACACCTCTCACCTTCAACCTGCAACTCAACAGCCATCGAGGCTCATGTTCACCAAATGCCCAGACTGGTATCATCTTTTGACCTTTTGCCCTGTAAAATGTTATATTTCCCATTAATTGTGTTTCATGATAATCATGTTCACCATTCTATTTGCAGGAGATTTTTCCAAACATTTCCCACCTACCAACCTTCAGCTCACCAGCCATCGAAGCTCACATTCACAGAATACCAGGGCTTTCCCAGAAGTTTATTTATATGAATGATGATGTCATGTTTGGCAAGGAGGTGTGGCCTGATGATTTTTACTCATACAGCACAGGTTATAAGGTAAGAGTTATCCCTCTTAAGGATGGCCACTCCTTAAATGTTTTATATTCAAGATTTTATGATTTATGATGGAAGAAAGATTATAGTCCACTTAATCAAGGACAAAAAGAAGAAAATAGGTTGGTGTGCTTGTTCCAAGATATTTGACATCAGAAATTTGTCGGGAAATCTAACTTCCCTACATTTTACACAACTTTAATATTGTGATGTTTTTGGCCATAAAAACCATTAAGATATATAAAAAATTCTCGATATTTTAGACATTTGGGTTCAGTGTGCAAGAAATTTCTTCAGTATTTAAAGTTATAGTCTAGAGGAGTTGTGAAAATGACTGAAATAATGCTGAACTTCTTAAAAAAGGAAGAGGGTCATCCTTAATGTCATGTTCGGGAAAGTGGTGTGTGTGACTTGAAAATTTTCTGTTGGATTTCAGGAAAGTGAAAATATGGGTAAATGTAAGACAGCAGGTAGTGGGTTGGGGGGGGGGGGTATTTTTATAATAGTTTCCTCAGCAACTACTAATCACAGCCTCTTGATTTTTAGCCACATTGCAATGAAGTTGAATGCAATACTGTTATGATGATGGCTTTCTTGACAATAACTCTAAAAGATTTTTGTATTAAATTGGCATGTAATGCCTGTAAAAATTTATGCTTATATGTTTTGGATAGTAAAATGCTGCAACTTGTCTTGACTTTTACACCCCTGTGCATATTGATTTTGTGCAACATCAGCATGGGGTCACATATCATTGGATTTAGTATTGGGGTTGTCACTCATCTGCTTCTTGTTAAATAAAATCTTGCCATTTTTTACTTTGACAAGTTTTGAAAAACTATTGTAAGTCAAAAACTACTTGTCAGCTGCATTTCAATCAAAGCAAAAAGGAAGATAACAACCAAAATAAGATAATATAGGGATATGAGATCAATCTCTATAATTATCAAAGTTGTGGTATTGTAAAAAATATTTAGGAAAGTTTTAATTGAACTGCATAATTTTTGAGATTGTATAGTTTTAAGGTGATGTCAACTCATTGCCTACATTGTTGTCGTCTTGAAACTTTTGGTTGCTTTAAGATAACTTAGGTTTTAGTCCACCAACTGCTATGAAATTCTATGTGATGTTTCTTACCAATATTGCATTAGGGGGTATTTTTGTTACTACCATTTAATGTTTCAATTTTAAGATTCAACATGTATACAAAATTTGTAACATGTATGGGAGTAGTTATTATTTTCTTGATGGGGGAGTAAACTTTTGCAGTATTTTTGTGGGTGCAATATTACTTGGTTTGTGAAGTTGCATATTAGATGGATTCTGTTGAAAGGATATCTTTTTGCAGGACTTATATTCTGCAGCATCTCTTAATTTCTAGGTAATAAGGCAAATATGATATAAGCATTTATATTGGTGGGGATAAAATTTCATGGTTAAGAGCACAAAAGTAAATTGGTGGGGATAAATTTTAGTGGATTGTTAATTTTGATAAACACCTTTTGATTAAATATTTTAAATTTGTGGATTTTTTTACCTATAAGATAAACAAAATGGATCCTTTTTGATCCTCAAAAACAAGATTTTATATGTGTTTCTAAAGTGAAACATACTTACCCATCAATATTACATATTGAATACTTATTGAATACGTTTCTTGCACTGGTAGTTACAATCGCAAAATACGGTGACTTAAAATTAAAAAGCATCACGTGATGCGCAGTCACCTGACCTGAACTCACCTGGATAAACCAAGGTAAGAATCAGTTATATAGCGGATGATTGGTAAAAATACCAACTTAACACTATAACAAGGAAATATATAATGGGGTGGTGGATGGATCTGGGTAAGTATGTTTCACTTTAGAAACACATATAAAATCTTGTTTTTGAGGATCAAAAAGGATCCATTTTATATATGTTTCGTGAAACATACTTACCCATCAATATTACATATTGAATACTTACTGATTTCTAAGCAGTATCCAAGGTGGCGGATATATTTCCGTCTTCAAAAGTAACATTTTCCAAAAAGGTTAAAATACTTCCACCAATAAACATCAACAGGAACAAAACAACATATTTACAGGCAACAACAACGTTCATTCATTCTGCAAGTAAATATAAATAAACATTTAAATAATATATTATCAAAATACTGTTGTATTCTGAATAAATATCATAATATAAATTCCACTACTGTAATACTTTTAGAGAATCTAAATCTCTCAAGTAAAACTTCACAAAAGTAGATTCTAAAGACCAATCTGCTGCCTCCAGAATTGACTTGGTCGATGCACCATTATACAACGCCCAAGATGGAGCAATTGCTCTGGTAGAATGGGCATTAACCTTCATCTGATTTTCCCCATATGCTAATTTTATGGTGTCTACAATCCATTTCGAAAGTGTAACAGAAGAAACTGGTTTGTGTGGTTCATTTATAGCCAGAAATAGCTTTACTTTTTCATTAGGTTCTAATTTTTCTCTACTCTGTTTTGTTCTTTCTAAATAATGAACCATAGCTCTTTTTGGATCCAACAATTTTCTTTCTGAAAACTGTGGTACCAAAATCTTAACACCAAAATGAGATTGTCTGTCCTGTTTAGCTAAACCATGTCTAATAAAGGTAATACCTTTCTCTTGAATTTTCATGGATTCACTATCAATTCTCAAACTTTGTAAATCACTGCACCTTCTAAAAGTTGTTATAGCAGTGAGAAAAATAACCTTAAATGTTAGAAACTTTAATGTAGCCTGCTGTATGGGCTCAAAGGGATCATTTTCTAAAGCTTTCAAAACTAATTCTAAGTCCCATTCAGGTAACAGTTTTACTTTTGGGGGTCTAGAATGAAATATCCCTTTCAATAATCTTGATACATGTGGATGTTGCCCAACCTGAAAATTACCAATAGGTGGTAAAACTGCAGACAACATAGACCTATACCCTGAAATGGTCCTATACTGTAAACCCGATTCAAAAAGATGAGCTAAAAAGTCAGCAATTTGATTTAGAGTTGCATGATAAGGATCAACCTGTTGTTGATCACACCAGCTACAGAACTTTTCGAATTTCTTAGTATAATCTCGTTGTGTACCTTTACGCCAGGATGCATTGAGCAAATTTGTAGCTGACTCTGAAAAGCCTTCTGCTTTAAAGTTTCTGTTGAGAGCAGCCATGCTGTCAAACTCAACATCTGAACATTCGGATGGTAAATGTTGGTTTTTGGTTGACACAAGAGATTCTCTAACATTGGCAACCTGATTGGTGGAGCAATTAGCATTTGTAATATCTCCGGATACCAATGTCTCCGAGGCCACTGCAGTTGGGTAACCGGAAGCGCCTGAGTAGGAATATCACTGATCAAAGGGGTCTGTCGGAGAAGCCGTAATGGCCGCCATTTTAGGGTCTAAATGGGAGAGAAGGATTTCCAATGTTTTTGATGTTATTTTAATGATTTCCAACTAACTTTAATAAAAATAAGGAAACGGTTACCTATTTCTATTTATTTATCTTCGTTTCTTGGATGAATATAATGTTTTTCTTTCATTCATTTTGATTTGAATCGGTAAATTTTGGCATGAAAAAATCGTGCAAAAAATTTCACTGAAAAAATCGAAGCGACGAAGTTTCGTGTTCCACAAAGAAGCTAATATGGGGTGAAAGCTGAGATTCTGTTCTTTTAAACAAGCCCACTCCGAGTAAAATCTGTAGATGAACATTTTTTTGTACCAATTTCAAAGTTGAAACTTTTGCGTCAAAATGTCCGGATTTTACGTCCGTCTTGGGGAGGATTTTATCGATCGAACTTCCTACTCGTGTGTTGTCTCCCTTCGATAAACAAAATGTGTGGACATGTTCTAAATATTTTTAAACATTTTTCTTCATAAAAGGGTTTCCTACTTTAGCGAAATAGATGCTAGCATATGATTCTTCAGGAGCAAGCATTTGTCTCTTGGTTAATCTCGGTAGTTCTGCTTTTCAAAACGAAAATTCGCCTGCGAATTCTTACATTTATAAATTTGCATTTTTATCAAACAACAGAACAACGGTCAACCCTGTGACAACTTCGCATTATATAGATCTATGACATGTACATGCATCAATGTCAATGGCCTGTCAATCATCCTCATTATGTTGTGAAGTAAGGAACACAGCTGACACTGACATTGTGTTACACTTTTTTCCTTTTTTGACTGTGGTGCCCATTGGCCTTATAACAACAGTTGTAAGACAATCCTTCCAAGTGTCATGCAAGTCGCATGAGACTCGCAAATCTACATGTAGTCCCAAAGTTGGCCACGAATACTCCTTTCTTTGATCTTTCAATTTATTTTACAAATCTCACACAAGCAGCCCATCAAAACTTGATAGCCCTGGACAATGCAATGCTGGATCAACATTCACATCATGATGGACTGATCTATAATTTTTAAGAGGGCGTATAAATTGTTTGTCACCCAGCAAAGTGAGGCCTCAAAACTTATAAGTGTTTTTTTGGTGGATTTTGTGTCAGTTAGAAAAATACTTTTTGTCAGTTTTAACATGTTTAAAGTGGGGGATGGGGAGTAAGCTATTAGGCCTTTCCTGTGATCACTGCTGATTTTTGGATAAAAGATAACTAGTTTAATCCCACATAATAATCCCACATACATGTAAGGGTAACAATTTCTTTGACAAAGGACAAAATATGATAAGAGTGTAATTTTGCCCCCCCAATTTTGAAATTATTAAATTGAGCGTAAAGTATGTGATGTATACTTTAAATTAGTTAAACTTTACTATATCAGCATTATTTTGTTTAAAGTGATCCATTATGATGTTAAAATAGTTACCCAAAGTGGCTTTAAAATCGTGATTTGATGAAAAACTGCAAAAAACCTGCAATTTTGATGTGGTTTTCAGCAAATTTAACTATGAGCCACACAGAGTACCACTACAATAATTTATGTAGATAATCATTATTAATATAGAAACAAACCACAAAAATATCTTTGTGGTACTCGGTGTGGCTATATTTACCAAAAACTACTCAAAATTTGCATGATTTTAACACTTTTTCACAAAATTGTCTTTTTCACTGTGACGTAATAAACAAGATTTAGTTAAAACCAGAGGCGGATCCAGAGATACTGAAAAGAGGGGGCCCACTGACTGGCCTAAGAGGGGGCCCGGTTTGGTCACGCTTCAATGATTTCCTATATATTCAACCAATTTTTTCCGCCAAAAGGGGGGGCCCGGGCCCCCCAGCCCCCCCCCCCTGGATCCGCCTATGAAAACTAAGAAAACTAATGTTATTTTACTATACCTTGTTCATCTAAGAACTGATCTAGAATAATTCAACCTTAGTTCAATCATTTTTAAAAAATGGTAAATTAGGGGGCCAAATTTAGCACTTATCATATCTTGTCCTTTGTGATTAGGCATATGTACAAATGTATATTGTGAATTATATTTAATACAGCACACCATTAATATTTGGTATGCCTTTCAGCATTTGCAATCTATATTTATATTGTATCCAGACATTTATTTATTTGACAAACATACACATGCATCTCTGTGAAATAACAGTTCATTTGATAGTCAATTACATGTATAAAGTACACATTTTTATCATAAAATAATATGATAATTTTGCTCCAGGAGTTATGCTATTTTTTAAATATTTACTTTATTAATATATGATTGAAAACGGTTTAAATCAAGATTTTTTTTTAAAGAAATCCAGGAGATTTATTTTTCAAAATTGACTGATTAAAATTCTAAGCTCACAACTTTTTTGATAAAAAGTCTGACCAGAATATCTAACATGATTCAAAGGCCTATATGCATGATATGTCAATTAAATTGTCAATACTCATCCTATATTACATCTAAAAAGAGAAAGATGTCTCATTCTTTTACAGATAAACAACTTAATTCTTATGCTTATGAAATCATTTTGAAAGAAATGGTATAGATGTAGGTTTATGCACAAACGTCTGTGTTTCATACATGTATATGGTGAAGATTCAGCTAAAAACAAAATTTGTTTGCTTATATACATGTACTGGTAGGACTGTCCATGCACTGCTCCAACATGTCAGAAAGGTTCTAGTTGAAGCATGCTTCTGTATGTCATATGCTGGTATATCATAATAACATTTTTAAATCAATTTTTATATATTCTTTAAAAAAATACTTTTAACATGTTACATGCATTAGGTGTGTTGAAATAAAAATCTTTCTCAAATTGTCCATCAAAAGAAATGCTGATCCAGCATTTGTATAAATGGTAGACGAAGAAGATATTTGAAGACCATTCAGCTTTTCGTGATGCCAAATCTAGACATACTCATACTCAAAATTAGCAACTTTGCGTATGAATAATTGCAATGCTTATTTTGGGCTATGTACTTTCATCTCTTAATGGCAACAGTAAAACTATTTTCAGCTTGTTCAGGTAAATATGATATAATTTTTATTACTTTAAAATTATAAGATTACCTATTACATGTAAATATTTATAATTTTATAGTACATGTAAATATGTACTTGATATGATGTGGGTGGATTTGTGCCAAGATGAAGTTCTTTCTGGCTATGTGTAACAGTTCATTGACTGTTTCAATGTTGCAGCATTCATGGTTTTTTTAAGACTGCACAAAATTGGTGATCAGAGTTCAACATGCTGCCCTCAGTATAGCTTGTTTTTAGTCCCCTACCCTGCCAAAACCAATGGTTTGCACTCAGTCTGAATTGAATGTCTCTCGCACCTCTAAATGCTTATACATGTAGATACATGTACATGTACTTACTAGTAATTGATTTTTGATGTACAAAATGTATAAGTCTACCATGTTGTGTTACAGATCACATTTAGGTTTTATTTCAGTCCACCAATTTTTACTGGAGTTTAATATACAGGTATGGCCTATTGAACTTTGAAAATTTACTGAATTTAAGTTTTCCACACTATTGCTTTAAGCTGTGGCGGATCCAGAAATTTACAAATAGGGAGGGGCTCAATTATAAAAAAAAATTCTTCTGGGATCCCTTGTTTCATACAGCTCCTAAACAAATTGTTTTGTGAAACAGGGAAGGGGGGCGGTACGCCGGTCCTAGATCCGCCTTTGCTTTAGGGGCTTATAGATTTTGAATTGATCTTTTGTAGATGAATTAGATCAAGTTTATAATGTGTTTAGCTCTTCTAATTTTTCCTGGAATTATTCATCTTAATTTGGACCTTATAATATTGGAAGGATACTAATTTCTACGGGAGTTATATAATTATGAAATGAAAGGTCAACCTATGAATATGGTTAAAGCATTTAAAATTCCTCTTTAATCCAAATTTGATCAATAATTAACATGATTAACACTAGCAATAGTCCTGTACATGTATACATATATAAAATTTGCAGTACATGGACACTAAGGACACAGATCATCAGCTAATAGCAAAGAAAAAGAAACTAATGAAATGTGGAGTAAAGTGTACAGGACACAGCTCACATAACCAGAGGAAATAAAGAAAAAAAAAACACATAGAAAAAACTGCCAGCAGACTTCAACAAGCATAATTAAGCATTTATTGAAATTGTTTGTTTTCCTTTTAATCTCATTTTTATAAAAAATAGATATTTTTAATAATATTTAATATGTATCGAGTCTGCTTACTAATGGATGTGAGACAGTTTTGAAGTATAAATAGTGAAACTCTTTTTAACAAATGTCCAATGTCTTTTTAATGTTTCAGCTGGAAATAATATTATAACTCTCAGGTTTCAGACAAAAAATAAATAATAACAACCCCCCTTACATCCTAATTATTAAGGGGCTCTATTAAAAACTGTTACAGTATTTATATGATTTTTTTTTTAATTTTTGGCTTGCTTTCTCTCATTATCACTGATTTGTGATACAATTTAAATTGCCTCCCAAATATTAACCCATGTATGGGTGTAAACTTAAAACAATCATGTTTACAAAATCAACTGAGCAAAATGCTAAAAGTTGTTTAAATAGAGATGATATGCACATATAGAATAGATACAGTTATTCAACCGTTATTATTATTAAAGACAATATTCACCATTCAAGATCATTCAACTTTTCACATTTTTTTTTTAATTCATATAAATTAGAAGGGGAGCTGGACTTTGCCATTTTGTGTGTGTCTGTGTGGCAGTCCCTACGACTGTCATGTTAATAAATACCAAGACATGAAATCACTCTTTCAAACAGAAGTATGCCATGTGGCATAGCTTCAGTTACTGTGCTCCTCACTTGGCCTCAGCTGTGCCCAGGCATCTAAAACATTTGACGTCGTGGCGCGCACCTTGCAGTTTGGTTAAAATAGCTGAAAGATGTTCATGCATATAATCAGTTATTTTTTTCCGATTATTTTTAAAAACATGCATAAAATTCTTTTTTATTTCGTATTTACTTCACAACTTCCACGTATTTGGTAGGTTGCATGACGTAATCTGTAAACAATCAATAAATGAAAATGATATCGGGAAAGAAGCGAAAAAAATACGAAAATTTCAGGGAATTGAGTTTAAAATTGGTACACTTTTTTGTTCATGGGTGTTCCACAACGAAACCCTATAGGAAATGTTGCCACGATATACGGCAATGTCCAGACAAAAAATCTCGATGGTTCTTGAATGAACATTTTTTTGTACCAAATTTAAGTTTACAGTTTTTTTTCAGAATCGCGAAAACACGATTTTGAAAAGTCTGAAAAGAATTATAAATAAATCAAAAAAATTTTGTTAAAACTATGTTTCAACTATTGGAAATAATTAAATATCTTCTCTAGATTGGGCGTGCCAATTTTCATACTTTTCCGTAAAACGGTTTAGAAGATACGGAGATGTTCGTTGGCGTTGCCGCTTTCACGGCGACAATTTGTGACGCAGCAAGTGCACGAAATAGTGCCGACGACGCGGAAGGTCACTGATCAGAGACGGATCACATTTTGACCAAAAATGCACTTCCGGTTACCCAACTGCTGTGGTGCAATCAAAATGATCTGACAATGGAATTGCCTCATATATTGTAAAATTTTCGGTATGAGACAAATGGGAGGATAAACATATGCAAACATGTTCTCCCAAGATATCGTCAGAGCATCTACTGCCAGGGCCTCGGGATGAGGAAACCAAGTGCAGAATACCTGGGTCTGTTTGTTTAGATTGGATGCAAACAGGTCCACTAAAGGAAACCCCATCTGTACAAAAATCTGATGTACTACAGATTTGTTCAACATCCATTCCGTATGACGGATTTTTACCCTGCTCAACTGATCCGCTAGTACATTTTTTGACCCTGCAATGTGCACCGCTTTCAAAACTATTTTGTTCTGTAGAGCTAGATGCCATAATTCCCATGTCAGATAGCAGAGTTTTGGAGATTTCGTACCCCCTTGTCTGTTGATGTACTGAACGACACTCGTATTGTCGCTTCGAACCAGTACACATTTCCCCTTCAACTGATCTAGAAAATGAGAGATTGTCAAATAAACTGCTTTCATTTCTAAACAGTTGATGTGCCAAAGTTTCTTAGTCGAATTCCATTCCCCTTGAAAATTCAGTTTCCCAATGTAACCCCCAAAACCGTTTTTGGAAGCATCGGTTGTGACCGTAACTGTTGTCAGAGGAGACACTAAAAATCGGCCTTTCAGCGTGTTGGCTGAATTTGTCCACCATGAAATATGGGATTTTAGATGAGATGTAAATGGAATTTTGACTGACATGTCTTTGCACATTGGATTCCAAAAACTCAACAGATGTAGTTGTATTGGTCTCATGTGTAATCTGGCGTTCGGGATTAATTCTATGCATGATGCCATCATACCCAATATTTGAAGAAAATGAAGAGCAGTTGTCTCTTCTACAAACATTTTCTGAATCAAACTCATTAGTTTTTCTATTCTCTCCACAGTTGGAAAAACTAGACCTTCGTCTAAATGAAAAAGACCCCCCAGATATACTATTCTCTGGGTTGGAATCAGACTGGATTTCTCTTTGTTTATTATAAAACCCAATGAAATCAAAAGATTGAGAGCTTTCTGTCGATCTTGTACCAATAACTCTTTGCTCTGGTTTACTAGTAACCAGTCGTCGAGGTAAACCACCAACCTGATATTTTGTGCCCTTAGAAAAGCTGCTATTACTGTTACAAGTTTTGTGAAAACCCTTGGTGCACAAGTCGGGCCAAAGCACATTGCTTTCCATTGGTAACATTGGTTTTTGATACAAAATCTCATGAACTGACGATGTTCTGGATATATCGGTACATGAAGATATGCATCCGACAGATCCAGAGACACTGCCCAATCGTTTGGTTTCAACATGTTTATTACTTTTGTCATTGTGTCCATTTTGAAATGGATTTTTTTCAGGTAACCGTTTAAAGGTTTCAAATTTGTTACCATTCTCAATTTCCCGTTTTTCTTCGGGACAAGGAATAATGTACTGTAAAAACCTTTTAGACACTGAGGGAAAGGAACCTCTTCTATAACATTTTTTTTCCTTTAAAATATTTATTTCTTCTAGAAAAATTTCTGAATGTTTCGGGGACAATGTTGTCCTCTTTATTCCCGAAAATGGAGGTTTCTCTTGAAATTCGAGTTTGTAACCCTGTTCTATTATTGAAATTATCCATTTGTCTGATGTTATTTGTTTCCAACTATGGAGAAAATGAATCAACCTTCCCCCCACAGGAAATTGTGGATTCATTAAAAGACTTACTTGTGAGTCAACTATCATTCTTCTTGGGGATCCGAAAAGAACCCCATGAAGATTTGGTGCCAGTCTTCTTGCCATTTCTGTAATCATGGCTCTCTGTTGGCTTGTTTGGAACAGCTGGTTTCTCTCTATTCTGCATGACATCAGATTTCCTGTTTTCGAAAAACCAGAAGAGTAATTGTTAGTGTTTGCGTTACTAGTCTTGCTCTTATTGGCTGCACCTTTGTAACCCTGATAAGATGAAGTTTTAGCCACTTTGTTGGCAGATTCATTTCCATCATTCCATTTCCTCTTCTTTTGAGGATTAAACTCAGGCAAAAGTTCAGAAAGCTGCTCTTTCTGCTCTTTCCTTTTTTCTAAGCTAGATTCTAGCGCATTACCAAATACACCTTCACTTGTCAAAGGAAAATACTGGCATTTTGATCTCATATCAACTAAGTTCGATAAACCCGAGTCATGAGCAACCACCTTCCTACGAATGAGGTGAAAAAATGCTCCTGAACGCCCGGCTTGGTCTAAAGATTTAGTGGACATAGCAAAGATGTCTCTAATACTCTCTGACAAACTTTCCGGAGTAATATCTCCATTCTCAACAGACTGGGCCAAATTACCTAAAGCTTGCTGTATGTAAAGCATCGATATTATGTTCATTAGTGCACTTAGTTGGCCTTGAAAACCTAATCTTTCAATTTGTTTAAATGGTTGAGTATGTAATTGTCGAACTGAATCCTAACTCTTTACTGCCTTTGTACCATGAGTTTGTTTTAACATTAATTCAAAAATGTCATCAAGAACCGGTACTTTCAAATATTCCACTGAGTCATCATGAATCGGAAAGCATGATTTGTACTCATCTTTATAAGCTGTAATTCTATCAGGGTAATGACTACGCCATGACAAATCTAAAATGTCTGTTTGAGCCTGATCTAATATCAAACCACCAACTGACTTTTGTTTATTACAGTCATCTTTAAAGACACGACCTAGAACATTTACTTTCTTTGAACCTTCATTATTGTCATTAGGTGCCTTTTCATTATTATCATCTGTTACAACATGTTTTACAAACCTAGCCGACTTAGGTTGAGTAACATTTACATGTATTTGTTCATTTGACTGAGAATGTTCACTGTCACTTTCAGGATCTGAACGTATCTCTGATTCAAAATCTACCCTTTCTTCATTACCTACATGTAATGAAATTTCGGATCGAATGTCAAAATCTCTATTTCTAGATACCCTAGGAGACCCAAGTTCTTGGTCCAGATTTGGTTCCAGAGATAGTATAGGTCTACGCTCCCCTATTTCAGGGACGTTATCCTCACTATTCTGTGGCCTACGAGTCCCTGGTGGACCGTTTCCCACAGAATTACCAGTAGCATTGTCAGATCTGAGCTGAACCCTATTCTGACCTTGCATAACTAAAACTTCCATAATTTTGTCCAACTTACAGTTAAAGTTGTCCTCCATATTATTCATTCTTTCCTCCATCTCGGCCTGCAAAGTAGCAGTCTTTGAAGGTTTTCTAGGTTTTTTAGCCTTACCATTACCGGTATTACGTGAAGAATCTTCCGATATGCCGCTAGTATGAGCATTCGAAAAACCCGCCGCCATTTTGACCGTGCGGGGAGAGTTTGTTGACAGTTCTTTGTCAGAAGAATTATCGATATCAGCACTATCTTCCATTGAAAAGAAGATGACTAAACACTCGTAAGTAAATTTCAAAAGAAATAACTTAAATTTAAGAGCTTGCGATGTATGTGCTACCAATCAGACGCAAAAAATATAACTGATTCTTACCTTGGTTTATCCAGGTGAGTTCAGGTCAGGTGACTGCGCATCACGTGATGCTTTTTAATTTTAAGTCACCGTATTTTGCGATTGTAACTACCAGTGCAAGAAACGTATTCAATAAGTATTCAATATGTAATATTGATGGGTAAGTATGTTTCAAGAAACATATATAAAATTAAATCCCCCACGAATATATCTGCTTCTACAGTATACACCGTAGTATATTAAAAAATTGAATGTTTAATATTTAGGTGTACCTGACTTGGCCAGTACCAAATTGTAACGAGGGATGTCCATCATCATGGATCAAAGATGGCTACTGTGACAAAGCGTGTAATAATACGGAATGTGAATGGGACGGAGGCGATTGTCATGGTAGTTACAGATTATAGATCATTATACGATAATGAGTGGAGTAATAAGTTTACACGAATAAATCTATTTATATATCATTCAACCATGGAAAACAGCCAGCAGCCTACGATGTGATATGTGGTCTGTGCTCGCTGTATTGCATTGTAATGAATTGAAAAAAATAATACATACATATTTCAAACATGCATATATGTAAAGTATTGTTTATAGATTTCCTGAAACTATGTCTTGTTTATGAGAAGACATTTCGTTTGGGTTGGATGGAGGTTTTCATGGTTGACTGACACTCAAGCATCAAGCTTTTCTCGGAAACTATGCATGAGAATGATTTGATATTTGGCAGTATGGTTCCTTAGACATTTTTGTCCCCTGCCGCAATGTGGCAGAGGGATCTAGTATGGGTCTTTGTCTGTCCGTGTGTCCGTCACACTATTGTGAGTGCAACTCCTCTGAGACCCTTGAATGGATTTTGATGAAATTTTGTAGGTCTAAGGATTGTTTGTCATGATATGCAGTTGATCATATCACACTGCCATTTTGATTGAACAAATTTTACAGGAGTTATGTGACTTTACCGACTTTGTTCATTTTAGTTCGAAGGAACACTTTGTGAGCGCAACTCCTCTGAGACTGCTGAATGGATTTTTATGAAATATTATAGGATTGTTTGTCATGATATGTAGTTTATCATATCCCACAGTCATTTTGATTAGACAAATTTTACAGAAGTTATGGGACTTTACTGACTTTGTTCATTTTAGGTCATAGGAACACTTTGTGAGCGCAACTCCTCTGAGACTGCTGAATGGATTTTTATGAAATTTTGTAGGATTGTTTGTCATGATATGTAGTTGATCATATTACACTGCCATTTTGATTCAACAAATTTTATAGGAGTTATGAGACTTTATTGACTTTGTTCATTTTATAGGTCATAGGAACACTTTGTGAGTGCAGATTTTGATGAAATTTTGTAGGATGGTTTGTCATGATATGTAGTTGATCATATCACAATGCAATTTCAGTTATTTAAATTTTAGTACATTTTAAATTTAATGCGGTGGCAGGTGACATTGGCTACGTGTAGCAATCTTGTTAGACCTGTAAGATGTTTTCTTTCTGTTAAGGGCCCTTCATGGGGACATCTCTGTCCTATGAACAGATTCCTACTTTATTTTATTTTTACATTTCATTCAAAGCAAAAACATCTGTTCTACATTCTCTTCTATGCCATATGTATGCTTACAAACACATTTTATGTTGTTGTTTAGGAGGTAATGTCCAGCATGGAGCAGGCCAGTGGAGTGGTGGTGCAGGATGGTACAATGAGCAGTCTGGTATGATTATTTTGGTGTGGGGGTGGGGTGGGGGGATGGGTAGGTTTATTTGAGGGGTGGTGTTGGATTGAATGGAAGGGGTAGATCTAGCTAACAATGTCTAGCATGGGGCCGCCCAGTGGAGTGCTGGAGGAGGATGGTACAGTGAGCAGTTAGGTATATTTTCATGCCCCATCTACAAAACTAGGTCAGATCTGTCATTTGTCAGTCCATTGGACCCCGTCTGTTTGTCCATCTGTACCAAACGTAGTGATATGGGCCATTAGGGTTTTTTAGACATATTATTGTTTTCTGTTTTTACACCCTACAAACAAAATTTATAGGGTACTGTGAATTCATTTATTTTTGTAGGTATCAATTTTCGGGGTCTAATATAAACCATAAATTTGTTGATTTTTAAATTTGTGGTTCTAAAATCTTCAGCATACAGATCAATGTTTAATTCCCTTTTCATTGATACCCCACAAATAATAATGCAACCACGTTGTTTAGGAATCATTAGTCTGTCCACACATATCACAAATTAAAATTTTCCATAACTTCCTGATTAATTTTAGTGAAACTTTACAAGAAAAAAGTACATCATACATATATGGATGAGGAATTCAATTGCTGTAGGATATCATTCAAGGGAGATAATTATAGACCTAAGATTTTTGTAGTATATATTGAGTTAAATTTGATGGCAAATTATCACAGTTTCTCTTAAATGGCTGAAACAAATTTGATAAAATTTAACACAAAGGAAGGTCATTTGTACATTGTATGGATATGTGTATGTAGAAATTTTTATTAATTTCCAATAGAATTCAAGAGATATAATTAGACCTTTTTGCAATAAAGATAAATAAGAAAATAGGATATCCATTAGAGTGTCTGTTAACAATTCCCTTGATATTTTTTGTGTGAAGACCCAAGGTGCAAACTCAAAGGGGACTTTTCCGATTAATACACACATTTTGCTTTTTTATTTCAGATCATTGTAACAAAGGCTGTGCAAACTCATGGCTGGCTGACAGATATTGTGATGCTGTAAGTATAGATCTTTTTGGTAAAATCAGAATATTTGGTCTGTGAAGGTGGTATGAGGCATTTCTGTTTCTTTTTGGATTTCACAGGCAAAATTTAGATATATGCCTGACATACGTTTGTAAAAAGGTGCGTCTGACGTAGGGTATAAATGTACGTTAAACATATGTTTCTTACCGCTGTACTGTAAATGTACATCAAATAATTGTCAAAACATGTCAGACGTACCATGCGTATGTTTTTTAAACGTGCGTCAAACTTACATTTACCATACGTCAGATGTATAGTCTCCTAAAATGTATGAAATTAGTGAGTTATTTATTTAGTGTGTTTTATTATGAAGATTATTATGCCAAGATAAATTTTTAGTGTGTGTCAAATGTACACGGTTAGAAATGGAAATTTAATATGCGTCAGATGCACTTTAAACACATTCCACATTTTCCCTGTGTATCATCTATATAGGGAGTTACTTAAACTAAACTGAGGACAATTGACTTGAAGAAGATCAGTTTAGAGCAAATATTGCTTTTCACCATTTATTGGATGCAAAGACATATAAAAAAGAGTTTTTGATGAAAATTTTTGTTTGATGCTGTTGAAATATTACATTATGACAAAATCTTGATAAATTGACCTGTATTTGTTGCTTTAAGATTTGATAGAGTTTAACAAATGAAAATGATTTAAAGAATTGAAAACTAAAAAGATTTTTCAAATTGTGAAATTTTGAATCAGATGAAGATATTTTATCTTTTCACTTTTTTCTATTATTTTAGACATGTAATGTACTAGAATGTGGTTTTGATGTGGGTGATTGTGGGACATCTAAGTATGATCAGCTGAAGGGCTTTACCCTACAGAAGGGGACCCAACATTATGTAGTGCCTCCTGGTAAGTCTAACACATACATATTTGTTTCTTTTAAGGAGTTAATCCCCTTAGAAGGTCAAAATTGACCATTTTTGCAGTCTTTATTCATTGTGCTAAAATTATTAACTCCTCTAACACCATAAGTTTAATTGCAACCAAACATAGTATAGTTGTACCTTGGCATGAGTGCTACAAACTAATTGTTTGTTTGGATTTTTGATTTGTAAAAAAACATGGCCGCCATGGCTAAAAATAGAACATAGGGGTAAATTGTATTTTTTTGCAAATACCTCAAAAATGGTGACAGATGTCTAAACTCTGATTGGAAGTTAAAGTGTTCAACACCTCTTAAAATTTTGAAGAAGTGATAACCACCCATGTACAGTCAAACCTATTTATTAGGCAATCACCTGTCTTGTACAGCCACATATTTTATGTCCCTCTCTTTAATAAAACAACAAAAATGAACCTGGATTAAGTAGTCACCTGTCTTAAGCGGCCACTTTTTTCTCGTCCTAAGGCTGACTTCTTAAAACAGGTTTGACTGTAGTTGTTTTCCTCAATATCTCGAAATTAATTAAAGATATTTGAGAAATTTAAATTGCATGTTGTTAAGCACATAAAGATCAACAAAATCTGTAATAGGGTCAAAGTTGTAGGAACCTTACTGTTAGGAGTTATTCCCCTTAGAGCGTAAAAACTTGCCATTTTCACAACATTTCCCCATTGTATTGCAAACCCTTAAAGCTAGAGAAAAACTTTAAGTTACAATACTGTTTAGTTTGTTATTGAAGCCCTACAAAAATTCAATATGATGGGAGTTTTTTATTGACCATTTACAGAAGTTGGGGTCCTTTAAATGTCTAAATAACCTTTTTATGCCTTTTAGGTGGCAAACTGTTAGAGCCCCATGTTGAGATAATAAGCCTTTGCAATTTTACAAGAATAGGCTTTCTCTGGCTTTTTCATTGGTTTAGCATAAGACTTTTTTTAGTGTAAAAGCCCATGAAACATAGGAAGAAATTATAAAACTTTGTACATATGCTCTTAATAACCCAATAAGCCTTATTACAAAAAGAAAATAAGGGCTGGGTAAAAGAAATATCCCTTTTTTGATGGTAAACCCAGAAGATTCCGAAAATCGAACAGAAATTTAAATAAATAAATTTTAAATAAATAACCTGCAGCCATCCTTATGCATAGAATTTGAAATTCAAAAGCTCCTTTGGTTTTTCTTTGCTATCTGCACTTACAATTTGTTATTTAAGTATGCTCAAATCTTTGAAAATGTGTCATGCTTATGACCTTAAAATTTGCTATCTATGAATAAAATTTTTCATGTTAAGTGAAATTTTATTGAAGGTAAAAGAAAAACACTGATTATTTGTTTTACTTTGGTTTCATTATTATTCGTGGGGTATCAATTTTCGTGGTTTTTGTGGATGGTCTTGATTCACAAAATTTAGTACCCCAAGAAAAGCAAATTTAAGGTTAGTGAGGACACCTATCATGTGACCAAAACAGCCAAAAAACAAGTGCAAGTGTCTAATATACCTTGAAACTTGTGTTAAATAGTTTCATTTAAAAAAAGCTTAATCAGAATGAATTAATTTCAATACAAATAAAACAACCATTCCTTCATAAATCAAATTTTCAAATAAAACAAGGGAGATAAATATTTTGAAAAATGACAAAAAAATTACAAAGATTAGTATTGTAGACAGAAAAGTAAGCTGGTGACCCCCAGTTTTTATTGTTTTGTTTCAAAATATATTGTATTTCAATGATTTTTATCAAATAAAAATAAAATTTAAATTCCTGGATTTTTTCTGCAACAAGATTTTGTGCTTATTAATATGGCCTTTCCCATATAATCTATAGTAATTTGGGAAAACTTTGAGCCTAAATTTTGAGAAAACAAGCCTGGAAAGGGGGTCCAATATTTTTACACAAGATAAAGTATATACCTTATACTAATATATTAAAATTTGACATTTTAAATTCGGCATTATTTTTTGGGTCAGGTGTGCTCACTAACCTTAACATTGATCTGTATGCTGCAGACTTCAGCACCACAAACTAAAGAATCAACGAAATGATCCTTTTTCATCAAACCATGAAAATTGATACACACAAAAATAAATGAATCCACAGTAGTTTAAGTCCAGCCCCAATACACAAAATTCTTTTGAAAAGACAAAACCAAATATTAGGCTCAATATGTCAGGCATTACAAGAATCCCTTACTCTCTATATATAGATTTCATAAAATTACCAGTTATGTCTCCTCACACTTTGATGGGGAGATATATTGTTTTTATCTGTTTACCTGTACGACACAAAATTATTTCCATCAACTCCTTGGAAACAATTTATCAGAAAATCCTGATACTATATGGTTTATGCATATATTTTTTTATTACCAGGACTTTTTATCCTGAACAAAAAATGGGAGAGTTATGGCCTTTGGAACTTTGAATTTTTAGGAATCTGCAACAGACTAAACTTATATTTACTCTATTTATAACAAGTAGAATAAGATTAAAAAGAGAGAAAAGTGTCATCCTGATGGTCTATTATTTATTTCTTGGTAACTATGACCATGAAAAAATCATTTACTTAACCAATAAAAAAAAAACAACCTGTACATGCAGATATTAAATCTAATATATGATATTTTTCCCCAACCCAAAATGTCTTACTTGTATGAGACATATGTAGAACAATATTGAAAGTTTGGCTTTATCACTAAAATTCATTATAAGCCACTTCATACAGTTTAGTTGTGTCACTACTGCTCTTTAATGACATATTACTTCCAATATAGAGTTTTGTTTTTGATAGAAACGCAAGCGAATAAGGGTAGAGAACTCCAGATGATTTTGTATTGTAAGTTGTTATGAGATTCCCATCTTTGTCAAGTAGATATAACTTATGTGATTTTGGGTCAGAGATTAGAATATCATCAAATGGGGTCCTTGTCATTCCAGTTAGAAACATTTTAGGTCCAGATTTTGTGCCGGTGTGGAATTTGTTTACTGTTTGTCCATCTTTGTTTAAAACCACAACTTGGCACTCTTCGTTTGCATAGAATCTATCAATGACAAATATATTCCCATTGTTTGTACTTGTTACAAGCCAAGGATAGGAAAATAATGGCTTGTTCTTTGAATCATTTTTGAAGACAGCTTTCTGGTTCCCATCCATTGTCATAACATACAGGGAACCAGGCTCTTTTAGACTGTATTTCTCCCTGTCTGGTTGGCCTGCTCCTATTATAATGAGTTGGTCCTTGGTAATGTGGACAGCAGACGGCACATTTGGGGCTATGTCAATAGAGGTCGCTAGTGGTTCTTTGCCGTCTGCAAATAAAGATAGGGTGTTGGACTTTGGATAAGAAAAGTAAAATTCATTGGATGAGTTTGATGTCATGCAAGTAACTTGGTATTTATCTAGTGTTGAAATTACTTTTAAATCGTTTTCATGAAATCCAACTTTTTGCACAGATATAACTTTTTCAGGAGTTTGGACACCGATCCATAGTTCTTTTTCAGAACATTGTGATATATTCAAAACAGCATTACCTGTTATTAAAAAATCTTTCATCACTTTTAACTTAATCATTTTCTCAAGAATCACTGGTAATTTAAGTTCCCCAAAACATGGATTGTTAAAATGACCTTTAATAAACTGTGGTCGGCATATGCCTATTTGATTGCCTGAATTCTTTTCCTTTTCTTCCTTTTTGTCTCCTTCAGCAAAGAATTTAGCCATATCTTTTGTTGTACTTAGCGTCTCAAACTCTTTGGCTCTTTGGTCGAACTTTTTACGGATGGCAGCCAAGGACTTTTTAGTCTCCTTTAAATTTTCCTGAGATTCTTTCAGTTTGTTACTCAGGTCTAAAAGAAGCTTTTCTGTATACTTATTAATTGTCTGTATTAAAGCAGTCTTTTGATTCAGAATACTCTCTTTCACTTTTTCAAAGTCACTTGTTTGTGAAGCCAAGGTGTTGTCGATTTTCTGCTGTCTTTCTTGAAACTGTTTGAAGTCCTCATTAAATTCATTTCTCTTTCGTGAAAGGTCTTTTTTGAGAATTTCATACCCTTCGTTGATTTGAATCAGCTCGTGAGTTTTGTGGAGTTTCATCGTAGCGCACGTTGCACACAATGCTTTCATGCATTCTTTACAAAACCATGTGCATTTTTGCCCTTTGTGGTCCTTGCACACAATATTTTGAAAATTCAGTTTCTCCTTTTCCTTTTCTTTGTTCTTTTCCTCAGTTTGTGGCCTTTTTGACATTTTGTTTTCCGATGTTTATCTAAGAATAATTAAAAACTAATGAACAAAATATTTTTTAATTAAGTCGGCACACATTTATAATTTAGTCATAGAAATTCGCACAAGTCTGTCACAGACAGCCCATGACTTGTAAAAATTTGTTCGACCTGTAAATTCTAGCATCTTTTGTTACACATTTTATATAAAAATAATTAGTATCATGGATTGGGTCCTATAAATCCCAAATCCTTAATTCCATGATTGAATTCTGAATTCCAATTTCAGTGAATAACATCCATATCAAAGCTTGAAATCACTTCAAATGTCAATGTTTGTCCATCAATGTGGAATCCTTGAAAACAAAAAGGAAAAAAGTTTTTAATGTCTTATTGTTGAAATAACATCCAAATAGAAGTATTAAATCACTTCAAATGTCAAGATATTTGTGTGTTTGTTTTTCCATTGTGGTTTCCACTAAGAACATGCAGTGTCATCTTCATAATTTATACTAAATCAACAAGTCAGTTTACATGATTTATATTCCAAAGCCAGATTTTAACTTTAATGTTCAAACATTAAGAAAATAAATCACTTTCACTTCAAACATTCATCCAACATGTTCAATTCCATTTATTTTATCTGAATGTATAGAGATAGAGAGAATTTTCAAATCTACTCCGTCAAAATTAGAAACCTCATAAATCGTAATGGAAATGGATTTTAACAATTTAAAAATTCATATTAAATCTTATGATAAGAACAGCTCAGGTGAAACTTTTATCTATGTTTGTATATGCAATACAAAATGGGTTCATTGAATTGACGTTAAAAACTTATGACCCCTCAATAGAAGGGTCGCGTCATACACATGTAATTTTTCGTTATAGTTGAAAAAGTTATGCTAAATTAAGCTTGTGATCATGAAAATAGAAAGTTGATTTTTCATTTTCATCCAACTGTGAAGATCTCATACAATTAAATCAGGCAGTTCAAAGTAAAATAAAACTTTATGCAAGTTATTAAATAATTTTGTTTAGTTTTAGATATTATACATTTTGTATTTGTACTTAAAGAGAACATCAACTTTAATGTCTTTTGAATATAAGGAATGACTTCTTTTGTGTGGGAAATTGCTATAATTACATCTAATGTGGAAGACTTTAAATTAAATTTAATAAGAGAAGTGAATACATAAATTTTATTTTGTAAAGTTATTTGGTAACTTTTAAATTTTTATTTTAATGAAAAAATAACTTTTGATGTCATGAGTGTTTTGAATTCAAAATGTGATTTTTTTTTCAAAGGAAAATATGCCAGGGTATTTACTTGTTTGTTTTCTGTTCTTAGATATCCTGATATTCATACAAATTTATTATTGATTTTTGCAAATTTTAAAATCAATGTTTGCATAAGATTTTGATTAAAAAGATTTTATGTTCATCATAGAAAATACAGTCATTCTGATCAATATTTTGGACAATTCATTCTTTGGTTGTGAAAGAATAAGTTTTTAAAATGTTTTTAAACTTCAAAGTTTTCATCTTGATTTAAAACGGACCGTGTTTGATTATAAAGTTGAAGAAATATGGGTCCTTCTTATTAAAAATACTAGTATTTAAAAGAGTTTTATTTTGTATAGTACTTGTAGATAAATTCATATGAACTTTTCCTTAAGTACTGTAATGTTTTATGACCAAACAATTATGTTGAAGGCGTCTTCAATGAAATGAATAAAAACTAGAAAAACTGTGAGCCATCACAGCTCACTAATAAATACCCCTTCCCCCCAAAAAAGTAGGAGGTATACATCAACACTTTGTCACAAAGATGGTGTGAAAGTTTCATGTAAATCCATCAAGGGGTTTAGAAGGAGTTGCAGATAAGAGATAGGTACCCTAAGGTGTACAAGAAGGAAGGATGTACTGCAGGACAAACAGACTAACACCCCTATCACTTTATACCCCCACTTTTCAAACCAGGGGTTTAACAAACACATTTTTCAACAATTGTCTGGAACTGATGTAATTATATTTTTTGTCTGATTTCTTGAAATGATAATTATAATCAGGGTTAGGCCAATAAAAAAAATTATTGTTGGTTTCCCATAACCTTATTGGGTCTGTTTTTTGGTGCCTGGTCAAAATTTTTTAGGGTTAATATAAAATTGTAAATGTTCCATAGTATTGGTATGCAGCATCACCATGGTTTCCATATTATGGGATTCAGTTTCATGTCTGTCTCTCATCTACTTCCTGTAAAAACAAAACCCAGCTATTTCAGATTTTCACAAAAATTTGTTTCTTTACTTTTTCAGGAGAAGCTGTGACCTACTTTAACCTTACTGACCTCATGACAGAAAATGGAAGCATAGAATCAGCAGAATATGAGAAATCATCTGTCATGAGGTCGATAGCAGTCGCTAACAAGTACAAGGTCATCACCATGGTATTCAATAAAGGTCACAACATGACAAAACTACAGTTCCATCTGAAAGGTCACTTAGGAAACACAACACAAAAATTTGAGGTATGTGTATACAGATTTGATCCTAATAATTTGAAATTGCCTAGATAGTTAAACAACAATCAATCAATCTACTTTGGTTTCATTATTTTTCAATTTTGTTGTTTTCATGGGTGTCTGTAAAGCAACAAAAATAAGGACCCAAACAAATGTTTGTTTATATTAAACAACATGAGCAAACCACTCAATAAAAACACAATGAAATGTCTTTTTTTGCGAAACCACAAAATATTGATACCCGCAAAAATAAATGAATCCACAAATATGGTGGTATTCAGTTATGGAAATTAGCACAGGACCGACAGCCCACGACCTGTAAAAATCTGTTTGGTCCTGTCAATTTTTGCAAATTTTGTAACACAATCTAAGTAAAATATTTCAAAATCAAGGATTCGGTCCTGTAAATCCAAAATCCAAAATTCCATGACTGTGGTATTAAATGGTTCTATGGCTACTGAATCCTGGTTATTTTACTCTGTAGAAGAGGGAATAAAAAGAACAAGAAAACTCTTTTTTAGTGTTAAAAATACAGAATTATATTGTCTATAGCAGAAATTAGTGACCCTACCTGAAATATAACTATTTTATTCGTTCAATAGTGCAAATAAAATGTAAGTATAGAACTGTCCAGAGGGGTTGAGAATCTAGAATATGGAAGGACCTGTTTTACAGGGTTAGATAGATAATGGAAAGCACAAAAAAATGTTAGAATTTTAGCTTCAAGTTTGTAATTCTTTTTTTTAGCACAACTTTAGTGTGACAGTGGATACAAGAATCCTCAACAAAACTGTGGAGGAAACCAAAACATTAGAGAGTTCCAACAAGACAGCCAATCGGAGTGAAGAGATTGATGTTCACTTACCAGTGGTTTATGAAGTGCCTGAAAATTTAATGTAAGGGAGATTACTGTGTACTATTTTGCCAAATTGTATTTCAGACATTATTTGTATGTCCATCATCAGTATAAGAGTATTTTGATATTAAGTATAATGAATAAGTTCTAGTATTTTAAGGTTTTTAATTTGATATTAAGTTCTACAAAATTTCTATTGGGTCAAAGTTGTCAGATGAGGTACCACTAATTGTAGAGACCCTAATATCTTAAGGACCTAGTGAGTGATTCCGGCTCCTTGGAGCCTCTTGTTATGTGGCCTGCACAATTATAATTTTATATATAAAGGACTTAACCCTCTTGCTGCCAAAAGGACATATGTGTCCACTACCGGCTCGCTGCCAAAGGGACATATGTGTCCACTACCGGTTCGCTGCCACACGGACATATGTGTCCATCAGACCAAAATATTACATGCAACTAAATCATTCCTGATAATTAAACACACTCGTTCAAAACATATAAGAGCGACATTTTATGACAGAAAAATATCTAACAAACAATATGGAATCGAATATAAAAGTTGTTTTCAATTTATTGTTACCGTAGCAACGTCATAAATAAAAAAAGACGTCATATTTCATCAAAGATCCTGGCGTATCGCTATTGTAACGTCACAACATTGTGGCGTTGGCGACGTCATTCAAAATTTTAATATAGCAGCAAGAGGGTTAAACACAAATTTCCGTCACACTTTTTCAAGTAACTACATGCAGCAGGGTCTTGATACTTTGCATGCAGCTTTATCCTATAGAACAATATGGTGTAATGCGATTTTATGCCCATTACTCTTCTTCTACCTGTATACCAAACGAACATAGATAGGCAGGCGACATATGCCTTCCGGAGAAGGCTCCATCTACTGTCTGTAAAGGGTAGTCTGGAGAACAGAAAATCTTAATTTTTTTCTTCATGATGTTGCTAGAACCTTTGAAATGTTTGCGATTTTTATCTTTGCAAGAAAACGTTACTAAATTCACAGTAAAGAGTAAAGAAATGGCTTACCTCTAAGATAAATGAATCAAAATCACTTTGCCCCCTAGTTTTTCCATTGTAAATGGCAGCCATATTTGGGGATGCCAAATTGTCAATAATCACTTTTTGTACAATTCTAGAATATCATTCAGATCACAGATATATTTTGTGATCAATTTGTTTTTGTTTACATCTGGGAGTGCACTTTGACGTCATATGACGTCACAATAGAAATTTGACAATTTTCCCGCCATTTTTTTATTATGGGAAATCCCCATAGGCTAGCAAATATCTAAATTTTTATGAAATGTATTGAACTTTCTGTTAAGATGGTATATTTTTTAACTACGTCTTTTTGATACTAATAAGATTATCTAGAGAAATTAAAGCTAACTTATTTCAGAAAAAAATATTTTTAATTTTTCCATTCTCCAGACTACCCTTTACAGACAATAGTTATAGAATGCAGTAGAATTTTGAAGAAAGACACAAAGTGAAAAAAGAATGAATTTGGAAGAGTTTGAAGAGTTTACAATTATATTTTGATGTTTTCTTTTCAGACATGTCAGTCCAAAGTCAATTACTCATCAACAGTTGTCAACAAATATTAACTTGACCCAGGAAAATCTACCAGAATTTATAAAGATGCAATATGAGGCTTTACTGAAACAGAAAAATGAAGGTATTTTTAAGTCCTCACTACCAAAGTAAAGGGACACATATAGTGTTTGAGTCTATTTCTTCATCTGTTTATCCATCCGTTCGAAAAGAGAACGCCCTTAGATTGAAGTATAACCTTGTCATGAAGGAAATATAATTGAAACTTTATACACATACATGTATGCATTACAACTATGAACGAAGAAAAAAATCATAGAATTTATTACTCCCAAAATAAACTTCTCCCAACATAAGATTCATGGTCCAGTGATTGTGCTAAAAAGGATGTGTTGATAGACTGACCTTCATAACCTTTTTGACATGTATTTGTTTAAGTTAATGTCAGATATTGTCATTACTAAAGGTGATCTGTTTTCTAGCTATATGTATATTTTGATTGCTAATTATGTCCCCTGCACTTTTGTGGGGGGAGACATATTGTTTTGTACTGTCCATCCATCCATCTTTCTGTCCCTCTGTCTGTCCATCATAAAGTTTGTCAGCATAACTCCATCTGTTTGTCCTCCTGTCTGTCCATCATAAAGTTTGTCAGCATAACTCCATCTGTTTGTCCTCCTGTCTGTCCATCATAAAGTTTGTCAGCATAACTCCATCTGTTTGTCCTCCTGTCTGTCCATCATAAAGTTTGTCAGCATAACTCCATCTGTTTGTCCTCCTGTCTGTCCATCATAAAGTTTGTCAGCATAACTCCATCTGTTTGTCCTCCTGTCTGTCCATCATAAAGTTTGTCAGCATAACTCCTCTGAAACTACTATATCGAATTCAATTAAACTTGGTATATAGGTATATAGGAAGGACACCATATGTTGTTGTGCATAATTTGATCCTCAAATTTTTGTGGGAGTTGTGGCTCTTTGAACCTAGAAATTTTATGAAGATTCTTTTCCATATTGTCAGTGCAACTCCGCTGAAACTTTTTAACAGAATTCAAGGAAACTTGGTATTTTGAAAGGTCACCATATGCATTTGGGCATATTTCTAGGAAATTTGAATCCTCAAATTTTTGTAAGGATTATGGACCTTTGAACTTGGAACTTCGGAGGAAACTCTTTAAACTATATTGAAACTTGGTATGTTGAAAGGTCACAATATGCAGTTGGGCATATTTCTAGGAAATTTGAATCCTCAAATTTTTGGAGGGATTATGTACCTTTGAACTTGGAACTTCGGAGGAAACTCTTTAAACTATATTGAAGGTACAAATGCAAACTGTTTTATTTCAGGGGAACTGACAGAGAAAGGCTTCAGAATAGAACAGATGTCTTTATGGCTAAAACTAAAGGAATATGAGAGAAATCCATCCCTGAATGACACAGCACATCCTGGTCAGAGGAAATTGTTGGAGTTATCTACCTTTGACAAGACTAGAAGTAATGAGTGGCCATTCAAGGGAGAAAACCTATTAGATGAAGAGTTTGAGTTTATTATAAAATCTGGTGGCAGATTTGCAAGCCAAGGGAAGTTTCCATGGGAACAGCAGAATATTTTTAAGGACATTGAAAAGGTAACTTTTGTAATAATATAAAATGCCATGCTCTTAACTAGCATGACTAACACAGCTAAATAAAATATTTCATTTCCAACAGTTTTAATAAAGACTATTAAGATGAAGTGTGAACGTGAAAGGCAATGTTTTTAAAATACATCAGGCCCTGTATGATTGATAGTTCTATTCATTTTGCATGCTCACTTAAAGAATGATCTTTATAATTGAATGACTGTTAAAATTATATTTATCATTTAATCCATTTTTATTTTATTAACTAATTCCAGATGAAGAAAGTGAAGAATGACTACACATCAGGAGTTGTCTCCCCTAGGAGAAGATTGCTAGACACCTTTGGGGATTCTCTACGTCACGTTAACAAGATCTACAATCGAGAGTTTGGATTTACTGCACGAAAAGTACCAGGGCACATGCCTCATTTTGTTGATAGAATCATCCTAGAGGAGCTACATGAAAGGTTTGGAATCTAAATGAGAAGATTTTAAAAGGCCCCATAGATGTGGCAGTCCTATTCAAGTAGCTTTACTTTGATAGAATTTTAACTGAAATTCAAGGCAAAATGATATACTTTTAATTGCATGTGAAATTATAGCAATGGAAAATGAACTTTTTATTAGCTCACCTGGCCAAAGGCCATGTGAGCTATTGCCATCACTTGGCGTCCGTCGTCGTCGTCCGTCGTCGTCGTCGTCCGTCGTCGTCGTCGTCGTTAACTTTTCTTCAAACTTCTTCTCCTCTGAAACGGCTGCACAGATTCAAACCAAATTTGGTCTGGTGGTACTTTAGGGTATCCCCCACAGAACTGATGTGGGGATTTTTGATTCGTCGAAAAACATGGCCGCCGTTGCTAAAAATAGACCAGGGGGGTCAGACTACTGTTTTTGGCTTGTAAATCAAAAAGTATAAGAGATAGATGAAATCTGATGCCACGCTACTGCTTCAGCATCAAAAGCTCTACAAAAGTCTCCATTGAGTCGAAGTTGTCAGATGACCCCTTATGGGAGTTACGGCCCCTTAAAGGTGAAAAATAGCATTTTTTCAAGTTTTTGGCCTATGGAATGAAAACTATTGCAGATAGAGAGAAGCTGTTGCTTGCTTAAATGTTCAGCTCATTTAGCTCTACAAAAGTCTCCATAAGGTCAAAGTTGTCAGATGACCCCTTATAGGGGTTATGGCCCCTTAAAGGCAAAAAATAGAGTTTTTGGCCTATAGAATAAAACTATTGCAGATAGAGAAAAGCTGTTGCTTGCTTAAATGTTCAGCTCATTTAGCTCTACAAAAGTTTCCATAGGGTCGAAGTTGTCAGATGACCCCTTAAAGGGGTTACGGCCCCTTTAAGGCAAAAAATAGTGTTTTTGGCCTATAGAATGAAAACTATTGCAGATAGAGAAAAGCTGTTCCTTGCTTAAATGTTCAGCTCATTTAGCTCTACAAAAGTCTCCATAGGGTCAAAGTTGTCAGATGACCCCTTATAGGGGTTATGGCCCCTTAAAGGCAAAAAATAGCGTTTTTGGCCTATAGAATGAAAACTATTGCAGATAGAGAAAAGCTGTTGCTTGCTTAAATGTTCAGCTCATTTAGCTCTACAAAAGTTTCCAAAGGGTCGAAGTTGTCAGATGACCCCTTATAGGGGTTACGGCCCCTTAAAGGCAAAAAATAGTGTTTTTGTCCTATAGAATGAAAACTATTGCAGATAGAGAAAAGCTGTTGCTTGCTTAAATGTTCAGCTCATTTAGCTCTACAAAAGTCTCCATAGTGTCAAAGTTGTCAGATGACCCCTTATAGGGGTTGTGGCCCCTTAAAGGCAAAAAATAGAGTTTTTGGCCTATAGAATGAAAACTATTGCAGATAGAGAAAAGCTGTTGCTTGCTTAAATGTTCAGCTCATTTAGCTCTACAAAAGTCTCCTATGGTCGAAGTTGTCAGATGACCCCCTATAGGGGTTACAGCCCCTTAAAGGCAAAAAATAGTGTTTTTGGCCTATGGAATGAAAACTATTGCAGATAGAGAAAAGTTGTTGCTTGCTTAAATGTTCATCTCATTTAGCTCTACAAAAGTTTCCATAGGGTCAAAGTTGCCAGATGACCCCTTATAGTGGTTACGGCCCCTTAAAGGCAAAAAATAGTGTGTTTGGCCTAAAGAAAGAAAACTTTTGCAGATAGAGAAAAGATGTTGCTTGCTTAAATGTTCAGCTTAATTAGCTCTACAAAATTCTTTTTAGGGTAGAAGTTGTCAGATGACCCCTTTAAGGGGTTATGGCCCTTTAAAGGTGAAAAATAGTGTTTTTTGCTTTGGAATAAAAACTATTGCAGATAGAGAAAAGCTTTTTATTGCTTAAACATTCAGCTAATTTAGCTATACAAAAGTCTTCAAAGGGTTGACATTAAGACCAGGTGAGCGATTCAGGCTCCTGGGAGCCTCTTGTTTGTTATCACAAGATCATGAGAATTTGCCTCTTCAAATATATTCGTGAATCATCAGTATATAAAGCTTCATATAGCAAAAGAGGTTAAACATATACTACATGTTATTAATTTAAGACACAATCTTTTTACTGAAACACAAGATGTCAGTTATATGCATGACCTTGACTTATTGTCATCCATGCCTTTAGATTTTAGATTTTTCAGGTTTCCTGAAGAATGGGATGTGACCTCAGCACTTGAAGTTCGTGACTCTGATGATCTGCAGCTTGCCATCTTTTTCTGTTATGCTGTGCTTTTTAAAGTACTTTAATCATATGATGGACAAATACTTTACAGTGCTCTTAGTTCTTTGTTTTTTTTTCAGGTTTCCAGAAGAATGGGATGTGACCTCAGCACATAAGGTGCGTAGCTCTGACGACATGCAGTTTGCCTTCTCTTACTTTTATTACATGATGGGCATTCAGAGGAATGTCTCTGCGGAAGAGGTCTTTGACGAGATGGACACAGACCATTCAAGGTATTGTAACACTTAATTTGAATTATGCTTCATCAGTGCTGTTGGTACTTTGATTTTTTTAAATGATGAGGTTCAGATGAATGTCACTGCCGAAGAAATTTTTGATGAGAGTGACACAGACCATTCAAGGTATTTTAACACTTAATTTGACCTATGCTTCATCAGTGCTGTTGGTACTCTGATTTTTGTAAATGACGGGGTTCAGAGGAATGTCTCTGTGGAAGAGGTCTTTGATGAGATGGACACATACCATTCAAGGTATTAATTAAATCTCTTAATATGACACCTGAACTTGACTTATGTTTTATTATTGCTGTTTGTTCTTTTAATTTTCATATTGGAGAGACGTCTCTTCAGTGGAAATCTTTATTGTAATGTTTGACCTCTGGAGGACTTGTTATTGGTGCAGATTGTCAATAAGTTTTTGAAAGAGTCAGAGTCAGAGTCCCGAAATAAAAGGGGCGTACAAGGGCAAATTTTTCAAAAAAACTTGCACAAAAGTAATATAAAGGCCAAGGGAAACTTAGGACCAAATTTAGGCCAAGTATATAATATGAACATAGAAATGTCACGCCTTGAATGGTATTAAAGACAAATCCCACTATTGTTTTTACGCATCGAAAAGCGCAACGTCATTGTGACGTTCGTTCATTGTCTCTTGTCTCCGATAGAATTTCACCGCCGTCTTTCCGAAAACATGGACGTTACGAACGATATTGCGTCTATGTATAATTACCGCATGTTCCTGTCGAAAAAATGCCTTTAACAGGCTTTCAATACAATAAATATATTAAACCTGCTTATTGTTAAAATCGTGAAAGCATAACTTTTTAAAATATTATCTGTTCAGTATTCCTTTTCTAAAAGAAAATACAAAACAAAAACTCCGTAAAGTCATGAAAAAAGCGCAAGTCCGGCGTACCATTACTAAGGCTTTCCAAAGTAACGAAACGGTCTTGTGGTCTTGTTACAAGTCTGAAATTCGCAAACCTTTGCATAAAGCAACTATGTCACATACGATTTATGATGTCAATCTCAAAATAGCGTTTACATTATAACAAAAAGTAATTTTCAAGAAAAACGTTATGCGTAGTTTTGGGGCAGATTTCTCATAGTCATGAGTTAGTAAATTTCAGGAGGTTATTTGAAAGTTATATAAACTATTTCTTCCGCCATTGCTTGCATCAAGTTAAAGATCATTACTGTGGTTTCACAAACATTTTGCATAAAAAACAATTACGTAGTATCATTTTGAAAAAGTCCAACAATTTGTCGAACCGTATTTTTTGCGGTTTTAAACGAAAACATAAAAATTCAAAAGTTATTTCAGAAAGAACAATAATTCAATTTGTAAAACCGAAGTTATTTTCAGATAGTTCCGAAATTTCGGATAAAAACTTATAAAAATGAACTGCTTACCGTTTCGAAAAGATGGGAATCTAAGCAAAAGCAAAAGTCCCACGATTTGTCCAATCTGCATTTTTTAACGTTGCGTACGCTATAACGTTAAAAGCATGATTTATATATAGGTGACTTATAAAGCGTACACCAAGAAAAAAAGTTATGAAAAATATTCAAACAACATCAGTGAAAAAGAAGAAATCGAAAACATGAGTTCTCAAGGAGCGTATTGTAGTAAAAGGGTTCAACGCCAACTAACACAACATAAAAGCAAATACCGACAAAAAGTAAAATCAAGGGCAAAGGTTATGATATAGACCAATTAAGTTAATGCTGTGGACCTTGTTACAAATAGAATGTTAAAATACAGAGCTTTGAAACAAATTGATAACGCATAAACGGCAATGCAAGAAAACCGTTATTTTTTAATATTATAGACAGCTAATTTCAAAAAAGAAAAGAAAACGTCGAAATCTGTCGTTACTGTAAAAGACGCAATAACGTGCGTAACGTCTGGATGATGATGACACTTGACTAATTGGTTCGAAGTTGATTTGATAATTTAATTTAGTAATTTAATCTCCTATATGTGCAAACAAAGTACAAACTTGTTCATCACTTTCTTTCACAAGAACACGATTGGGTCTGTATAACATTTACATGCAGGACAATGGGAAAGGCTTATTTATTCTGACACCGGTAATTCAGGGTTTAACCAATACAACTTCATGAATTCTCGCCTGCGACGAATGGCGAGACATAGGTATTATACTTTCCGGCAGCGGCGACGGCGGCGGCGTGAACTTCTTTGTAAGACTTTTGTGGACAATGAATGGCTTGAATAATATAATAGCTAGGCATCTGATATTGGGTATACAGACAGTTAAGGTTATGGTCTATGCATCTGTTACCATGCCGTGTGACGATGGCCCATTTTTACGCTCCGGTGAGGATGTGAACTTTGGCCTTTTTTTTAAGTCCGAAAACTACTTTGTAAGACTTTTGTGGATAATAAATTGTTTGAAAAGTTTAAAAGCTAGGCATCTGATATTTAGGATATCAATGAATTAAGCTAGGGTTTGCGTCCGTCATCATGTCATCTGACCTTGACCCCATCTCTCTCATCTTTACACAAAATATTTTTTTGTTTGTGTGTGTTCAGTCTTTTATGTTAAGTCACTATAGAATCACTTTTGTTGGTCCACAGGAAAATGTCATTCAGTCACCTGTCAAATGACCTTCACTTTTATTAACCTCTGATCTCAAGAACTCAAGGCTTAGATAAACTTTTAATGCATATTGTGATTGTGACAACAGGTTAGATTTAATGAATGGATGAAAAACTAGGTATTCCGACGGTGCCGACAGGCGAAACATACTTCAGTTTTACGTTTTTTGTCCATTATTTCACTGGCAAAGTTAGATATGGTTTTAACTGTTACGGGTGTCCCCTACTATTTCTCCTCAATATTCATGAGTCGTGTAATGTGTAATGTAATGTTTTTTACTAGCTTGGTACTTTTTATGCAGACAAGTATCCGTTTTTATGGCTCTCCCATGTATGTGGGTAGAATATAAAGTTTTACCCTTGTCCGTCTGTACTCCCGTAACAATTTGGTTAAGTTTTTGGTCAAGGTACTACACGTTCGGTTTCAATATTATTTTGAAGAACTGGTGGGGGGGGCATCTGTGACTAAGAGACACATTTAGTTAAATACACAGGTCTACATGTACAATGTATAATTTGAAGAACACATAAATGCTATGAAACTGTCCGTACTTTACAAAACTACATAAACGTTGGTCACAGTCTAGTTCGGTATATGTTAGATTTTTTTTCTATGCTCTTTATAGAAATGCCGGGCGTCCGTCCGTCCGTTTGCGCGTTCGTGCGTGTGCCCGACATACTTACTTTCGTAACCGATTTCTCAGCTACTACTATTCGCAGACTTTTAATATTTGGTATGCAGCTTCAAGGCAGGTGGGGGTCTCCTTCTGCCTGTTAAACGAGCTGACTTAAAATTTTCTAAAGGTAAAAAAAAACGTAACATATTTCTTTGCTACTATTATTCACACGCCTTCGATATTTGGTATGCAGCTGTAGGTAGGAGTTACATTTGATGGGAAGCGTTTTCAGATCTGTGACTTATCTACATCCTGTTAAGCGAGAAAACTTGAAATTTTTGCCACACGGTGAAGGACCAAGGAATTTTAAACGAAATTGCATAGATATTGTCGCTGATTGTCACTGGTTAAAATTTATACGATAAGGGAAGTTAACCATCATGCAGTGTGCTTTGTTGTAACCATTAGCCAACATATTCCACTAAACTAGAAAAACGCGGTAGCTCACAAATAAGTACGACAAAGCACCCCCTCAAAAAAAGTCATATCATTTTTTTCAAAAAGAAGATGGACATGCATATGTACATGTACATGTATTAATTGTATCACAAAAATTGTTTGAAAATTCCATGAAAGATCAGTGCATGCAGAGATTTGAGAAGTGGCGGATAAGAGATGAACACCCAACACCCAATAAATGCGTAACGGTCCGGGAACACGGACAAACACACGGACTGACATCCCTATTACTATATAATCACCAACTTTTCAAGCGGAAGGAGGGTATAAGAGATTCGGTTTCGAAAATGGTCTGGTTTACTTGTAAAATCCATTTGCGGAAGCGCTGTCATTTTATCCAGAAATATCATCTCAAGATTTTTTTTTTGTCTGAAAAGTCCTGCGAGTTTACATGTAATAACAATTGTACAATATGTTTGTTTATCTAAAGTCTTCTAACATATAGGGAATGGCGTAATGTTGATAAGCTAAAATCTAAAATCATCGTGACTTTTTTTTTATTTGAACGCTCAACTTAAAAAAAAACCTAAATTTTATAGCGTAACGTTACTGTATGCGTTGAATAACGTGATACGTCCAATTACCAAAGATACCATAAAATTTTGTATTTGATGCCAGTTTTCTTTTCTATTCGATCGGTGACCCCTACTTTTTAAACTATTAATTGCATTGTTACAAGAAGATGGTTGATTATAGCAAGTATAACAAAATTCTCAACGTTAGAAGTTTGAGAAAAAAATGATTTAAACTTTCAAAAACGTGCCGGTTTTGGCGGGAAAAAGTTTATCACTAAAAATGGCAGCTAATAGTGAAATATTTATGTTATTGAATAAGAATAACTTGAAGAGAATCATTTGCCCTTTCTTTTGGTGTGCAAAACTTGTTTTTAGTATTATTATTAAAGTTTTTATTCGAATTTATAAAAAGTTGTGTTTTTTTCTGAACCGTCAAATTTCTGTATATTTTATGTCGATGTATCTTTAAAATAAGCATGGTGACATATGATTTTTATTAGTTTATTTTATATCTCCAATTATCAAGATTATATGCACAAGTTTTCAAGAAATTCCTAACGTCAGATTTGAATAGTGGGATTTGTCTTTAAGATAACATATACAATTTTAATGTACATGTATGATTTTAGTTGGAGTTATGCCCCTTTGACCACAAAATCAAGTGGATTGGACCTCAAACCATTATTTATGTTTTAAGGGTGTTGTCAGACAGAGAACTCAGAACCATGGCAACCAGATTGTATGAGTTACCTCTAGATTTACCTGTAAGTTGTTCTTTTCTTATTTTATTTAAAAACAAACATATATACATAAATTTTATAATAAAATCTGAGAATAACAAAACAGTTCGGCAATAAGGTGCAAACATTAGGAAAATCTTTCCACAGAGGAATTTTCAAGCACTTGAGAGGGCATACATCAATGAAACATTTAAAGTTAAGCAAGGCCAGAGATGAACATGACGACCTTGATGAAATGAACATGATGCAGTAATGATGATGTGGAGGAAAAAAATACATACATGTTTAATTTTAACTATATTAATTGTTCAATTTACCTAATTTATTATCAAATATAGAAGTAAAAAATCAAAAGTCTAAAACAAAGCAAAGTAAAAGTTAGGGGCTACAGTAATTAAGATGCTCCATATGGCTATTTTGAGAATTCCTCTATACACTTAACTATAAATGTAAAACACAGTAGATTGCCAGATGAACATTACCAACTGAATGCTAGCCATTTTTGTTTCAGACTTTAAGTGGTATGGAGGATATTTTGAAGAATTGCTCCCTCCATCTTCCAGAGGGGAAACAGAAGGAGAGCCCCAGCCCTCCAGTAGAAATGTATTATGACAAGGAAATGGTAATGGAAAATAAATATAAATTATATTCTTATGATGAAATTCAAATAAAAAAAATCTCTGCTTTATACATGTGTAATACATTAAAAACCTTTGTAAACAAAATATTTAAGGGTGAAGAAAGAAGCAAAGAGGTACCAATTGGGCATTCTAGTGTCAAAAGTCAGAAATGGCAACAACAAAACTGGTAAACACAAACAAGAACAGCACGAGGAAACAAAAGCATAAAAAGACACAAAATAAGCCGAACAGAAATCAACAACGCGAACTAAAGTCATAACAACTGTGAACTGACAGTGGCTCTACAAGCTGTGCTGGCTATTAGTAGAAAAAATCTTCCTTCGTTGAAGCATTCTGTTTGTCCATCTGTCTGTTTGTCTGAAATTTATTTATCTTCCTACTAAAATTTGATTAAGGAAGTATAATATCATCATGAATAATGAACCTCAATACACAATAAAATCCATCATCAGTGCTCATCTCTAATTGGTAGCCCAAAGTCTTGGGCTACTAAAAATTTCAGGCTAGTGAATAGCTTTCCATTGTTTGGGCTACTTACTGTTGTATAGTAGAGCTTCTTCTGGAAATGTTCAAAGGAAAGGGCTGCATCATAACATTATACCACTTAACAGCAGGAGCATACAGATGAAATGCTTATAAAACTAATATGTACTGATGCTAATGCAACTGCACACCAAATATCAATGGTGTACCATAACTTGTTCATATAAAACAGACTTAAAACTTACAAAAAACCTACTACCTAAGGCAGAACATCTGGTATTATTTACAAGTTTTTATTGCAGAAGCAAAGCAGACAAAGCATCATGTCATTGGAATTTTTTTTGTGAATGACATTTGTTTGTAATTATGTATGTTTTAGCCTCAGGTTACCAGATCTCTATTTCTAAACTGTGATAAAATGGTGGACTTGATCAAATCCAAGATGAAACCAAAACATAAACACAAGTAAGTCAAGATTGCTTAAAACTATGCTTTGCATATCTGCCCAATCCCAAACAGGAAGTAGATGTCTGACAGGTCTAAAAGTGACTATTAGGATGTACAGTTTGTAATACTTAACTATCCTACCAAATTTCAAATAATTTCCATGTATGGTTTCTGAGAAAAACTTGACTAAAATTTCAAGTTGTATTTAAAGTTGTATTTCAAGGCCACCTACAAAAAACATGAAAATTTATTGCCCACGGGTTAATATGAAATAACAATATTTAGGTTGTATAAAGACATGGAACATGAAGAAGATGATTTATGAACATGAGATCATGATAAGAAATACTATAAACCAATTAATTTTCGTGACTAGAATATTTTGTGTTTCTTAGTCATAGGGCAATTTTACGGCTATTTATTTTAGCGATTCTTCATGAATACAATTATATTACTGTGAAAATGAAGTAGTTTTCCACAACTTATACTCGTGAATTTTTGTACCACGCTAAATCCGCGAATATAAATAGCTTGCAAAAATAAGTTGGTTTACTGTATGGGGTTGGGATGGGAAACATAGGAACAGTGGAAAAGGGGAGAAGTGAGTAAGGATGGAAAATTTAGCGATCCTCTTAGATATCATTAACAGTTGATGGATTAAGTGGTGAGAGTTGCTTCTAATGTAGATCTTGTACATGTACTTGATTAAAAAGGTTTCCTATTTTTATTATCTTTTTCTTTTCAGATTCATGACATTAGAAGAAGAAGAAATAGCATTTAAGATGATTAAAAGTAACATATCCATAGTAGTGGGCCAGTTAGATGATCTCAGGAGAAATCCAAAGTAAGTAACATATCCATAGTAGTGGGCCAGTTAGATGATCTCAGGAGAAATCCAAAGTAAGTAACATATCCATAGTAGTGGGCCAGTTAGATGATCTCAGGAGAAATCCAAAGTAAGTAACATATCCATAGTAGTGGGCCAGTTAGATGACCCCAGGGGAAATCCAAAGTAAGTAACATATCAATAGTAGTGGGCCAGTTAGATGACCCCAGGGGAAATCCAAAGTAAGTAACATATCCATAGTAGTGGGCCAGTTAGATGACCCCAGGGGAAATCCAAAGTAAGTAACATATTCATAGTAGTGGGCCAGTTAGATGATCTCAGGAGAAATCCAAAGTAAGTAACATATCCATAGTAGTGGGCCAGTTAGATGATCTCAGGAGAAATCCAAAGTAAGTAACATATCCATAGTAGTGGGCCAGTTAGATGATCTCAGGAGAAATCCAAAGTAAGTAACATATCCATAGTAGTGGGCCAGTTAGGTGATCTCAGGAGAAATCCAAAGTAAGTATCATATCGATTGTAGTGGGCCAGTTAGATGACCTCAGGAGAAATCCCATGTGAGTATGAACAAATCAAATCCAACTAAAGATAAATTATATGAATTCCAATCTGGCATAAGGTATTAGGTTTTATGTTTGAGGGGCTGGTCAAGGGATATTTGGGTCAATGGAGGGCTTTGATTCGAGGTTCCAAAGAAAAATAAAAGTCAAGGGAAAGGGAGCAGCACAATTAGAGGGTAGTAAAAATCACAAAATTATGGGAAGGGAACTAAAGGTGGCTAGGAGCGGAAGTCAAAGATCACTTGTCCAGCCTTTCATTGTTCTGAAGGTTTGTCAATATGGTAGGAATGAAAAATTTGGTGTGAATGGCATTTTCAAACTGGCAATATTGTCTGAATATATTTTACTGTATATATAGCCATTCAAAGAAAAATAACATTTTTAGGCATTCTAAGGTTAAGATTTTATGTCTATTTTATTTAAAGGCTGAAACTTATTGACGTTCACATATTTGTAACCCTGTTGGTAACACCTAGGCTGAAGTTTTAACCCTGTTCTTCCCTTTGATGCCTGAAAAAAATAGACCCTATATTGCGGCTCACTCATATTGATTTTATAGGAAGTAGACCCCCCCCCCCCCCCCCCCCCGGGATTGGTAATTCTGAACACATTATGGTTCTCCTAAACCCCACAAAGGGTTGTCATAAAACTTTCACAAAATATTGGTGGAATTAGTAGATGACCTCTTCATTTTTATCTGATTGTTTTGGGGCATAGGGTGTATTATTTATGATCTGCAGCTCACAGTTTTTCTAGTTATTACATGTATGTGTAGAACTTTATTTTCATTTTTCATTGTAGAAAATTTGTATGTCTCAATGATAATATAGAACATTCCAAGCCTGATGCTCAAACTGTAAGTCTTACAAATAGTCTTTGTTAATATAGAAATATGAATATAATCGATGGGATGTTTTAAAAAAGTGTTACTATAAAAAGTTAAATTTTCTACTGAAAAATCCATTTGCAGAAAATTTTGTGATTTCAAAGGATAGGGTATTTTATTTTAATAGACATGCATTTTCATATTCTTTAAACTTTGTAAGGAAAATGTATGATTGATTTGAATTTCAATGAAATAAAAATTACAACAAAGTTCCGGACAATAAATTTTGCTATGTTTGACACGTGTCTCATGTATTCAAGACTCATCAGAGGTGCTCTACCAAAAGTTAAAATTTCAATCACTATATACATGTAAATATGAAGAGCAAAGAACAATAATTCCAAATAATGTCAAACTCGAAACCAAATTATGACTGAGGCCAACGTGTGTCTGTGGTAGGAAGAACCTCAGGGTTTTGTCCATGCTGAAATTTAAACGAATTTATAAAAATATTTTGACCTCATGTGTCAAATATTGAAAAAAAATGAAAATTAAAATCTCACAAAAACTTGTTTGTGTACCTCTAAGACAATGTATGGTACTTATTGATGATGTCATATACACACTTTTCAGGACATTCCCTTTACACATACCCATACCTGTTCACTTTTTCATTCCTTAACCTCTCAATTATCTCAACAAAGGTGGATTCTGTTTATCCCTAGCTCATTTTTGATCCATTAATGATCAGGTGTTTGTCTGTCCGTCTGTTCCATATATATATTGACAAAAAAGTTTATATTTGTAGGTAAAAGCTATACTGCAGGACTACTACGAGTCAGTACTCCCCATCCAGTCTCAGTTTGAGTTACCCAGAGATTATAGAAATAGATTTCTTCATATAAAAGAGTTAAGAAATTGGTGAGTTTCAGCATAGACCTGTATGTTAGAACATCAAATACAGGCTTATGGTTGCAGTTTTCTTTTAAATGAAAGTTACATTTACAGTACTTATGTCTTTTTAGTTTTCATTTTTACCTCACGTAGCATCAAACTTTAAATGGATTATTTTCATCACTCAACCTCCAGATATTTCATTTTGTTTTGTTAATGTTCAAGGAATACAGTTGTATTGGTGGTGTAGTGGTTATTGCATCGGGCTACTAACACCAAGGTTCGTGGTTCGATCCTCGTCAGGGGTGAAAATTAAGAATCGATTTCCGACTCTCTCTTGACACCATTTGCGAGGATGGTCTCAAGAAAAGATGCAAGTCCTTCGGAAGGGATGAAAAAAGGTTGTCTAATGTATGGGGAGAGCAATACCCTGTGCACGTAAAAGACCCCTTTGTAGAGTTCGATAAGAGTAGGCTCAATGGGGGCCGTTTACAAAGGCCAAACTCGCAAACTGCAGGCTGGAGAGGGATTTATAGAAGCATTAAGCTTTTTTCCCAATCCAGGATAAATAAATATGTTTAAACTAATACAGTTGTACTACAAGAATATCCAGTTTAAAAAAAAAGATGTAAAAATATTTGTAAAATGGTTGAAGACTAACCTGAACAAATGATGCTTGCAATGGAGGGTTGAGGGAAAATAAAAAATACAACAAAGTTCCAGATAATATAATTTCATAGCTTTGATGTGTTCTTCAACACAAAAGTGTTGATCCTGTAGCGGGCTAACCTTGGGTAATAAAAACTCCACCAGCAGCGCTAACCATCACTGATGTTAGAAATAAACATACATGTTCAACAAATTTCCAGACAATAAATTTTGCTACGCCTAACACGTTTTTTTGTCTATTCAAGACTTTTTAAAAGCACTCTATCCAAAATTTGGAAATGCTTAACACAAAATGAATTTGAAGAGCATAGAACAATAAAACCACAAAAAGCCAAACTAGGAATCAAACTAAGATCAACCTGTCTGGGGTAGAAAGAAACTTAGGGTTTTGATGATTTTGAAATTAAATCAGATAATTTCATAGCTTTGATGTGTATTTCCAAAACAAACATGATATATCAGAAAGGACTATCACTGGGAATTAAAACTTCATCAGCAGCGCAAACATCACTGATGTTAGAAATAAAAAGTACAAAAAATTTCCAGACAATAAATTTTGCTACGCCTGAGGCTTGTTTCCTATATTCAAGACTCTTCAGAAGTGCTCTACCCAAAAATTGAAAATGACAAACATTATATGATTGTGAAGAGCATAAAACAATATGGAGCTTGACAATCCCTTCAAAATAAAGAGATTTTTTTTATTAAGTTAATATTTTACATATTTATACTTATATGTTTCTTCCACAATGTAAGAAGTTTAATTGTTGATTGGTTAATTAATTTTATTTTCTCATTTCAGGAAGAAGCTTCGTGATTGGTTGAAATTTCTAACCCATGTCTCATTGGTCATCTTAGTTCTTTTTACCATTTCATCATTCTTCAGTGAGAAGGTAAGAAAAGTATGGATACAGTAACTTCTTTGGTTTATCTTCCAAATGACATTTAAAATATGCTTATACTATGTTCTCTAGTATGCACATCAACTATTGAATCTTCTATAATAAGAAAGAAAAAAAAACATGCAAGCAAGAAAAAATATTTCAATAGCACAAGATGTAAAATTTAGGTGTTTTTTTTTTCAACCATTAACAAGTGCTCATTAGCTGTCTGAATTCAAATGCTATTTCTAATTTTTTAGACATTTTCTATCAAATTTCATTCAGATTATCTCCCCTCATGAGGTGGAGAAATCAATCTCTTTCATAATACATATTTATGGTTTATTTCTTAATAGATTTATTTTGCCAGAGATGGGTCAATTTTTTCATTGTATTCTCAATAAAAATAATTTTTATGGACACACACCAACTTATGATGTTGCATTATTATTCTTTCACCAACATTTGTTTATGTTGCCATTGTTACTATGAATAATTCATAGATCTTAAAATGTGAAGAGTCAAAAGTTAATTTTATGGTTTGATATGATGAAAATACTACAAATTCATTTATTTTCGTGGGTACATTGTACCAATTTTCGTGGTTTGATGAACACGGATCATTTCAATTTTGTAGGTTAAGCCCACCCATGAAAACCAGGCGAAAATTCATTCCCAATGAAAACTAATGAAACCTTGGTAACTAAAAGTCATTCATTTATCTTTTTTCAGATTGAAAGTTTACAGAAAAAATACTTAAGACGTAATACTTCTACAGAAGATAGAAGTGGAATACAGACCGTATGACGGTGCGCGCTCTGGTTAATTGACCCTGACCTTTTAATGACAATCTTAGTAATACTCATTTTGATTGTTGTGTCTCTAATGGCTTATGATAGCCTTAGTTGATGTGCAATTGTTCGTTAGGATTTTAGGGGGCATTCATGATTCCACTGATTCTCAGATTTTTTTTCAAAGTACGTTTTGTTTAAAAGTTATCTTTATCATATAAAGTTTTAGAAAAAATATGATCTTAAAGATATTGGTATATAAAAAAAATATCTCAACTTTTTTTTTCTAAAATTATGAAATATTGCATAAATATGAATTTAATCAACAAAAAATCAAAGTTTAGGATAAGTTTTGTCATAAATTATAGAAATTTATAAGCAACCAGTTGATTCATAGGATCTCTATTAAAGTCTTGTTAAACTTTCATATGCAATTGCCAATGGACTTTGGCTGAAATTGAAAGTAAATCAAAGAGAGTCAGTGGAATTGTGAATGCCTCTTACATTACTTTGTAAATCTCAGAAACACCTAGTTTTACTTATGAACACGCAGCAGATTTAATATTTGTTTTATACACTTAAGACATTCCAGCTATTTCTTGTTTCATTTAGTTTTCTTGGTTGTTGTAAACTTGTTCAAGTCTTCCATGTACATTGTGTTGAAAAAAATCTATGCAAATTTTAATGTTTATTGTCAAAATATAATGTACATGTGTAATATTACACAGGTAAATTTTATATTACTATGAAAGTGTTAGTTTTGTGGTATTTGTGGGTCAGGCAAACATTTCCTTACAAATAGGAAGATTCAAAATGCAGTGCATTTTAATCCCAATCCATGATAATTAATGCCCAAAGAGTAAAATACTTTCACAGTAATGTATGAAATATGCCGTTACAAAATTAACTGTTGTGCCATCATGAGGCCTTTGTTTAAACTTTTATGTAAATGGAAAGATATATCATTCTATCCACACATGTAGTTGTTTAAATACTTTCTATTTGTGACCCATGACAATTCAATGTACTTTTTATTCTGTAACAGCAATGAAGTTTTATACTTACATGTGTTTGTTTGTCATTGTTTTCAGTTTAGTGTGTGTTCTGATGTTTGTAAAGTAGTGATGTTATTTCTAAGTCAGGGTTAATTTTCCAGAGCATTTTTGTGATATTGTGAATTTTATATTGCGTGTACTGTAACCATTAAAATTTTTGCTTGTCATTGATCACCCTTACATATGAAAAAAAACCTATATATATAGGGGATTCAGACCTTTTTCTACATCATTAATTTGTTTAATGGGCTACTGATACCCATTTAAAATTGCCATTTAAATTCAAAGAAAAAAAACTGTTTTATCAAGTGTTTGCATGTACTTAAATTGTCTATAGCAATAAATATTAACCCTTCCTAAACTTTAATTATTTTGTTTGTTAAATGATGTAAATATACTTAAGATAAAGTGCTGTCCCTTGCTCATTGTTGACAAAAATCTTCAACTGAGATTAACTGGTGTGGGTCATTTTATAAGACTTCCTTTTCAGTCCCTTGACAATGAAAACAATTTCCAGACTTAATCTGAATCTTGTGTGTATAAACTGCATGCTAAAATAAAAATGCAAAAAAACCTATATTAAGGTATAGTCACGATGTTAAAATCCCAATTAAGGTCAATAAATAAAAAAATATAAACATTTTTATTATGTAAAAGATTTAATGGTTACAGTATCTCTTTTATATTTAATATTTATAAGATTTTCATTATTTTTTGTATGCCTTGGATGTTGCTGTTTTTATATATAAGAGGGAACTATTTTTTAGTATTGTTTTTTTCACTCATAATCATGCCATTAGATCAATTATTTCTTTTTGTGTTTTTTTTTTTTTAACAGTTGCATACATGTACTTTCCAGAAGTTATTCGCAAACTTGTTTTCTCTGAAAAATCATGCAATTTGTTAATTTTTAAAAACAATTTTTTTCAGAAGATGTAAAATATTTGTTACGTCTCTGCAGACCTTTATCTAGGTATAGTCAGGACGTTAAACTCACCAGTCGGTAAAATGTTAAAATATTGTGTGATGGCAAAAATTCATCAAATATTTGTGTATAGATTTTTATTTAATCAAATAGCTTGACAATACTAATTTTAAAGAAGATAAATCTTTCTCTTGAATTTTAAAGTAACATCAAATTTACATTTGTCTAGATCTGGACATGTCTGGAAAGAAGACAAAATATCTTAAGATATTAATCATGATCGTTTGCAATGAACTGAATATTCGGCCCAATTTCATAAATTTGTGTGGCCCATTTATATTGAGTTTCAGCATTAATAATTCACACATTTAAATGTGTCTCATTTCATACCATGGAAGGTAAATTTTATAATAATTTATGATTAGGGCATGTTATGTTTTTTCTCTGAATTTTTCTGTGGGTAAATGTTAAGGTTTTGTATGTTTTTTTCACATTTTTTAAAAACAAATTGTTCAAGAGTTTGTATAATGTAAGTTTATGTGGTTACACTACAGTCAGTAACTTATTTGACATGCCCACCAAAGAGTGGACAGTGGTGGCATCAAATTAAACTGACATACAGAGTTATCTAAAAAGACTACACATGTACCTGTAGGCCATTGATCTTAACATTTTATAGAATAAATATATTCTTAAATAATCTAGAAAAAAATTTAAGTGGATAGCTTTATTCAGTTTTCCGCAAATTAAAAATTAAAATTTGTAAAAACTTCGACTTCTACTTCTACTGTCTGATGGCCAACTTCAACAGGATGAAGAAACTGCCATTCTCTGCGCATGCATATAAATTAAAAAAAATGATTTATGTGACTGGGTGGAAAGCGTCCTCTTGCTCACTGTGGAAGAGTGGGAAGGTAAACAAAAGTCACTGACTGTAGTGTACATAATGACTGATCAAAAATGATGTCTGTTAAGCATTGGTGCAAGTTTTTTTAGTACATGAATGAATAAAAATTATAAAGCCAATAACTTATTTTTGTCCTCCACTGCAATGCCGAGCATGAATATAGAAATGCCAAGCATCCATCCATCACATCTTTGTTGTCCCCCGCCGCAACGCGGCGTAGGGACTTAGTAATGGTCTCCGTCCGTCCGTCCGTCCGTCCGTCCGTCACGTTTGGAACGTTTTTGTGGGTACAACTCCTCGGACACTACTGAACCGATGTTGCTGAAACTTTACACACTGATAGGGTACTGTTAGTAGATGATCATCCCATATTTGAAATTTTAAAAATGGCCGCCGTTTCCATGGAAACGGAAGAAAGGTCAAAATATAGGACATCCAATATCTTGGTTACCTAGGTGCACAGGGTTCTGAAATTTTGTAGGCTGATAGACCAAAAGGTACTCTATTTTAATACGGAAAAAAATTTGAAGCGATATTTACGGTTTTCGAGTTATTTATGAATTGGTGATTTTTTAGTCCGAAAAATGGGACTTTGTCAAACGTTTTTGTGGGTGCAACTCCTTGGATACTACTGAATGGATGTTGCTGAAACTTTACACACTGATAGGGTACTGTTAATAGGTGATCATCCCATATTTTGACAACCTATTTCTATCGTTTCTCAGAGAATGTATTGCTTGAATTGACATACCACACAACTTTTATGCAGCGGCGGGGGACACATGGCTACGCGTAGCAATCTTGTTATATTTAGATTTCCTAACTACTACGTATACCATTTAGCGGGTTATTTCAAGATTTTTGTGTAATAAGGTATGTGAAAAATTTCTGCAGGTATTATTTTTGTGGTTTGTGAATGTGTTTGTATATAAATTCAATAAGTTGGATATTTTCATGGGATTTATTTTCGCGTTTTCCATCAAACCACAGAGAAAAATAATCTGCTATATACGGTATAATTCCTAGGATTTCAATATTTCTGTGTGCAGCTTCAATTGGGGTCTCAAGCAGGATACATTTTCAGGTCTGTCGATTATCTACTTCCTGATTAATCAGACGATTTATATATTTTTTCACCTGGTGGAGAACCTAGGAATACTGTTCTTGTAACATGTACCGTAGTAATGGAGAATCAGTTAGAAAGTTGGTACATTTTATAATCATGATCAAGTCAAATGAAGGAGTGCAGATGTTAATCAAAGTTTCATTCACATAAGTTATTAGTTCTTGAGACAGGAACCTTTGTAACCTTGGTATTATACAAATGTATCTATTATTATAACCAAGTCCAAAAGACATAATGCCATTTCTACTAACATGTTCTTTTTTTCAATTGCAGTTTTTTGCAAATTGATAAAAAAAAATGTAACAGATATTAAAATTCTGGCTAGGTTAAAGTGATCAGCACATCAAGATCTACCTGCCCTGAACTTTAGAAGAAGATCTGACACTGGTTGTAGGAGTTACAGCCTAGATCAGAAGTTAAAATGATATGCAAATACTGAAGGTAACACTTATAAATTCCAAGAAACTAGCCAATGTTTTTTTTTCTTTAAGGGGGGATTCAAGATGCTTTCTTGATAACAGTTGTTTCCCTTAGAATGTTAAAATTGATGATTTCACAGAGTAGCAGTCCTTTGTAAAAAAAAACCCAACTTATAAAAGGTGAGTGATTCAAGCTTCTTGGAGCCTCTAGTTTGTATGCTCAAATCCTGATTTATATTTGTAAACAATTCATGATATGATGATAAGACAGGTCAACTTTTATGGCTAGTTTTTTTATGTCTCCCCTTCCCAGAAGGGGGAGACATATTGTTTTTGTGTCAGTTCTTCTTCATCTCATACAAAGCGTGTCCGGGCCATAACTTTTTTATACGACCGCAAAATTTTTGCGATCGTATAATGGTATGGCGATGTCGTCGTTGTCGTCGTCTGGGGACATTTGGTTTCCGTGCGATAACTTGAGTAAATATTGACCGATTGTCATGAAATTTTGATATGATGTTTGTAATCACTAAAGAAAGGTTCCTATTGAATTTCGGGTTTGTGGCCCCTACCGTTTTAGAAAAAAGGGCCAAAAGGGGCTAAAACAGGTGTATTGACAAAACTGTTGTAGAATGTTTGTTATTCATTCAATTTTGAAAATTCTTTTTTAGCTCACCTGGACCAAAGGTCCATGTGAGCTATTGCCATCACTTGGCGTCCATCGTCGTCGTCGTCCGTTAACAATTTTTCAAAAATCTTCTCCTCTGAAACTACTGAACAGAATTCAATGAAACTTGGTATGATTGATCCTTAGGGTGTCCTGCACCAAACTTGTGTTTGGATTTTTGATATGTCAAAAAACATGGCCACCGTTACTAAAAATAGACCAGGGGGTCATACTACTGTTTTTGGCCTGTAAATAAAAAAGTATAAGAGATAGATGAAATCTGATTCCACGCTACTGCTTCAGCATCAAAAGCTCTACAAAAGTCTCCATTGAGTCCAAGTCGTCAGATGACCCCTTATAGGAGTTACGGCCCCTTAAAGGTGAAAAATAGCATTTTTTCTTGTTTTGGGCTTCTAAAATGAAAACTATTACAGATAGAGAAAAGCTGTTGCTTGCTTAAATGTTCAGCTCAATTAGCTCTACAAAAGTGTCCATAGGGTCGAAGTTGTCAGATGATCCCTTATAGGGGCTACAGCCCCTTAAAGGCAAAAAATAGTGTTTTTTGGCCTGTAGAATGAAAACTATTGCAGAAAGAGAAAAGCTGTTGCTTGCTTAAATGTTCAGCTCATTTAGCTCTACAAAAGTCTTCATAAGGTTGAAGTTGTCAGATGACCCCTTATAGGGGTTACAGCCCCTTAAATGCGAAAAATAGTGTTTTTGACCTATAGAATGAAAACTATTGCAGATAGAGAAAAGCTGTTGCTTGCTTAAATGCTCAGCTCAATTAGCTCTACAAAAGTTTTTATAGGGTCGAAGTTGTCAGATGATCCCTTATAGGGGCTACAGCCCCTTAAAGGCAAAAAATAGTGTTTTTTGGCCTGTAGAATGAAAACTATTGCAGATAGAGAAAAGCTGTTGCTTGCTTAAATGTTCAGCTCATTTAGCTCTACAAAAGTCTTCATAAGGTTGAAGTTGTCAGATGACCCCTTATACATGTAGGGGTTACAGCCCCTTAAATGCGAAAAATAGTGTTTTTGACCTATAGAATGAAAACTATTGCAGATAGAGAAAAGCTGTTGCTTGCTTAAATGCTCAGCTCAATTAGCTCTACAAAAGTTTTTATAGGGTCGAAGTTGTATGATGACTCCTTACAGGGGTAACAGTCCCTTAAAGGCGAAAAATAGTGTTTTTAGCCTGTAGAATGAAAACTATTGCAGTTAGAGAAAAGTTGTTGCTTGCTTAAATGTTCAACTCATTTAGCTCTACAAAAGTCTTCTTAGGGTCAAAGTTGTCAGATGACCTCTTATAGGGGTTACAGCCCTTTAAAGGCAAAAAAATAGTGTTTTTGGCCCATAGAATGAAAACTATTGCAGATAGAGAAAAGCTGTTGCTTGCTTAAATTTTTAGCTCAATAAGCTCTACAAAAGACTTTTTAGGGTCGAAGTTGTCAGATGACCCCTTATAGGGGTTACAGTCCTTTAAAGGCGAAAAATAGTGTTTTTGGCCTGTAGAATGAAAACTATTGCAGTAAGAGGAAAACTTTTGCTTGCTTAAATGTTCAACTCATTTAGCTCTACAAAAGTCTTCATAGGGTTAAAGTTGTCAGATGACCCCTTATAGGGGTTACAGCCCCTTAAAGGCGAAAAATAGTGTTTTTGGCATATAGAATGAAAACTATTGCAGATAGAGAAAAGCTGTTGCTTGCTTAAATGTTCAGCTCATTTAACTCTACAAAAATCTTCATAGGGTCGAAGTTGTCAGATGACCCTTTATAGGGGTTACAGCCCCTTAAAGACGAAAAATAGTGTATTTGGCCTATAGAATGAAAACTATGCTTAAATGTTCAACTCATTTAACTCTACAAAAGTCTTTATAGGGTTGAAGTTGTCAGATGACTCCTTACAGGGATTACAGCCCCTAAATTAACATGTTTTCATGTTTTGGCTTATATAATGAAAACTATAGAAGAAAAAGAAATTTGCTTGCTTTAATGTTCAGTTCATTAAGCTCTCAACAAAGGTCTCTATAGAGTCAGAGTTGTCAGACCGCCCTTAAAATAACATGTTTCACATTTTTGGCCTACAGAATGAAAATTATTGCTGAAAGAGAAAAAGCTGTTGCTTGCTTAAATGTTCAGCTTATTAAGCTTTACAAAGTTCTTCATACGGTTGACATCAAGACCAGGTGAGCGATTCAGGCTCCTGGGAGCCTCTTGTTTATTGAATTCATCATTAAATTCTGTCAACAAAATGTGTCAATGGTTTTGATATACATTGCACTGTTTCATTGCTACTGGGGGTCAAAAAGGGGCCACACCCCAAAAATTGACTTTTTTATTTGTGGTCCGATTTTCAAAATTTTTTTTTCATTGGAATCCTTGTGAAAATCCCTGCCTGCGTTTTTCAATCAGATTTGCAATATCTCTTACCGTTTTTGAGAAATTAGGGGTCAAAGGGGCCAAAAACGCCATTTTGAAAAGTTTGTCAAGGCAAATAGTTCTATACCAAAAATTAAGTTGAAGTGGACCTGCCCATTGTTATGAAGTTTTAATATGATGATTATAACCACTTAAGGAATGTTGGTTTTGTATTTTTGGTTTGTGGCCCCTACTGTTTTAGAAAAAAGGACCAAAAGTGCTAAAACAGGTGTATTGACAAAACTGTTGTAGAATGTTTATTATTCATTTGATTTTTAAAATTCTTTTTTTACTGAGTTCATAATTAAATTCTATCTACTAAATGTGTCAATGATTTGATATTTATTTCACCATTACATTGCTACAGTGGGCTAAAGACAGGCCACGCCCATAAAATCAACTTTTTTATTTGTGGTCCGATTTTCAAAATCTTTTTTTCATTGGATTCCTTGTGAAAATTTCTGCCTATTATTTTAATCTGATTTGCAATATCTTTTATCATTTTGAAAAATAAGGGGTCAAAGGGCCAAAATTGTAAATTAATACATGTACATGTATATAAATAAGGCTTTTTGTATGAGATGTTGATATAAATATATATGTGTCAAAAATGCATTTTTAAGTCCACCACAGGATGCATGCGTCAAAAAGCTTTGTAAGTCCACCATGGGCTTCTTGTGACCAAAGCAATGGACTATCCATATTGGGCCTCCAATGTACAGGGTTCAACTTGTTGCGGTCGTATCATGCTGCGCTCGGCGTAGCTTTTTATTATCCTTTGAGATAGGGCTTAGATATTTGGCATGTGGATGTATCACCATGAGACAATGTATCGCATACCAGATTGACGTTCATATGACCTTGACCTTTGACCTCAAGGTTAAATTAATACTTATTTTACATGCAAAGTGTGTCCAGGTGATAACTTTTTAATCCTTTGATATAGGGCTTTGATATTTGGCATGTGGATGTATCACCATAAGAAGATGTGTCACATACCAGAATGACCTTCATATGACCTTGACCTTTGACTAAAAGGTCAAATTAATGCTAATATTACATGCAAAATGTGTCCGGGCAATAACATTTTTGTTCTTAGATATAGGGCTTTAATATTTTACATGTAGATGTATCACTATGAGACGATGTGTCGCCTACCCGAATGGCCTTCATGTGACCTTGACCTTTGACTTCAAGGTCAAATTAATGCTTATTTCACATGCAAAGTGTGTCAGGGCCATATCTTCTTTGACATAGGAATTTAATAATTGACATGTAGATGTATCACCATGAGATGATGTGTAGAATACCAGAATGACTTTTATATAACCTTGACCTTTGACCTCAAGATCAAATTAATGCTAATTTTACATGTTAAACATGTCTTGTCCATATATATTTTTAACCCTTTGACATAGAGTTTTCATATTTGACATGATGATGTGTCGTCATGGGTACAATGTGTTGACAACCTTAATTTCCTTGACCTGTGATTTCAAGGTCAAATAATGCTAATTTTACATGCAAAACCTTCCAGGCCATAACTTTTTTTATCCTTTGACATTTGGCTTTAGAATGTAGATGTATCATTATTAAACAATTTGTTGTACAATGTATGTCATTGTGACTTTGGCCTGTTGACCTCAAGGTTGAACTTATTCTGGCAAATTTAGGAAGGGGAGACATCCGTTTTAGTGGGCTAAAACAGTTTGTCCTAGTTTGTTCATATCCTGGTGTATATGTGCATAAATTTTCAGTTAATAATCTCATACTTCCTTCATGGTAGAAATAACAAGGGGTTGCACTAAGTTAAGCGTACCCCACTCAAAACATTAAGCATACCCCACTCAAAACATTCAGAGAACAGAAAGTAGATGCCCGATTGACCTGGAAAGTAGATCACTGTACATCTCATCATGCTTAAGCTGTGTACCAAATTTGTAATAAATTCCTTCAATAGATGCTGAGATATTGTACCAAAAGGACAGACGGAGGAAGTGATAGCAATATAGCCCTCTCTTACAAGTGGGGGTATAAAATAAACCTGTTGTTAAACCTAATTTGGTATGGACAAACGGACAAACACAAACCAAAACACTATACACCCCTCTACTTTTGTCGATGGGCCATAAAAAGCTAAGAACTGAATGATTTAACTACAACTTTTTTTAACATCGGAGGCTTATTATAGACAATCTATAGCTTTGGAAATGTGCAGCCTAAAATTGTGGGCTGTTGTGGACTTTCAGTGCATAACTAACTTACAATATATTTATTTCAAAATAAACTTTTTGTTCATGGCGCCCCTTTGTCAGGATACATTTTTATAATTAATGTTTTTTTAAATCCCTTCTTGAAACAAGGAAAAAATCTTGCAAATCTGAAATCTTGGAGAACAAACATCCAAAAAATGACAATGAAACTGGCTAGCACCTACATGTATTAAATACTAGTTGGAGATATTAGAGAGGCCAAAAATAAATGTTTCTAAAGCCTTGCTGGCTTTGCATTGCAAGAGACAGATGAGATAAAAGTCCCAAGACTGTCATACATTATTCATGTTAAAAATATTAGATCTTTTTTTATTATTTGACTCGCAAACATATTTAAAAGACATTAAAGAACAAATAAAACCAAGCACAGCTAGATGAAATAAGACAATAACAATAATCTGTTAAATACATATTTTTCATCAATTGGTAATAACTAGATTCAAATAAAAATTATTTGACAAATCTTAATTATGAATTATGATTATACAGTGATGTATTAGTGTATAAAGTTTCATGAAAATTTGTTTTTCCATTTACTTACAGCTCAGATATTCGTAATACATGTGCCAAATGGCCTCGTTGAAGGCTGCTGGCGGTTGTCCATTGTGGTTTTTCTAAATTGCTGTTTAATTGTGGGTTGTGTCACGTACACTTATTCCACATCTCATTATTTTCTATTGTTAAAAGTGTTTAAATGTAGTTGGGTTCTTAGACCAACAACATATTTGGATGACAATAAAAACAAAGTGTATCTATATCTTTTCAATGGCTTCATTAGAACTGTCAAATACTTAAATTACATCCTTGAATGCACTTTAATGTAAAACAATGTAGACAAATATACAACAATTTAAATGTAGGTGAACATATAAAAACATAAATGTACTATCTATTAGCTTCGGTGGAACTGTCCTCAGCACTTATAAGTTTTAATAATTCTTCTGCATATTCCTTTTCTTCCTGTAAATGAAGATAACATTGGTATTTATAACTAGAATACTGACACATGATATTTAACCAAAGGGGTAGAGCCACGAATGGGAAAAAATGGCCCACCCTAAAAAATTATCAAACTGTGTTTTAAAATGTTGCACATTGTGTCTTTTTCTGCAAAAGACAGCCCAATAACTTTTTGTTTGACCATTTAGTCATTTTTAGGAAAAATACGTGAAAATTGACAAGAAATCGCTAATTTCTGGAAATATTTTTTAGTTTCATACTGGAATGCCATTAGTTCAGAGTAAAAGTGTAAAATGGAAGAACATTAGTAAATTCAACCACAGGTTTAGGTTTGAATGTGTTTTTATTGATAAAAGCTTTATTTTGGGGCTAAAAGTTGAAAAATCAGCAAAAAATCACACATTTTTGATTTTTTTTTATATTAAAAAAATATCTATATATATAATATACATCATGATACATAATATCGGCTTAAAGTTGCAAATAAAATACAATGAGGCACTACATCAAGACTTACATTCGAAATATTGGTATTTCTGTTATTTTTTTGGTGAAAATGGCAAAATGATTGCAAAATCTATGATTTCTGGAAATAGTTCTTACAATTTCCTTTTATCGCTACAGGAATATTTAAAACTATGCAAAATATATGAATGCAGTTTAGACAAACTAAATGTAGTATTGTATTAAAATTTTCTTGCAGACAAAGTTATTTTTGGGTGCAAAACTAAGTAAAATAAGCAAAAACCACTGATTTCTGGAATTGTTGTTGTACAATTTCTTCCTATCGTGTACCAGCAACCTTTCTATGCAAAATATATGCTAGCAGTTTAGACAAACTAAATGAAGTATTGTTTAAAAATTTTCTTGCAGACAAAGTTAATTTTGGGGGGCAAAACTAGGTAAAATAAGCCAAATCCACTGATTTCTGGAAATGTTTTGACTCTGTTTTAAATTGAGCTTTTATTTAATATATATATCCCAACTTGTTTTTGTCCCTATTATGGCTGAAATATCGCCGACGTGACAATAAACAGACAACAATCAATCAATTTATCGTGTAAAACCAATCTTTCTTTGCAAAATATATGCATGTAGTTTATCAAGTTACTGTAAATGTAGTATTGTTTTACTATTTTCTTGATGACAAAGCAGTATTTTCAGTGTAATAATCCATACAGTATTGACAAAGCAGGTGATGTACCGGAGCATTGTTCCTGAATTTCAATGAGGGGTGCAAGAGGTACATGTATACGTAGACATCTGATAAAATGTACACAGACACTCCAGGTCATAAACGTTAGACGATAGCCACACCTCTTTATCAAACAAAAACATACCCAAAATAAATAATTGTCCTAGCTCAATTATAATACATTTGTCTAAATCTTATAATGCAATTAAAAGTGTAGCAATCAGTATGATTATAAAAATACATTTGCACAAGTCTTAACAGGGTATATGTCATAACGATATTTTTTTTTGTACTATTGTATTATTGTAGCAAGTATTTATTTACTAGTATATAAACACAATTAGTATACTTAATGAAACACAATCAATGCATTCCTAGTACAAAATGTAGTCCAATGTTCAGCTTTTCTATATCATGGTATTCCTTTCATGTGGAAAATACCGATTTTGAATTATCTTGAATTTTATTAAACGAGGTGTGGATGCGCAAACGCCAAAAGAAAAACCCCAAAAAAAACAACAACACATTTCTCCATTCTACCAATATGTTTTGTTATTTATCGTTTTTAATTATTTTTTGCCTTTATTTCTTTCCATTCTCGTGCACATAGGCATGGTTTTGTAAACAACCAGCATTTGCGTAAGCGTACCGTTATACAATTTGAGAACCTCTCCTCCGAATAGGCCCGCAGCAGCGCTAAGATTCTCGGTTAAAGTCCACTACAGAGCGCTCAGAAACCTGACATTAGGCCAGACCGTTTTGCCCACAAAGCTACTGGGATGTGTGCCCCAGCTGGTGATTGAATGGGACAGCCCTGTCATAATGAATGCTGGGGTCGTCAGGCTATAATGCAGAAAACCTTACCGCAAACCATAGTGGTGCACCCTGTTGGGAAAAATGTCACGTTCCTCCCACGTTAAAGAATCCTGCTACAGGTCTCGATAAAAGTAGGACCCGTAACTAGGATCCCCATGCAGGAGGCTAAATTTCCAGTCCCTACCCATCATTCCTTTTTCTAGTGGTACTTAGTAGTCTAAACTCTCCTACCCGATTGGCCTTGTGTCCCCATTTCCTAACTAACTTTCCATTGAAGATTTAGTCATTTCAAAAATACAAATACCAAAACCGGTATTTGCATTTCTAGACCAAACCCGGGTAATTTGGTTATGCTGTATATGCATATTTCAAGGGGTAACCTCTCATCAGCAGCATCAAAACATTGGAAGGTCGAAAAACAAAATTATTAAAGCAAAGTCAGTGTTCTCCCCAGAAATTTTTGATAGCACTGTGGTAACGCGTAAGCCAGTTTTTTAAAACCTGTATTTCGCGTCGTTTTCGATCTTTTTTTTTCATGGTTTCAATGATTAACAATGTACATGTGAGTATGAGCATTAGTGTTATACTATGTAGATATCATGTTTAATAAAAGAAATAAAACAACAGGTGTCATTTAAAGTTTTTATTTATAAGGCAGGGCAAACTATAAAACATTAATAAACAATATACATTAAAACAAAACAACAAAGCACTACAAACAGGAGTTAGCTACTATTACAGTCACATTATAATGTCATTGGTCTTTACTCTGTGTCTAGCTTTCTCTTCTTGGTCTTTCCAAAGGATGAAACACACATGTTGAAGTCAAAGTTGGCAAGGTCTGGCCCTTCAATGGAGATGGTAAGTAGGCAGTTCAGGATCTTCTGTGATAGTCTGTTTCTGAGGCAGGTCTTGATTCTGCTGAGTGTGCTGAATGATCTTTCACAGTCTGCAGTGCTCATGGGTAATATGAGTAGAATCTGGGCAAATCTGGAAAGTGTTGGGTAGGTATCCATAGCTGCTATGAGTTTCACTGTCTGGGTGTAATTCAGCTGGTCTTTCTTGCTGGCTATGATGTTCCTTAGTGACCTGAATTCTTCTTTGGCTGCCTCTGCTGTACCAACTGATGGGAATTGGTCTGCTAAAGTCTGAAAAGATAAAAGAAATAAATCAATTTCATTGAATAAAAATAAATATGTTTAAACAGATCATTATTATTTAAAACTGTCAATGCCACCTTGCAAAAAGAGGATTAAAAAAGAGAAAATTAATAATATTTTTTTTATGTTTATCAATTATTTTCACAGAAAAAAAGGTGTACCTGTAACTTGTTGAAGTGGATGTACTCATTCAGTGTTGGATCATCTGAACATACTAAGTCAGGGTCAAACACACTGAATGCATCAAGAGTGGCAGTGTCTGGGAACCTGTTGTGTAGATTCTCTATAACCTGGCTGATGTACTGGTGGTAGACCTGAAAATACAGAAGAAAAAATGTTATAATATAAATAAAAATATTTATATATTAAAATTTATTTATCTATGTATGATGTTTTACTGACATGGATGATTTATTTGTTCTTATTTATTTTCTTCTAGTTTAAAAATGTTCTAAATAATAAATAGAAGCAATATTTAAAATAAAATATATTAAACCTGATCCTTGAACTTGTCAACTGCCTCTGTGTTGTTTTTCACCCCATACTCTTCTAAGGTCTGGAATAGGTCTGGAAGTTTGGTCATGTGGTCCCCATACTGGTTGAGTAGCTGCTGTAGGGTCATCTGGGTGGCGGCAACCATGGAGTCAACTAGGGAAAGGTCGATGTTGGTCTTCTGGAATATCTTGCTGAGTCTGTTAAGGTGTGGCAAGACATCTGACAGCATGGCTATGGTGCAGATGAACTGTGGGTTCTTTACAAAGGTGGCTAGTCCGGATGCTGTGGCATCTGTTCTTTCTGATGCTTCTCTCTCTAAACTCATGATGAGGGCTGGTAGGCATTTGCGTATGGCTGTTACAGCTGTCTCGTGTGACAGCCACCTGGTGTCACCAACCTCTTTCAGCTTGATGCTTGGCATACCTACTACTCTAAACCAAAACGTTCCAAAAGGGAAGCTAAATCTAGCATCGATGATATTTAGTTATAATTTGATTTGTCAATAATAAAAGGGATAGTTTAATATATTGTCAAAAACAAAGACAAAGGGACAGGACACAAGTTCTACAACTTAGAGCGTCTTCTACTGTAAAAGCGATCTAGACAGACCTGTGGACTAGGTACATTGTATTATTGAATAATAATAACTTTATTCACGCTGATGCAACACAAGACTACATGTCATGGCGATACAATAATGAAACAAGTAATCAAGCAAAGTTGGCCCACTAGACTTAATTGAATAATCAAGAACCTTAAAGTTCCGTTAAACTGTTATTTAAGAAAACAGACGAATTATACGCTTTATTGGTCACAAAAGAATAATAGGGAAAAGTAACCCTCACTACATTCCCGTGATGATTACGATTTAACGTATATATGTGATAAATTGTTGATCTCACAACCTATAAAATATTTATTATGATTATAAATTATCTTAAGTGCCAAAGTTTCATTTTTTCTTCAATTAAATATCTGTGTTTAATGTTGTATATATATTTTTTATAATTGAAGATATGTACTGTATATAGTTTTAATGTGTCTCATAAGCCTATTCTAAGGCTGGGTATTTGATCATGTAAATTTTGTATAATTATATGTCTATATGTTGTCAGATCAAATATGTGACACTATAATAAAATATTTAATTATTATTATTATTATTATTATTTGAGCTGCGCCGTAGTAAATATTATAACTATATACAGTAGGTACGGCACTTCTTTATGAATAAAATTCTTCAGGTATTTAATTGAAAACTTTCACACTTCACGTGTATCTTATGATGTCCACTTATGCATTTATTCTAGTCTTTCTCCTCTCTCTGAATAAATAGTTCAGCTTGTCTCTATCATTGTTTGTGATTAATTGCTTAGTTGTATCGTCTTGCTCTGATTACAGTTTTCATTATTACATATTGACCAGATAGCCTGGCTTGTATTGCATTTGAAACACATTCTGGCTTTGAATAAGCCTAATTTTGCATTTCACAGCACTTGAAAGAAGTTTTGATGAGACTTTTTTCTTTAAAGTGCACAAAGTTCCTTTTAATTACAAAACAAAATAAAATAAGACAGTTTTTCAATCATTATTGATAAAAATTGTTGACATGATATTTTAAAAATCAAATATTGAAATTAAAAGATAATGATAAAAAGATAATCATTGATATTTTTAGAATCCATCTATCCAAGGGGAGGTAACTCCACGGCACACCAAACAACAACAATTTCAACCAATTTTGGGGAAATTTTTACTTTTTTAACAACCTCCGCACGCATGGGCACCCTTGTAATTTTGTTTAGTGTAAAAAAAGGTTATTCTAGATGATATATTAAAAGAGCAACGGTGCCCATGCGTGCGGAGGGTATTTAAATTACTAACGAAAGTCTAAAAAATGACGATTTTCGACGATTTTTGCTATTTTAACCATTTTTGCAGCTATTTTATAGGGATGTTCGCCGTGACGTCAGAGCTTACCTGTGGAATATTTTTGGAGGGCAAAAAGACAATAAAATTGTGTTGAAAAACGTCTTTAAACTGTCATAACTTTTTTGTTTTTCAAGATAATTGAAAAATTCTTTTGGTTCTACAATTTTCAGAAAAAGATCGTTTTTGTAGTGCATTTTACAAATAAATATTCAGTGGTTCAAAAGATCGAAAATTTGGTTGATTTAAAATTTTCAACAAAAATCAACTTGGTCCAGAAATAATTTTGTAGAAAATTTATTTTTTTAGCAATCTTTTAAAACTTTATTATGGTAAATATGAATAAATTTTTCTTCCTAGAACCGTTTACAGAACCAATTTATCTTATCAAATAAAAAAGTTACAAGGATTTAAAATTTGAGGAAATTATCCTATCAATCGATGTTTGTTTATTGCACTGTTTATTGCCATCCAATTTGACACTTAATGAGATGCAAATTAGTGAATATGACATCACTAATGAGCTAGGCGAACACTCCTATTGACATTAAAACTTTGAAAACTCGAAATATTTTTATACAGCGTTAAAATTAAAACCATTAGCTTTCTTTTGATACCATTTAAACGTGGTAAAAGTTGGTTTTAAAAATTAAAATTATGTGGGCCAAAAATGCACCTTTGTGAACCTTCCCCTTTAAAAGTTGAGATGCAAGCATACAATTTTCAAAGGCCAAATAATTTTATAATGAGTAATTAAACATTGATAAGATAGATAATGGCATAAAATCACTGTACACCATATAAAACTTTAGGATTAACCTACATGCACATGCCAAATATCAAGAGACTTGGACATGTAAATGCCTGAAAATATATATAAAATTTCTGTGATACCACAAGATGAAGAACGCAAACCAATGAATAGCACTGAACTTCTAAGTGATCCATATTTGTCACTTGCAACATGCTACAGGCGATATTCATTTGTGATTTACATCAGTTACTCTTATAATGTTTCCCTTATAATTACAGTGAAACCTGTTGAAGCTGAACACCTTGGGACTAAACAATATTTGGTTAAAGATCAAACTGGTTTTCTTTTCGGTGATTCCAATGTATTTTTTCTCTTTAATTTTACCAGACAAGTCCTGTTATTATGTACGTTGCAAAAGAAAAAGTCAAAATATTTTACTGGACAAAAAGTGTCCAGTGTCCGATTGACCATCAGAATGACTGAAAATTGTATAAATTCTTAGGACAATGGTGTAATTTAAGGTTCACACAGGTTTTTTTGTTTGTTTTCTCTGAATTTGGTTTAGACAATTAAAGGTTTCTTATCATTCAATTTGGACATGTTTTGTGTATTTTGGATTTAGTTTGAACAGGTAATTTGTGTATTCAGGGTTTGGTGTAGACAGGTTTTCTGCGCTTTAGAGTTTGGTTTAGACAGGTTTTCTGTATATCTAGGGTTCAGTTTGGACAGGTTTTACTGTTTCACTTATCAAACCTTACCAAAAACTGTTGTTTTCCTTTCAGAAATGCTATTCTCTGTCTTAACACCTTGTGTAGATTAAGTTCAGGTCGTTGACACTCCTCGATTGACCGCTGGTGATCACGAACCAATGCTAGCAAGGCAGACATCAAATGTTCATGAAAGTTACTATGATCTTCATTGAGATGTCCCACTAACTGATCGATCATACCAATATCACATAAAACGTCTATAATAAGAAAACAAAAAAATCTGTCAAAGACTTTCATTTAACAGAAAGAAGATGAGTGACAGACTTGAAATCGTATAGCACAGTATGGAAACACAGTGTCCCATGCTGATGATGTATACCCAAAAAATCAAGAGGCTATGAGCATGATGAGGATTAATAGTTGAGAAAAATGTAAAGACTTTCACAATGGTTACCATTTCGTAAAAACAAGCCAAAAAAATCTAATAAAGATATGGAGCAGTTGATTTTGGAAAGACATTTGATTCGATTTACTGGGATTTTTTAAAAAACCCAAAAAGTTTCAATTTTGGATATTCTATGTAACAAGAGTTAACACTAAAGTATGTCTCGCCTGCCGAGAACTTAAACATTGCAAATATATGCAATAAAAATAATCAAAGTCACTCAACCGGAAAATCAAGGTCAAGGTCAAAAGATGGGGATGCAACTGTGCTAAGCTACTACTGGGGCATATGTATACCAAGTTTGATCAACCTAGGACCTATAGTTCTTGAGATATGGATGTGCTCGCAAAACATTTCCATTGCTATTATATGTATTGAAAATTGTCAAAGTCACTCAACCGGAAAATCAAGGTCAACGTCAAAAGATGGGGATGCAACTGTGCTAAGCTACTACTGGGGCATATGCATACCAAGTTTCATCAACCTAGGACCTATAGTTCTTGAGATATGGAGGTGCTCGCAAAACTTTTCCATTGCTATTATATGTATTGAAAATGGTCAAAGTCACTCAACCGGAAAATCAAGGTCAAGGTCAAAAGATGGGGATGCAAATGAGCTAAGCTACTACTGGGGCATATGCATACCAAGTTTCATCAACCTAGGACCTATAGTTCTTGAGATATGGAGGTGCTCGCAAAACTTTTTCATTGCTATTATATGTATTGAAAATTGTCAAAGTCATTCAACCGGAAAATCAAGGTCAAGGTCAAAAGATGGGGATGCAACTGTGCTAAGCTACTACTGGGGCATATGCATACCAAGTTTCATCAACCCAGGACCTATAGTTCTTGAGATATGGAGGTGCTCATAAAACTTTTCCAAAAAGTTAACGCCGCCGCCGCCGCCGTCGCCGCCGCCGCCGCCGCCGGTAAAGTAACACCTATGTCCCGCTCTGCTTCGCAGGCGAGACAAAAATGGTTCGAGACTCTCTATCATAACACAAAAAGTTGTGTCATTAATAATGGACACTTATCTAATTTCTTCAATTTAGAGAGAGGTTGTAGACAAGGTGACCCCCTTTCTCCCTACTTGTTTATTATTGGTGTTGAATTGCTATCTTTAAAACTTTTAGCAAATCCTAACATTCATGGCATCTCTATAGATGGAAAAGACATTCTTTTGAGTCAATATGCTGATTACACTTTTCTTACATTAGATGGAAGTGAATCTTTCTTAAAAGAAACTTAGAAATATTTTCATGAATATTCATATATATCTGGCTTGAAGATGAATTCCTAAAAAAACTAGCGCAGTATGGATTGGAAACAAAAAGTATTCTGATCATGTTCTATGTCCTGATAATAATCTTCTTTGGTCTTTTTTTAGACTTCTTGGAATTGATTTTTCTTTAGACATGAGTACTATAAGGGATTTTGATTTTGCTAAAAAGATAAGAGAGGTGTCCACTAATCTTAAAAGCTGGCAACATAGACAGCTAACTTTGCTTGTCAAGATTACTGTTATAAAATCTCTGGCACTCTCAAAACTTATCCATTTGATGACTTCACATCCAAACTTATCATCATCCCAGTTAAATGAACTGAACACTTTGGTTTATTACTTTATTTGGAATGGAAAAACTGACCAAGTTTAGCGCAGTACCCTCATTGGTGACATTTCACAAGGAGGACTTAACATGATTCATATACCTTCATGACCTTTATTTAACCATTATTCAAAGCTATCATTATGATTATTGGTAAAAAGTTTCTTGTCAAATCCAGATGGAAATTGGCAATGGCTTTTCCTCAACATGCTCAAAGAGTTTCACCAATTTAGGGGTGACAGAGTTTTTTTATTTTCAAAAAGATCAGCTCAAGGAAGTGTAAACTTTGATTAAAAATCCATTTTGGAGAGACACAATATTAAGCTTGTCTTTTGCAAAACCTATATAAATTTATATAATAAGTCTGTATGGTATAATATAAAATCACAATGAGCTATTTTTTGTCATAAATTTATATTTATAGATTATAACATGTCATTTTTCATATCAGACCTATTATCAGCCCCAGGTCATATATCAGCCCGAGAGCCAAAGGCTTGAGGGATGATAGTGACCGCGGGCTGATTTTGGTCTGATATGAAAAATGACATGTTATGATCTTTTTATCATACACTTCAATATCAGTGTGAAATATATATGGTATTTTGAAATGGCATTTGGATACAGCATCTGATTAAATTTGTATTTTATCAATGTAAACCAACAAAACAAATGTGTAATACGTGGTGCGTCGCTACGTAGAAACGGTGACATCACAGTTGAAAATTTGGTTGGAATGAACGTGAACACCGGAGAAATGAAACCCATGGAGGAGCAGGAAGGGGGTATAATTCACACAAAAATTGTACTCTTTTAGATGCATCTGTGTCGTCTGCCATCAGTTGTTGTTTTGAAAATCGACTTCTGTCAAGTCCGTAATACAATTCCGATTTTGGCGTTTGATAATAAAACGGAAGCAGTTGATAATAACCTGAACCAGTTGATAATGAAAGTGATTATCACACCGTAAAGGTGTTTTTGGAAAAAAATAAAATTCTTTATAAAAATTACTCTATTATCATTTTGTTAAATTTAAGCATTATTATGTCTAAGTATATGATAAATAAATATAGCAACTAAACATTTGCCCTACCTTTAAACTGTGGTGTATTATTACAGAGTGCAGACAACATGAAGGCTGCTTTGATCTTTAATTTCTCTATGTCTGTTTGCATGGCTCGCATTAAAACAGAAAACCCATCGTGTTCTGAAAAAAATATCTTCTGGGCTTCTGGACAATCTCTGGTTAAACCTGGGAAAAACAATAAAAATCTTAAGACTTGCTGAGATCTAGTAGGTTGGAATTTTAAATATTTTTTAACTAAGAAAATGTGTCTAAAAGCCACAAGATGGCCCTCCTGTTCTTGAAATATTACTCACCCTAATCATTCATCCATAAAATATAGGTCTCTAAAGGATGGTGAAACCTTAATTAAAGCCTGCTTGTAGAATCATATCTATAGCTAAACTGTCAGGAATTCGACGTCACCTTCATGACTTTACAATGAAACTTTTTGTCGTTAGTTCATGGTATGTAACATTGTACCACACGTATGCTAAAATTTCAAATGCTTTCTTATGTTTTACTATGAATAGCGAATTTGCCATCCAGCTGTTTTGGTAGGTGTCCGAACATCATGTAGGTGTGATGTATTTCAATGATTTAATAAGTATTATTAGGATTTGTTACCGCTTAATGTTTTAGATTTGTTTTGGTGCCTATTGATTTTGTTTTGTTGGGTTTGACTTACCACGCCTGGGAGCTCGAAAGTCGCAACCAAAATTCCGGGACCCAGAATCTTGTGATTGACATATAATGTGATAAATTTGAGAAATTGAAGAATGTCACTCCATGTATATTTGTTAAATAATTGTAAATAAAGCAAAAAACAGTTTATTTTGTTCAATTAATAACCTTAAGTTACATTTTTCCTTAAATCCGGACTTGTCCTGGTTAATAGAATTGCCTTGACAATATTAAAACAATTTCTGGCTTAAAATACAGGCTTAACTATTTTTTTGTGTGCATATTTAAGATCTGTGACATTTTTCACATGGAGTGATATTCTCTGATTCTTGCAAAAAGTGTTCTTTCACTTAAAGTATCAATAAACTTCCCGGTAATAATATTTGGTTGCGACTTGTGAGTTTCCCAGCTGTGGTGATAATTCTTTAAGCAAAAAACAATATTTAGAGTTTTGTCATCTGCAGATAAATGTATATGCATGAAAAACAAACCATATCTCATAAATTTAACAACCTTTCCTTCAATTTTAGAACACAGAGTAGGTAAAACTGCTGGTCATCAAATGCTGGAAAAGTGTTGATGATAGTAGTAACCATAGTTTTATGTACTGACATGTCTAGATGGCCAAGATAAGCAATGGGAATACCGAGCAAAACAAACTTCAACCTAGTCCATACAAACACCTTGTGAAACCTTCTTAAACATGAGAATACTTAGCAAAAGCTTCTTTATACATGAAAATACTTATTTAGCAAAAGCTTCTTTATACAATGAGAATACTTAGCAAAAGCTCCTTTATACATGAGAATACTTAGCAAAAGCTCCTTTATACATGAGAATACTTAGCAAAAGCTTCTTTACACATGACAGCTGAAGACTAAAATTTTTTATGTTTCACAAGGTATTAGTTACATTCTTACAGGGTGTTTCCTTCTGCACTTTAGTACACATGTAAGACATTTATTTATTTTTTTTATATTATGTATTGTGCAAATGATACAAAGGGGACTATTTTAAGTTGTGTCCAAATATGTCTACATGTATTACAGTTTTCAACTATGTAATAATAGATTTCATTATGTTTATAGCTGAAATATTTAAGGAGATGTAAGAAAAACTCCATCAGCAGAAATAAACTTACATGAGACGGCGTACAAAGCTTTAATTCTGACAGTGGCATCCTCGTCTTTGTCTAAGAAGTCTAACATGACGGGTAACAACTGGTTCTGTATAACAACATTCTGACAATAGGGGTTATTTTGTACTGAACAGGCAATCAGTTCTAGTGTTTTCCATCGTATCTCTGCTTCTTCGTCTGTGAATAGCTTGGGTAACAGTTCATATCCTCCAACTTTGTGAAAATCTATAAATAAATAATAGAAGAACAGATAGAAGAAAATGAGATGTGGAATAAGTGTACGCGACACAACCTACATTATAAACGTATATTTTAAATATCCACAATGGAAAACAGCCAGCAGCCTTCAATGTGACCAGTGGTCGCTGCTCGCTGTTTTTCAATTGGCCCCTGGATTGAAAATAAAATACATATGATTCAAGCCCAATTACAAAGTGCATTGAAAGACCCTCTTCTTGACAAAAAACAATTAACATAAATTCGACTAAATACAAACATAAGCTTTGATAAAGATTCCTGGCTTAGGACAGGCACATTAAAATGTGGTGGGGTTAAACTAGTTTTTTGGCGCCAACCTTCCCCCTAATGATAATCAATAACAAAGCACAAACTAACACACAGTAAAAATCAAATCGATAGAAGTTCAATTCAACAAGAGTCTACAAATATATATTCCTTCTTTTCGTATATAGTGGGTTATCTCTCATTTGCAGAGTTATCTTCTCTTTCCAGAAGGTATTTTATACTAGTTACTGTGGGGAAATATAAGCTTTTCTGCATTTATTTTTTGTTTTGTCAAAAAATTTCTAGAAGTTAAATATAATGATTTCAAAAAGGTATTTAACATGTTTTCCTTGACGAACAGGGACTGCTAGGCCCTTTGAATAATTTAGAAAAAATAAAAACTTTATTTTCCCCATTCATTCCAATGTAATATACCTACTGTAAATTGGAGAACAACTCTTGCAAATGGGAGATAACTCACTTTTACGAAAATAGGGAATTGTGACAAGATAATGTTTTTTTCTTCTTTCAAAACTACAAGTTCAAAGGACAAGGTATGATAAGGGCTGTTTTTGGCCCCTTTTTCAAACCGGACAAATTTCTTTGAAATGTTCATTTTACTACTTAAATAGTGGATAATTTTAAACAATTTGTATGTTTCAAACATATAATGTATCAATTTTCTTCTCACTATTTAGCGAAATATGTGGAAAAAGCAACTTTTTCTCAAAAAAACTTGAAACATGATAAATTTTCATATGTTTTTAATTTAAAAAAGTATGACATGTATGAGCGAACCTGTGACCCACAAAAATATTTAAAATGTGGTTGTTGCATCACTATGTTTGCTGAAAAAAGGTTGTGGGTCACAGGTTCGCCCGTATTTATTTTTCACAAAAACTGCATAAATTTTAGCTATTTTTAGCTGATTTGACGATTTTGCGCACATGCATACATAAGCATAATTTTTTTCAATTTCTAATAATCAATGCCTTTCCCATCAAATATAACCTTTTAACTACAAAACCCTGTGATTACGATGAAATATTCATAAAAAGTAAAATATGCAAAAATTCAGACCTGGGGTAATTAAAAATGTAATTTTAATTAGCCGTAATTAATTACATGTTTTCAATGTAATTGAAAGTAATGTGTAATTGAGGCAAATTTTAATTACTTGTAATTGAAAGTAATGCATTACTTTTCATATCTTGCATGTAATGCCAATTACATTTCAATTACATACCATTACATTACTTACAAAATTATAGCTCTGCAGAATGATCATGAATAAAATAAGCATAATACATTTTCATGAATTCATAGTATGTTTGTACTTTAACAAAAACAAAACAAAAGTTCACTGAAAATGACCTCTTTTTGTCAATAAACATTAAATACATGCTTACTCTTGCAAAGTAAATTAAGAAAATGACAAATAGATAAATGTGTATTTCATTTATTGTGTAAGTAAATTAATATTTTCCTTTAAATAAACAGTTCATTTATTTTATTAAGTCCCCCAAACAACGTTTGGGGACTTATTGTTTTTGCACCGTTTCTTATTATTAAGTCCCCCAAACAACGTTTGGGGACTTATTGTTTTTGCACCGTTTCTTATTCTTATTATTAAGGTCTTTCCCTTTACAGAAGGAAAGACCTTACTGTATTTCTTATGATTATTATTAAGGTCTTTCCCTTTTCAGAAGGAAAGACCTTACTGTATTTCTTCTGATTATTAAGGTCTTTCCCTTCCACAGAAGGAAAGACCTTACTGTATTTCTTATGATTATTAAGGTCTTTCCCTTCCACAGAAGGAAAGACCTTACTGTATTTCTTATGATTATTATTAAGGTCTTTCCCTTCCACAGAAGGAAAGACCTTACTGTATTTCTTATGATTATTATTTTTTTTTTCTGCCGCAGATGTCAAAAAAGTGTCGCGACCTATCATAGCGAAACTTAATACTATTAATCGACACTACCAGGGCTCGACTTGAGTCGGCCTGCGAAACCGATCTATTTTTAGTAACGGAGTTATCTGCCCGGAACTCAAAAACCTTGTCTGCAGATAAAGTCAGAAACCGTAACCTTTATCAAAAATCTGAAGCAGGGAAAATGTTGCTAGACTCATGGTCATGATTCGTCACGCAAAAAATTGTTTTTCGATCAACTTCCTGGTTACGCGTTTTTGACCCGAAAAGTGTCACGACTCGTCAAATTTATTTTCTCCAAAACGGTTTGTCCTAGAGACTTGGGACCTTCACCAATCATCCTAGGTGACATATGTTACATCTAAAAATGTCAAGGTCAAAGGTCAAATCTCAAGGTCAGAGGTCTTGGTACACCTTGTCCGCAGTATAGCTCAAAAACCATACAAAATTGAAGCAGACATGTAATGAGGAAAATACTCGTCTCATTTAGACCTTTATTTGATATAAGGGTCGAACACTGTACGACAAACCGTTTTCGAGTTATGGCCCTTGACGCGTTTCAGCTTATTCGTTTTTGGCTTATAACTTTTTAACCATCAAAGATAATATATGGGTTTTTTGTGACCGTCATTATGAGTCCTTCAATTTAAGACCAAAGTCAAATGGTTAAAGGCAGCCATTTTCAAAATGGCCGACACCGTAAACAGTTTTTAAGAAATAACAACTAAACCGTACAAAATTGAAGCGGACAATACATGGGAAAAATGTTCGCCATGTCGAGATCTACAAAAAGTGTTTCAGGTGCGAAAGCATAAAACTTGTCGTTTTTAAGTTATCGCCCTTGATTCGTATTTTTAAAAATGATTTTTGTTTATAACTTTTTAACCATAAAAGATGGTGAATGAAACATAGGGTTTATTTGAAAGAGAATTGAATTACCTACAATTTGAATCCAAACAGTACATGATTCGGTTGAACGGTTTCAAAATGGCGGCCAAAACAAGTTTCGCAAAACACGTTTTTTGCCCATAACTTGAAAACCATAACAGATAGTATAGTAAACATGTATACTTAAATGAATCAGAATTCAAAGAGCTACAATTTGAGTCAGAGGTCAAAGGTCATGGATCAAGGTCATTCCCTAGCAACAAGGTAACCTTAATGAAAAGTCCATAGTAACCATACATATTCTTAAACAAGACTACTTTCTGAGTTTAGATGTAAGTGTTTGCAACCAGAAGTGACATTTAGTCTATAGCAACCGACATAAAAGTCCTTAGCAACCATACTTTTTCTGACTTTAGGCCCCCTGATCTTCATTCTGGAGCCTATATCACAAAAATTTGCAACATCTTGTCATAAACAAAGTGACTCAAATGTCTTTAGTACTTGTATAAAATACCATAACAAAAACATAAGACAGGGAAAGACCTCACATTTGTTCTCTGAACAAATGACTTTTTAATTATTATTAAGGTCTTTCCCTTCCACAGAAGGAAAGACCTTACTGTATTTCTTATGGTTATTATTATTTTTCTTCTTCTTTTCCGCGGTCATTTGACGAAAAGTGTCGCGACATATCTTTTCGATACTTAGTACCATTATTCGGTCATACGAATACTTGCCTAAACCCATGCTTTGAAACCGATCTATTTTTAGTAACGGAGTTATCTGCCCCAGACCGGAAAACCTTGTTTGCAAAATTTCTCAAAAACTATAATCGTTATCAAAAAACTAAAGAGTGGAAAATGTCATTTGACTCCTAGGGATGATTTGTAGACCAAAAAAAAAATTTCCGAACAACTTCCTGGTTACGCGTTTTTGACTCGAAAAGTGTCGCGACTCGTCAATTTTTTTCTTCTTCAAAACGGTTCGTCCTAGAGACTTGGGACCTTCACCAATCATCCTAAACGACTTTTGTTACATCTAAAAATGTCAAGGTCAAAGGTCAAATCTCAAGGTCAGAGGTCATGGTACACCTTGTTTGCAGTATAGCTCAAAAACCATACAAATTTGGAGCAGACATGTAATGGGAAAAATACTCGTCTCATTTAGACCTTTATTTGATATAAAGGGTCGAACACTGTACGACAAACCGTTTTCGAGTTATGGCACTTTACGCGTTTCCGCTTATCCGTTTTTGGCTTATATCTTTTAAACCGTCAGAGATAATATAGTAAACATATGGGTTTTTTGTGACCGTCATTATATGTCCTTCAATTTAAGACCAAAGTCGAATGGTTACGGGCAGCCATTTTCAAAATGGCTGACACCGTAAACAGTTTTTATGAAATAACACTTAAACCGTACAAAATTGAAGCGGACAATACATGGGAAAAATGTTCGTCATGTCGATATCTACAAAAAGTGCTTCAGGTGCGAAACCGTAAAACTTGTCGTTTTTGAGTTATCGCCCTTGATTCTTATTTTTAAAATGATTTTTTGTTTATAACTTTTAAACCATAAAAGATGATGAATGAAACATAGGGTTCATTTGATAGAGAATTAAAAGACCTACAATTTGAGTCCAAACAGTGTATGATTCGGTTGACCGGTTTCAAAATGGCCGCCAAAACAAGTTTCGCGAAACACGTTTTTTGCCCATAACTTGAAAACCATAACAGATAGTATAGTAAACATGTATACTTAAATGAATCAGAATGCAAAGAGCTACAATTTGAGTCCAAGGTCAAAGGTCATAGGTCAAGGTCATTCCCTAGCAACAAGGTAACCTTAATGAAAAGTCCATAGCAACCATATATATTCTAAACCAAGACTACTTTTTGAGTTAAGGGTTAAGTTTTTTCAACCGGAAGTAACCCCTAGTCCATAGCAACCGTCATAAAAGTCCTTAGCAACCATACTTTTTCTGAATCTAGGTCCACTTCTCTTCATTCTGGAGCCTATATCACAATAATTGGCAACATCTTTTCATAAACAAAGTGACTCAATTGTCTTTAGTACTTGTATAAAATACCATAACAAAAACAAAAAACAGGGAAAGACCTCACAACAAATGACTTTTTAATTATTATTATTCTTCTTTTCTTCCCTCAAAAAACGAAAAGTGTCTTAACCGATCTTAACGAAAGTTGGCACACTTAATCATCACTACCAGGAGACGACGTGACTCATGCTTTGAAACCGATCTATTTTTAGTAACGGAGTTATCTGCCCGTAACCTAAAAACCTTGTCTGCAGATTAACTCAGAAACCATAACTGTTATCAAAAATCTGAAGTGTGGAATTTGTTACCTGACTTCTGGCAATGATTTGTCATGCAAAAAAAAAATTTTCGAACACCTTCCTGGTTACGCGTTTTTGACCCGAAAAGTGTCACGATGCGCCAACAAAATTTATTTCAAAACGGTTAGTCCTACAGACTTGGGACCTTCACCAATCGTCTTAGGTGACATAAGTTACATCCGAAAATATATATGTCATAGGTCAAATCTCAAGTTTGAATTATTGCATCATGACTAAATATAGGAATGTATTGCGCAATGTATAGTAATCCATATGTAACAATGTAATGTTAAGGAAAAGTCCATAGCAACCATATATTTTCACAATCAGTTAGGAAGGGGCTATAATTTGGGCCCAAGGTCAAAGGTCATAGGTCAAGGTCAGTCCTTAGCAACTAGGTAACCTTAAGGAAAAATCCATAGCAACCATATATTTTCACAATCAGTTAGGAATGGGCTGTAATTTAGGTCTAAGGTCAAAGGTCATAGGTCAAGGTCAGTCCTTAGCAACAAGGTATCCTATAGGAAAAGTCCATAGCAACCATATTTTTTATGAATCCAGACTACTTGCTGAGTTTAAATTTTATCTTTTTGTGACCGGAAGTGACCTTTTGTCCATAGCAACCGACCTAAAAGTCCATAGCAACCATATTTTTTATGACTCCTGACTAACTGCTGAGTTTAAATTTCAATATTTTATGACCGGAAGTGATGTTTTGTTCATAGCAACCGACCTAAAAGTCCATAGCAACCATATATTTTTTGACTCCTGACTACCTGCTGAGTTTAAATTTCAATATTTTATGACCGGAAGTGATGTTTTGTTCATAGCAACCGACCTTAAAGTCCATAGCAACCATATATTTTTTGACCCCTGACTAACTGCTGAGTTTAAATTTCAATATTTTATGACCGGAAGTGATGTTTTGTTCATAGCAACCGACCTAAAAGTCCATAGCAACCATATATTTTTTGACTCCTGACTACCTGCTGAGTTTAAATTTCAATATTTTATGACCGGAAGTGATGTTTTGTTCATAGCAACTGACCTAAAAGTCCATAGCAACCATAAATTTCATGACACCTTACTACCTGCTGAGTTTAAATTTCAATATTTTATGACCGGAAGTGATGTTTTGTTCATAGCAACCGACCTAAAAGTCCATAGCAACCAAATATTTCTAATCTGGAGTACCTACCAGGTTGATATATCCAAAAATGGTATCATTCAGTTAGGAATCTATTTCTATTGGAGGACACAAATAGGGAAAGACCTCGCGATCGTTCTTTGAACGATTGTAATTTAATTATTATTATTATTCTTCTTTTCTTCCCTCAAAAAACGAAAAGTGTCTTAACCAATCTTAACGAAAGTTGGCACACTTAATCATCACTACCAGGACTCAACGTGACTCATGCTTTGAAACCAATCTATTTTTAGTAACAGAGTTATCTGCCCGTAACCCAAAAACCTTGTCTGCAGATTAACTCAGAAACCATAACTGTTATCCAAAATCTGAAGTGTGGAATATGTTACCTGACTCCTGGCCATGTTTCGTCATGCAAAAAAAAAATTTTAGAACAACTTCCTGGTTACGCATTTTTGACACGAAAAGTGTTGCGATGCGCCGACAAAATTTATTTCAAAACGGTTAGTCCTACAGACTTGGGACCTTCACCAATCGTCTTAGGTGACATAAGTTGCATCCGAAAATATATATGTCATAGGTCAAATGTCAAGTTTGAATTATTGCGTCATGACTAAATATAGGAATGTATTGCGCAATGTATAGTAATCCATATTTAACAATGTAATGTTAGGGAAAAGTCCATAGCAACCATATATATTCATAATCAGTTAGGAAGGGGCTATAATTTGGGCCCAAGGTCAAAGGTCAAAGGTCAAGGTCAGTCCATAGCAACAAGGTTACATTAAGGAAAAATCCATAGCAACCATATATTTTCACAATCAGCTAGGAATGGGCTGTAATTTAGGTCCAAGGTCAAAGGTCATAGGTCAAGGTCAGTCCTTAGCAACAAGGTAACCTTGAGGAAAAGTCCATAGCAACCATATAATTTATGAATCCAGACTACTTGCTGAGTTTAAATTTTATCTTTTTGTGACCGGAAGTGACCTTTTGTCCATAGCAACCGACCTAAAAGTCCATAGCAACCATATGTTTTATGACTCCTGACTACCTGCTGAGTTTAAATTTCAATATTTTATGACCGGAAGTGTTGTTTTGTTCATAGCAACCGATCTAAAAGTCCATAGCAACCATATATTTTATGACTCCTGACTACCTGCTGAGTGTAAATTTCAATATTTTATGACCGGAAGTGATGTTTTGTTCATAGCAACCGACCTAAAAGTCCATAGCAACCATATATTTTATGACTCCTGACTACTTGCTGAGTTTAAATTTCAATATTTTATGACCGGAAGTGATGTTTTGTTCATAGCAACCGACCTAAAAGTCCAAAGCAACCATATATTTTGTGACTCCTGACTACCTGCTGAGTTTAAATTTCAATATTTTATGACCGGAAGTGATGTTTTGTTCATAGCAACCGACCTAAAAGTCCATAGCAACCAAATATTTCTAATCTGGAGTACCTACCAGGTTGATATATCCAAAAATGGTATCATTCAGTTAGGAATCTATTTCTATTGGAGGACACAAATAGGGAAAGACCTCGCGATCGTTCTTTGAACGATTGTAATTTAATTCTTCTTCCGTTTCTTCCACTTAGTCGTGAACTTGTCCGGAGATCCAAGAGAAAACGACTCCACATATCAATATGAAACTTGGCAGGATGATAGATTGTAAAGAAAGGAAGCTTCGTTGACAATCGGAATTTTCAAAATGGCCGCCGTTTCCATGGGAACAGGAAAATGGACTAAATATTGGACATTGCAATATCTCGGTAACCTAGGTGCGCAGGGATCTGAAATTTTGTAGGTTGATAGAGCAAAACATTCTCTTTAATAATATGAAAAAAAATTTTGAAGCGATATTTACGGTTTTCGAGATATAAATAAAAATGTGATTTCAAGGGAGATAATCGGGTCAAAATTTTCAAAGTGCTCCGATTTACATGAAAATTGATATTTAGAGGTTTTTTGACATGCTGAAGAGAATAGTGGCAAATACGGGTCGTTTGGGGGACTTTGTGACTTGCTTGCAATCACAGTTAATACTTGTTATTATTCTTCCGTTTCTTCCACTTAGTCGTGAACTTGTCCGGAGATCCCAGAGAAAACGACTCCACATATCAATATGAAACTTGGCAGGATGATAGATTGTAAAGAAAGGAAGCTTTGTTGACAATCGGAATTTTCAAAATGGCCGCCGTTTCCATGGAAACAGGAAAATGGACTAAATATTGGACATTGCAATATCTCGGTAACCTAGGTGCGCAGGGTTCTGAAATTTTGTAGGTTGATAGAGCAAAACATTCTCTTTAATAATATGAAAAAAAATTTTGAAGCGATATTTACGGTTTTCGAGATATAAATAAACAAGTGTGGCCACTAAAAGTATGTCTCGCCTGCCGGCACCATCACTAAAATCAACTACCTAAGCTTTCATTTCTTGATATAAACACAAAAAGTGTATGTATACCTAATAACAGATGCCTAGTTATTATACTATTCAAGCAATCCATTGTCCACACATGAATTACAAAAAGTTTTCTGTCTGAAAAAAAGACCTAAGTTCACAGAGTCACTGGAGCGTAAAAATGGGGTCATGGTCACATGGCATGGTGACAGTTGCATTGTCCATAACTGCAACTGTCTGTTTACCCAATATCAGATGCCTAGCTATTATAACTTTCCAGCAATTCATCATCCACAAAAATCTTACAAAAAAGTTTATTTTCAGCCTGAAAAAGACCTAAGTTCACAGAGTCACTAGAGCGTGAAAATGGGGTCAGGGTCACGCAGCATGGTAACAGTTGCAGAGACCATAATCTAAACTGTCTGTATACCTAATATCAGATGCCTAGCTAATATACTTTTCCAGCAATTCATCGTCCACAAAAGTCTTACAAAAAAGTTTAAAGCCTGAAAAAAGACCTAAGTTCACAAAGTCACTGAAGCGTGAAAATGGGTTCAGGGTCACATGGCATGGTGACAGTTGCGTAGACCATAACCTGAACTGTCTGTATACCACATATCAGATGCCTAGCTAATATACTTTTCCAGCAATTCATCGTCCACAAAAGTCTTACAAAAAAGTTTACGGCCTGAAAAAAAACCTAAGTTCACAGAGTCACTGGAGCCTGAAAATGGGGTCAGGGTCACACAGCATGGTGACAGTTGCGTAGACCATAACCTGAACTGTCTGTATACCAAATATCAGATGCCTAGCTAATATACTTTTCCAGCAATTCATCGTCCACAAAAGTCTTACAAAAAAGTTTACGGCCTGAAAAAAGACCTAAGTTCACAGAGTCACTGGAGCGTGAAAATGGGGTCAGGGTCACATGGCATGGTGACAGTTGCGTAGACCATAACCTGAACTGTCTGTATACCACATATCAGATGCCTAGCTAATATACTTTTCCAGCAATTCATCGTCCACAAAAGTCTTACAAAAAAGTTTACGGCCTGAAAAAAGACCTAAGTTCACAGAGTCACTGGAGCGTGAAAATGGGGTCAGGGTCACACGGCATGGTGACAGTTGCGTAGACCATAACCTGAACTGTCTGTATACCAAATATCAGATGCCTAGCTAATATACTTTTCAAGCAATTCATTGTCCACAAAAGTCTTACAAAAAAGTTTACGACGCCGCCGCCGCCGCCGCCGGAAAGTAATACCTATGTCTCGCCTTCCGCGACTATTCGTCGCAGGCGAGACAAAAAGTGTATTTTTCAAGGGAGATAATCAGGTCAAAATTTTCAAAGTGCTCCGATTTACATGAAAATTTATATTTAGGGGTTATTTGACATGCTGAAGAGAATAGTGGCAAATACGGGTCGTTTGGGGGACTTTGTGACTTGCTTGCAATCACAGTTAATACTTGTTTCTGTTATACACCAAAGCCTTCTAACCACTAAAACAACATACCACCAAGCGCTGGGCACAGCAAAATTTAGAAAGCCTATCCTACCTTGTCCTTTTACCCTTATAAGTATACTTTAATCATCTTGATCATGTTGAAATACATGTAAATGTATGTACAAACCTTCACCATTACACCAGTCTTTTACAGCTCCTCAAAGTATTTCACTTTTTAGGGGGGCCAACCCTGTTTTAAATATAGAATATTCTATACTTTCCTTTCTGATACTCTCTACATGTAGGTGAGTATCAGACGAGTCCGGTAGGACGAGTCTGATACGAGACTAGATGTAGAGAGTATCAAAAAGGAAAGTATATAATATTCTTTTTATCGGTAATGACGTCACAGTTATCAAGTGCTCCCACCTGATATTTTTTCGTATCACGGACTGTCCATGATACTAAAAAATATCAGGCAGATGAGATCAAAGGAAAAAGCTGCTTATTACCGATAAATGAGATTAACAACTACAATTTCTACCCCTCAAAGTTAGTAAACATACAACATGTACAAACCTATGGCATAATCTATACTTTCACACCAGTCGATGAGCTCGTCCAAAGATGTGTTTTTGTCTTCTAAGCTGCTCTCTGAGTTTTTCAAACATTCAATACAGATCTTTAACCTTTGAACTGGACTGACAGACATGTTCTCTAATGCTTCTGCTAACCATTTCTTTCTCTAAAAATAACAATAATTAGCGCTGACACTATTGGTACTAAAGTGAGCTTAAATTTATCTGCTATGGTCATGATGGTGAACTGAAATTTTAAGCTTGATTTCTCTTACTGATGAGTAACAAAAGGCTCCCAGGAGCCTGAATCACTCATCTGACTAATGTACCTAAAGTAAAGGCTATTAGGCAAAATCTATTTGACATTGAAAGGGTCATAAGTTTAATAAAGGGGTCATCTGACAATATGGTTTAACTTAATGTAGTAATGATTGTACAGAGTAATATTTTAGCAGTTCAAACTTTTAATTATTTTCTTCTTTCAAAATTCTAAGAGGAATAACCCCTAAAATAAACAGTATAACAATGTTGACCTTATCAAATTTTGATGTGCTTAACAATATTTATATTTCTTCATAGATTTTAAGATATTGAGCTTAAATATACATTTTTGTAAGATCAAAGTTCATAAAATTTAAGATGAAAGGGCAATTACTCTTTCATGGGTTGTTGGATCTTCTTTAAATTTTCTCATATACATGTATCTATATAGTTTTAACAATATTGCACTAATACTAGGTGCAAAATTTGCAAAAAAATCCACAAAAAGGGCAATTACTCCTACATGGGTTGTTGGATCTTCTTCAAAATTTTAGGACTGGCAGATCTTGAGGCGCTTATCACCTTTGTTTTGCTATCAAAATTGAAACATCTGTCACACATGTCACAGATTTTGAGTTATTTGCCAAAAACTTCAATGTTTTCCTATGTTCTATTTCAGCCACAGCTGCCATGTTTTACGATAAATCCTAAATCCCCACATCAGTCATGTCACTTATAAGCACCTAATGCTAATAAAAAACCATACCAAATTTGGTTTCAATTTGACTTCAAGTGTTAGAGGAGTTGAAATTTTAAATGTTATGAAGAAATGCTGTGAAAATGCTCAATTTTTATGTTCTAAGAGGAATAACTCCTAAAAGGAAAAGTCCTACAATAAAGACCATTTACATTTTTTGTAAATCTTGATGTGCTTAACAATATGCAAATAAATTTCTCAAATATCTTGTATAGTTTTTAAGATATTGAGCTAAATAGGTACAAAATTTGCAAACAATCCAAAAAAGGGCAATACAGTACACCAAGAGACATACTGTGACCGAACACTGTGATAGTGATACGCCACTCTTAGAGACATACATGTAACAAATATCTTTTTTGTGGTTAAAGATTTTAAAAAAAAATCATTTTACATTTAGAGGGAATGGTTATACAGAACAATTTCCATAAAGAATTTTAAGACAATCTTGTTTAATGAAAAAGTTATGGGTTACCACTCTTAGACTGGTATACCACTATCACGGTGTTCAGTTACAGTATGTCCCTTGGTGTACTGTAACTCCTACACGGGTTGTTGGATTTTCTTCAAAATTTCAGGATAGGTAGATCTTGAGGTGCTGATCACTTTTACCTTGCAGAATTTTGATATCTGTACTTGTGTTTGAGTAATTTCCAAAAACTGCAATTTACCACTATGTTCTATTTTTAGCCAAGGCGGCCATGATTAACGACCAATCAAAAATACCCACATCAGTTCTGTGGGGGATACCCTTAAGTACCACCATAGATCTGTATATTTAATATTCAGGTCTATGGTACCACCAGACCAAATATGGGGGCGGTACGCTGGTTCTAGATCCGCCTGTGTGTTATATTTTTTACTGTCTAATTAAAAGAGATTCCAATATTTTGTATATGAGGATTCATAAAAAAATTCTTATTATCCAGTATCGCCCACAATTTTAAGGGTCCTGGAAAACCTGGGTGGTCAATACTTTGCTAAACCCTGATAAATTATACTTGTCAAAAATGTAAACACCCTGAAGCGTTTTATTGTCTATCTTTAAATGTAGAGTGCTAGTGTTCCGGTCTGTTTGTTTGTCTGCCCATCCATTTTTCCCAACATTTAAATGTTTTTAGATGGGGCATTATTCGTTTGGGACATACATGTATTCTTGTGAGGAAATAAAGAGGTGTATAGACCAAGACTGGTTAAGCTGTGATAATAGTGATTCCCTAGCTCTTAGGATAGGATAGGATAGGATCAACTTTGGACGCTGGTTTCTTCAACCACTGTATCCACCTCTTGGTCATTTTGACTGACTATTTCTATTCTGTCATTTCCGGGTTTCCGACCTCTGCTGGTGATGTCTAGTTCCGCTTGGTGGTCAAATTTTACATCCTGATGTTCCCAGTGTTTGTCAAGATAGATCTGCTTGACTGTTTTGGCATTTAAAACTTAGTGGTCCTTTTGAAATTTTATGATTTTGCTGACCAAAGATCTATGGTCTGCAAATATAAAAAAAAACATCAAAAGGACCATAAAGAGCTACGAACTGCAGCTACATGTAATTACAAAGGCTAAAAGTATGTACAGCTTACATTTTTATACACTATTCTACCTACCTCCTCATCCATAGGTTCAAAATTACTGGAACTAGGGGCATCTTCAGACTTTGTAGCTTCCATACAGAACTTAATCAAAGCTTTCATGTCTTTAGGCATTCTTCTTTTATCATCTCCTCCGTCTCCACTTGACATTTTCTTCTTTTTTCAGTGCTGTCAAGTTTCAAAAATAAGCCAAGTAATGACAGTGTCAACGGTTAACAATTTAGCAGCACAAAAAATATTATCCAACTCACGTTTCTGGTAGGTTATTTTGGCAATGAACCGCTTACATTAAATTACAAATGTTAATCACACAGTCACAGGAAAGAAAGTCGTAGAATATTCAACAACATTCGCACGCATGGGTTTCTATTTTTAGAACAAGTTCCGGTTATTACCTAAAAACCTAAATTAATATAAACATTTTCCGGTCTTGTAATATGAAAACAAATTTCATTTTTTAGACATAGACCTAGAAATTTTATTTAAAGTCGATACTAATTATTTACATAGCTCTGTTGAGCTTTTTATCGACATTGGTTAAACAATATAAACATGACATAAATGACAAGCATAACTAGAATGGCAGTCCTTCATGGAAGACGTGTGTCGCCTACGTCTTAAATATTCCGTAAACAGGAAATAGATGAATTACAGGCATAAAATCGCTTTACACCATATAGTATCATAGGAGGAAGCTACATACCAAATATCAAGAGGTTGTGACTTGTGGTTTCTCGGAAAACTGCGACGAAAATGTTTGTGACGCCGTAGGACGCGGGACGCAGGACGAAGGACGCAAGACGACAGATAGTGCCAAAGTGACCCCTATATGTCGCTTCTGTAACACGTTGCAGGCGACATAATAAACCAAGCAGTAATAAATAGCACATGATATAGCACACAATACATACAAGAAGAAATAAATACATTATTATAAATAGCACATGGTTTTCAGTATTTAGCACACAGTTAACATGCACAATAAACAAATGCAATGACAAGTACAGAGACAAAACATACAATGAACTCAAAGTAGTAAATAACTTAAAAAGCCATGCAAACTTAAGCATGTAGTTTTTACTAAATAAAACATAAAGCTTAGGAAATTACTGAGCAACAGAGAGCAGGTCTTTAAGATATGCAGGAGCTACACATACATGAACTACCTTTCCAGTTATTGATACGACTTTTAAACTGGTTGATGTTCGTCTGCGCTCGTATTTCATCAGGCAGCTCCTTCCAGAGTGTTGCTCCTGCATATCATAGGGAATGTAAGCCAAAATGAGGTATTTCTACATTATTCTTCTTTCTCAATGAATAATTGATATTTCTGAATTCAACAATACACATGCATCATGGAGATATACAAAAGAATCTTTCTGTAAAATTTGAATTACTTCATTGCCACGCAACAAATAGCATGCTTTGGATGACTGCAAACTTATTTACAGATTAGATACGAACAGTTAACCGCACTATGAGACGTCAACGCTGCAACATTCTTATGTTCGTGGACGACACATCATCTCACTAATAGAATACGTAATTTTTAATGATGGAGGGCCAGATTTCATCAACAGAGTGTCATAATCACAGTTATTGTCTTCAAACCTCAAGGCACGTTCTTGATTTTTTTCCGGCTTTTTGGTATTACCCCCCCCCCCCCCCACAAAAATGCCAAATAACAGGACAAAAATAAAAGTTAGACATGATAAAAGAATGATAAATCGTTAATTCCCAATTCTTTTTAAAAACGTGTGCATATGTTACTCAGATAAAAAGCAACTTAGCCGGTCTCTGTTTGATCAATGGTTAGAAAACCCATGTAATAAACATTATTTCCTCGTTCATGCTTACTTCTACTGATTTCAAATACCTATAGATATAAAATTTGTTTCAATATTCATAACGAAGGAGATATAAACAGTACAATGAAAAACATTCATGGACCAATTTCTGACTCTATCTTGGCGTCAGTTTCGAGAATGTTCTCAAAACCTATGTTAGTCTATTGTAAGGAACGAACAATGATGGTCCCGTGTATGGGTAGAGCTATTAATACTACCCTATACACTAAAGAGACCCCTTTTTTGAATTCGATAACAGTAGAGCCAAAATGAGATTGACCCTACAAAGGTCACGCTCGTATACTGCAAACTGGAGTGGGGTTCGCATTAACCTGTGATCCTGGGTAAAAATCTTCATATCTTATGTCATATGAAAAATCAAATGCTAGGTAAACTTTATTTTACTTTATTTTGTTTTAGGACGGACGGACGGACGGCCAAAGTAAAAGCTAAATGAAATTGGCACGACATGACCACGCCAATAGTTTAATTGTTTGCAAATTGGGTTTTAAAAAGTTCGTTTAAAATTTCATTTGAAGTACCTGGACTTATATAAGTCAAGATCATTTCGGACAAAGGGTCAGGGCTCTAATGTTTAATTTCTTTCTATATTGATATCAAATTTAAGCATCCTACTTCTGTTATTTTGTTAATACCTTAATAATTTGCGTGTCTGATGTATACACGACTCTGATAGATCCATGAAACAATTTCTGTAATACCGTAGGAAAACATTTTAAAGATGAATTACTTAGTACTTAATATACACATTGTGCAAAGAGTAATGTTCTTTACAAAAGACTGATAGATTGCTTATCACTCCGGAGTTTTAATATTAATAAATTAATAGATTAAAATCGGGCTAAATCACTAGTTACCTGCATGATCATCATCTAACTTTCTTTTCAAAGTACCCGTTTTTAACCAATTTTGATAGGATATTTTGATTTTGATATTTTCGCGGGAATAATCGAATCTCTCGGTCTTTTCCATCTATATTATGTGGGTAAAAACCGAATGGAATTCACCAATCGAATTATTGGATGACTAGCGATCATATCAATAATGTAAACGACCTTCATGTCCTTTAAACAAACCGATTACAACCTTAAAACTATGAATTTTTTTATATATTTTAAGTCAGAACTGAAATTAAGGTGAGGCATTTGCCTCATTTGCCTACATGTGAAATAAGATGAGACAAAAGATAAGTATGATTAGAAGAATGTCAAATATATTTTTCGTTGGTATTCTATGGGGATGATAATTACACTTATTGTTGACGAGACTGAGGATACAACGAAGAGGAATGACATAGGAAATCTGTACCAAAAAAAAAATAGTTATGCGCGAACACATGCGGTCAGCAGCCTGAGTGAAAAATAAGAATGGCATTCTGCTTGCAGACTCTGAGGCAGATGCTTACCGTGTACTTAAGATACTCGGAAAACGGAGAGAAAATTTTGAGGAAGTTTTGAATATTGAAAACCAACATAACGTATTTTAAGATGTAGATAAGAATGAGTTTGACGTCAACACTTGGTATTACCGGCTATGGTTAACGCATGGAAATCTTATAAGGCAGTCAAACGAATTTACGGTTCACGATTTTAAACAAAGAAAATGACAACGGTAGACAACAGTCTTAATTATGCTATGCTGTCTATCATTTTCTCCCATTATCGTTTTCTTTGTAAAAACATTACATTGTAAATGTTTCTGAACTGTTTTCAGATTTCAAGCCAAACAGATAACAAATGACGATTATACCCCGTGAGCAAAATCAT